>VYXC01003790.1:499178-584773 GCA_013397175.1 Platysteira castanea | reverse complement strand
CCTGAACAGAGAGAGATAGTGATGAAGTGAAGACCCTTGCTCCCAGGGAAGAAGAAGGAAACCTCTGTTACTAGAGATGAAGATGATCCCAGAGATAGATGAAGAGAACCTTTGCTTCTGAACAGCTCGTCCTTAAAATAGTACCCCATTAGCTAAGATTGAACTCTTGAAAACAGTTGAGGGGAAAGCTGTAAGTTGAGGGAAGGGACTTTCATATGCCAGCAGAAAACCACCCTGGACGGCTGTTGTGCTGTGACATTGAAGCCATGAGAAAACAGTTTCTTGTGAAGAAATTGCTATAGCAAGGCAAAAGAAACTCCGCTCCCTGAGTGAACTGATGAAAGACTATTATAGAGGTGGTACACTGACTGAAATAATCCCAAGTTTGTGTCTTTATGTTGTAAGTGGGAGGAGGGAGGAGGATGGGGGAAGAGTAGTGTTCTGAAGGTTTATTCTGACCCTTATTATTTCTTTTTTTTTTAGTTCTGTTAATAAACTTCTTTATACCCTTTAAAGTTTGGAGCCTGCTTTGCATTCCTCCTAATTCTTATCTCACAGAAGATAAAAAATGTGAACAAAACCACTACACTAAGGAATTGTGTTCATCTCAACCCATGACTTTTCTCACTTTTGCCCTTCTGATTCTCTCTCCCATGCTGCTGGTGGGGGAGTGAGTGAGTGGCTGCGTGTGGCTTATTTACCAGCTGAGGTTAAACTACAACAGTTGTGGAAAGAACAAGAGTTCCAAATTATATATGACTGTTTTCTGTTCTTTTGTTCCTTACAGCTTATGACTTTAACATCTGTCAAATGGCTCATTTTTGCTTGATTACCTCCTTGTTCTTTGTTCACATAAAGTAAATGAAATTTCAGTAACAGAAAGGCACCAGTCAGTGAGTTAATATCTTTTGCACTCCTTTTTGAAGAGGAAATATACAAGGCAAGAGAGAAGTGAGGAGGGGAAATACAAGTGATAAAGAAAAGAAAAAAATATAGTGAGAAAAAATCTTTGCAAAGGGCAAGTACAACAGGGAATTATGATGTTGTTGTCCAAAATGGAAATGTCCTGGAAAATACAGGATGAGGAAACAGAGTTTCTGAGTTTGAATTAATGAAAAGAACCCAATCCACAAAAACACGCTGAATTTTTCTTTACACAGCTCCAAGAACTCCGAAATTATAAAAAAGAAAGAAGAAAAAAATAAAGGGCAAAATTTTGTAGGGTGAATATTGAAGTGATCTATAATTCTTTAGTTTTTGATGACTATGGGATTTCTGTAGACACGATGCACTTTAATATGATATTTGTAAGCCTGTGTACAAAAAGTCCACTTCAAATCTATGTAAGTTATTACATCTAGAGGCTTGAACAGTTCCTCCAGCTGTACTGCTGAATATTTAGAGCACACAAAAAATGTGAGAGGGATGAGATATAACTTTGGGAAAATGGGTTTTAGACCTACTTTATAAAATTTATTCCCATATTTCATCACCAAAATACAGACAACTTTTTTTTTGCAGCAAACTCATAGGAAGTTCCAGAACAAAGTAGGGCCTGTTCAGGAATGGGAAAAAGAACTTGAGGAGAAAAAAATCAAATTGGCAGGAACCAACAGGCTACTCAGAGCCCCATCCATCCTGGTCTTAAACACCTTCAGGGATGGGGCATCCACAATATCTTTGTGCAAGCTGTTCCAGTGCCTCACAGCACTTACAGTAAATAATTTTTTCCTATTATTTAAGCTAAACCTAGATCTCTTCAGCTTGAAGACATTTGTCCTTGTCCTATCTACTACAGGCCTTTATGAAAAGTTCCTCTCCAGCTCTCTTATATGACCCTTTTAGGTACTGGAAGGTGCTCTAAGGCCTTTCTGGAGCCTTCTCTTCTCCAGGTTGAACAGCCCTAGATATCTCAACCTGTCTTCATAGAAGCCCTGTGATCAACTTAGTGGCTTTCCACTGGACTCATTCAAACAGGCAAACATCCTTTTTTTTTTGGGACCCCAAACCTGGACAGAGTACTCTAGGTGGAATCTCACAAGTGGAGAAGAGAGACAGAATCACCTCCCTTGACCTGCTGTTCACACTTCTTTTGATACAGCCCAGGATGCAGTTGGTTTTCAGACTGAAATCACACATTCTCGAGTCGTGTTGAGCTTTTCATCCACAAACTCCCCCAAGGCCTTCTCCCTAGGGCTAGTCTCTAGCCATTCTCCGCCCCGCCTGTACTGGTGCTTGGGATTGCCTCAACCCAGGTGCAGGAAGTTTTATTTTGCCTTGTTGACATTCATGGGATTTGCAGAGGCCCACTTCTCGAGCCTGTCAGGGTCAACAACTTATCCTTGGTGACAAAGAATAAAGAACTGGAGTCTAGTACAAAAGGAAAGTCACTCCTTTTCCTCTTATTCCTGGATGAGAACAATTTCCTCCACACAGTGAGGATTGCAATCCACAGGGCTATAGCAAGAATCTACAATGTCTATACAGAGACAAGAATCTGACATGAGTCACAGAAGATCCAAAAGGTAAAGACAACAGGATATATAGCATATGTGAAAATGATATTATTGTTGTTGATATTATTGTTGTTGTTATTATTATTATTATTACTGTTATTATTAATATTATCTGGAAAAACATCCTTGTAGTACAGTTCAGAATTTGATAGAGGTCCCCAGTTCAACTCCAGGCAAAAAAGTTTCAGATAACAGCCTTTATGTAAGGAATTTTAAATTGTGCACAAGAGTCAGGTTTTGACAGATACAGAGATTCCTATACCATATGACATAAGCAAAGTGAGCTTTTGATGTCCCTTTCACATATTGTTGACCATTCACTTATATTCAAACAGAAAATAAAAATTCAGGAAAATAAAAATTAAAGTAGAAAAATCACAGAGTTAAAAGAAAGTGCTGTGAGCAGAAAGGCACCAAACACATGGAATCTAAAATCAGGCCTTCAGCTGTGTTTGCTCTGCAACTTCAGAGATTCCCTAGCACTCTTATCTGACTTTCTGCAGATTCATGACTTCTACATATGTGGAAATTCTAAGTTTATTGCACTTCCTTCTAATACACTTCTGCATTATTTATGTAACCCATCTTTAATCTAATATTAGCATCTATTATTAATAGACCCAATTACATATCTAGGAGTCAATATACATCTAGTACTGTCATTTATTTTGTTGTAAATCAATGGCCTACATACTTCTATTATTTATAGATGCATTTTCTATTTTGTACTAGGAATCCCTTTAAAGAATTTTCAGATTCAGTGAAAAGTCCACTTACTGAAACTTCAAGGAGAATACAGAAAGAGTAAAAAGCATCCTTAGAGGTATTAATACTAGACAGAAATCAACAGCCCTATGGACAGTGAAAAAACAAGTATTTTATATAATCTACTAATATAAATGTATAGTCGATAGAACACACAAATGACAAATCTATCTTACTCCACTATGAAATTTAGGAACGTTTTTATGTTACATTAGAAAAGAAAATAAAAACTGCTGATTGATAATTGTACATATTTCCAAAACTAATCTCCATCTGGAGTTACACTACAGTTACCTGCTTTGAACTTGTCCTGCTTATTTTCACACAGGAGTGAAAGTACCAGAAAATCAGTAAGATGGATCTGTGTTTAATACCTAAATATTTCAGATGCTTTTGCATTAAAATGCACTCAGACTTCTGAAAAAAAAAATTATATTTTCATTTGAGTCTTTAAAATATTATTTCAAAGCAATTTTCTGGAGGAAAACGAACACACATCTTTTCTGTGCTCATGTTTTTGGAATTTAGAACTGTTTATCCTACCTGTCAAAGGAGATGAGAACTCTTGTTTTCTGAACTGAAATTTGGTTTTTAAATAATTATTGATGTTGACTAGTTTTAGGACAGTCTTCCAAACACCAAACACCTGTTATATCCGAAATACTTGACTTTCTTCCATTCCAGATTGACATTGCTTACATTAAAAGGAAAAAAGATAATGACAAGAATTAGATATACAATCCATTTATTTATGCACATATATGCATTCATATTCCCAAAATTCAGATTTCCCAAATAGTACCGGAATAACAGAAATTAGAGAATTTTCTTGATAATCCTGGTTTCTATTTTTTTTTTTTTTAATGTCAAGACTCTGTACAAGCAGTTTATCTGGGGCATTTTATATCTTGTTAATTTTGTGATGCTAAACAGCATGGATGCTAGTGGCCCAGTGCTTGAATGCCTTCTCCAATCCTATTTTATTTAAAGATGTCCAGTTTAATTAAAAAAAAAAAAGAAAATTCAGTTCTTCAACTATTGTATACACTTCAAAATAATCACTTTGCCTATCTGAAGTCTTGCTTCAGTCTCATCTTGAAGGTTAGTAATTCTTAAAATACCTACTCTTAAGCAAAAGAGTTATAATGTCCTCGAGCCTTGACCATATTTAACAATATATTCTTGAGCCAGGACTCCTACTAAGTAACAAGACCACCAGCTGGATCTGTGAGCAGTATGTACCAAGGCAATTAATTAATAGGAGGTTTATCATAAGTACAGCATTTGTGCCTAACAAAGTCTAAAACTGTGTAATAGAAATCTGAGACATCCTTTAAATACTATTTGGAAAGGTCAACTTGGTATTTGTGTGATAGCACAAATGCATCCTAAATGCCATGGAAATGGCAATAATATGGTATATGTGTTACAGGAAAAGGGTTGAATGATCAGTCATTTACCCAAATTTAATGGAGAAAGATGCAGAACTATTTTATATCTTCTGTATTACCCATGAAAATGATTACTGATAAATATAAAACTTCAGCTTTTTTTGAGTAGGTAGTGGTATGTGATATAGCAGCCACACTAATACTAAAGTTATTATAAACCATCTGGAATTTGCTGTGGTGATATTGTAGCTATAATTTGATATTCTCATTTATTCTTTGGAAAAGTCTAATATGTGTAAATTAAGAATGTTCTAAAAAAGATCCAGCTCCTCCATGTGCTTTCCATTGAATTAGTCACTCACATTTACTGGAGTAATTTGTGATTTTTCTAATTTCCTTGCCAGATCCTTATTCCTGGTTATTTGGCAGAACAATGGTTATCACGGTACTATGGACAGTCTGTGTCTCTTTATGGTGAAAAGCATCGTTCTACTCCAACAAAGTGGAAAAAGCCACGTGGGAATTTAATAGACAAAACATACTTCAAAACCTTTTCAGTTCACTGACTTTGGTAGTCAACATTATTAAACAAACTCTGCGTGACCAGAAAAGTTTGAAACAAAACCCAAGGCCTCAGAAGGACCATAGAAGAGATATCATCTCTAATTCATATGTGGGACTGTTCCTGTCTGTGAGACTAGGAGTGTGTGATAGACTCTGGTAATGCAGATCCCCTCATTGTGCACTGATATCTGAAAAAATGCAAACTCGGCACAGAGACACAACAGAAATTACTTTACTTTAGGTATTGCCGCTTAGTTTGAATGGAGAATTTTAATATCTACAGTCAATAGATAAAATATAGCAAGTAAAATTGAAAACTAAAAATTATTTAGGAAGTGAAGAAAAATATCAAGATGGTGCCATAGAGAAAAAGAAGATGCATCTCTGATTTTTAATTTTGTGAACACATTCACTCTTGAAACATATATAATTCTAAAATAATTTTTTAATTATTTTTTTGTCACAGTCATCTAGGGATGGTTAGAACTACCATCCAAACGTTACAGTGAAAAAATTGAAGTAATAGGCTGTATCAGCAACACTACAACTATTCTAGGTTTTGAATCCCTCACAAGAATTAAAATTCACTAAATAAAAAAACCCCAAAACCTACAATAGCAATCAAGTATATTACTCAATGCTTTGATGTTTCCAGCAATTTGATTCTTTTCACAGGAAATTTACCTTCTTTTAATCTTGAAAAGCAAAGATTTTGTTTCCCTTTCTTGTTTTTCAGAATGATGGGTTGTCAGTCTGCTGTGATGATTGAGACTATTGTACATACCTATCATAGATACACTACGTGATAGCTGAATCAACAATTGAAATCTGACAGATATGAATCAAAAAGATAAAACTTTATTAGGCATGAACAGTACAATCAGCCTTGAGTCAGGGAAGGTTAATCTTCAACTCTTCTGATTTTCATAGCAGTCACATGTGTCAGATCTGAAAGCTCTACTGCTGTCTCATCAAACTTCATTTCCTTCCAAGAAATCCTCTGAGGAGAAAATATTATAATGGAATTAAAAATAGGTCTTTAGATCATAGCATCTTGAGTCAAAAAGAGTAAAACTTTTAGTGACAGGATCTTGGTCAGCGTATGTGCCTTGGCCTCCTAGCAAACTCCCAAAACACTAAAATAAAACTTTTTAGATTATTAATGAGAAATGTTAAATTTTAAAAAAGACAAAATTCAAAGGCTCATTCTGGAAATTAAAATTATTTTAAATCAAATTTTTCTCCTCCCTGCTAAATTCTTCTTGGTGAATCATCCCTTCCACTCAATTCAATGACCTTCATTTCGTGTGTGTTGCTGCACATCTGTGCTGTGGTTGCCTCCTCTCTGTTCCTCTGCAGCCTCTGACAGGTGCTCCTCCTTAAGAAGCCCAAGAGATGCCCAAGAGAGATCACGTTCTCCTTCCTGTTTCCAGAAGGGTCCAAGTTTCCTATTGCTTCACTTGTACATGGAAGGTCAGAACAAACCTAAATACCGTCAGTCAAATCCTGTTAAAAGCTCTAAGAAGACTTCGAGAAGAGATTTGTGCTATTAATATTGACCAGCTAGGGGCTGCTTAAATGAATTGCTTAATATAATGATTTCATAGGCCATTGAAAGAGGAATGTAACTTCAAAAAATTGTTACTATCAAAATAAAGGCATAAGATACTCTCAGACAGTCCTTGTGATTATTTAGTGACACATTAGATGAAAATTAAATACTCTACTTATGACAACAAATTTGGAGATGTGAATTTTTTTTTTTTTGCACTTAATTTGACACTGTAATTATATGTGATATCACCCTAATAGAATCTGTGGCATCAAGAACATAATTGTAAAGTTTCTTCAATGCTGATTAAAATGGAATGATTCAAAAGTTATGGAATGAGATGGAAACCAGAGAAAATTCATAGTAAAAATTTATTTAACATTTAACAAAGAAATAAGACCATGAGGAAAACACCTTTTCAATCTAATCAATCTAAATCCAGTTATTGATAAGTAACACACATTAATACACTACAATGTTAACTCTTCTGATAGTTGATTTTTTTTTTTTTTTAAATAAATGTTATTTTAAGGAAACAAAGTACCACACTGGTAATTTTTATCTTCAATTACAATCATGCAAGAATGTCATGCTACTCTTAAAATTAGAAGTCATTTCAGGACACTAGAACAGTGACAGTAAGAGAAAGTATAAATAGATTAAAAAAGGGCAGATAACCTGTGCTGGAAATTAGAAAACAAAAGAGAAAGAAGAATTAGAAGGATTTATTTGTCATATTGGAAAATTGAAGGAGTTCCTTTTGGCCTGTCACAGACATAATTCTAATGTGGTGTACAGCAAACCAGGATTTCTCTAAATGATGCCTTACTTTGGAAAAGGAAAACATGGGAGTTTTCATTTATTTCTTTTTTAACACTCTTAAATGATGATGATGACTCTCATGGAACCCAAGAATTCCTTGTGTAAAGTACTGTATAACTTGTTCGAACTCTGAATTATGACAACTTAGGTTTGTTAAACCAGAAAAGAACATTTTAAAGGCCTGAATTATTTCTTTATTCACAATCATTTACAATAATTTCTTAGTTTAAAAAGTGGTGTACAGTCAGAAAAAATATTTACTTTACTGTTGAAGTGCTGTAAATACTGGAAAACAAGTTAAAATGCTATTTAATAGGTGTTTATGTAATGCTGAGCAACAGGTTTTAAAAAGTATTATCCTTGATAAATGGGTCAACAAAACACAATGACTGCTGTAAGAGACCACAATCTTGTTGTGCTCTTAACATTGCCAGAAATCTGGATAGACATACTATTAACCAAAATATTTGTAACTGAAGAAAAAAGAACAGTTCATGAAAAACACTGTCCAGGATGTGTAAAGAATCCCTTTAGCAGACCTTCCAAAGTCACATCTAAAATCCTTCATACAGTAAGGTTTAATAAGTATTAAAGATGAGGGGTTTACCTATTAGTAATAGTTTTTTAAAATATTCTTTTGGGGTATTTCTATATTTATCTGGAATTTATTTTTTTCTCTGAGTCTTTGCTTCTGCAAAGTGTGATTTGGGCTTGTTAAAAAAGAAGCTTTCTATCACATAGCAATGACTGATGTCTTCTAGACTCTTTGGGGAACTGGGAATTTTCAAATTCATGGCAGTTGGTATTCTCAAGCTTACTGTTTCCTGCCTCATTTTGTGGTCTTCCTGAGATTCCTGCCTCTGTCTAGGGCACTTGTAGGTATCATATGTCAGAATAGGTATAATTTCTACTATAATCCAAAAACCTTTCTCTAGTATCATTCTTTTTCTTAACTAACTTTTTATTTTAACTTAGAAAAAATAATTGTGCATTCATAAAATCATATACAATATTATCTTTAAAATGCTAGAATAAAGGGGAATCATTTCACTTCATGCATAATAAAACAAGCGTCATATTAGAAGATGGTATTGCAAAATACAATACTAGGTAGGCAATTTATTTCATGTTAAAAATTAATGAGTATTTGGAATACTCAAAAATTTAATTCCTGTTAAAAGAAATTTTAACAAGACTAAATTCCATTAGCTTTTATTGAGAAACACCCAAGATAGGATGCATCTATAGACATTGGTGTACAGTGCCAGTACCAGTTACCTGAAAAAAGGGGATCAAAGGCATAAAAGTTATAATTGTCTCACAAGATCTCTATAGAGAAAGAGATTTAGTAGTATGACATTTCCAAAGAGGAAATTGAAGTGATTGAGTTCCTTTTTCCTATAGGAAAAAGACCATCAAATGAGCCAAAATCAGAACAACTGTGATTTCTGCCTAGGAAAGAATTCCTTACTACCCACAGATATGGTGGTAATTAGCTTAAGTCAAAACAAAACAAATCAGTGGAGAAGAGCACACTGTTCCTCAACTTGATAATTACTCTAGCTGTTAATTAAATTCTGCCAAAGAAAAACTGAAAAGTAAACAAAAAGAAACAAAAATTGGATCCAAGTAACTGATGGAGATTTTTCTCCTTCCCTAGTCACCTGATGCCTAACAGAGGCACTGTGAATGGAATATATTTTAACCACAAACACAAAGGAAAAATAAAAAATCAATTTTTTTAAAGAAACCAAGATAGCAAATACTGCAGTAGTTCTACCCTGAAGAACTGGACTATTCTATCACATAGAACTTTCCAGAAATTCATGAAACTTAATCTGAAACAACTTGTTCTCATTAGCCCATAGAAACCTGTGTTTCAACAGTCTTTAAGCTCAGCTGGTGTGAATTGTGTGAATTCATACACATTGATTCATGTGTATGAATCAATTCTAAATGAAACATCCCTGTGAGCATCTGCAAAGATAACTGACTAAGCCTCACGTAGGTCTGGTTGTAACAAACTCACAGGCTGGAGCATACTGTCTTGAAGTTACTTATTCAGTAACTTATTAAGTTAAAATCTCTAGAAATCATTTTTCTCTAGCTGTAGTTTTTACATTAAAAAAAAAAAAAATAGGGGAAATAATTTCCAAGGTCTCATTTATATTAGATTTCACGTGGAACATGATAAATATTCATCTTCTCTCTGAAGTATGAAAAGAACTAACTAGAAAAAGGGTCAGTAGAATAGACTAATAGGCAGACACAGAATTAAAGGACTGTGTCATCTATCATATTAGGGTTTTCAAGTATATGTAGAGGTTATAGTTCTATAACATTGTCTGGCAATTACTCTCACAGACAGTTTCAAAAATATACAAAAATAGCAAAGTTATACAATGGACTAGTAAGCACAGTTCCTTTGCAGATGACTATAGGTTTATACCATGATTAATCTGTCAGTCATTTATGTTTTATTAGACAGCGAGCTAAAGTCTTCTGAAGAGAATTTTTTATTTTCAAAGTATATTTTTCCCTCCTAAAAAAAATTAGGGAAAAATGTGACAGAAGTAAAAATGTGCTACACAGAAAAATATGTTGCAAAGGACATGGGAAAAACAGATCGGAATTTATTTGGTTCAAATAAACAGCAAGGTTTGTATTCTATCTTTGACAACTAATAAACTTTAATCAATAAAAAGGTATTATCAACCAGATTCAACTTGAGTCTGTATATTTTTTCATAGAAATATTACCCTTAACTCATCTTTATTAAATGGAACATGCCTCAAAAATGCAGAGAAATAAGCTTCCATTTTAGATTGAGTACTAAGCCTAAATTCTCATAGGGCTCTCTCCTCAAGAACATATACTGGTTTTCTTGAAGGATCCATCTCTTGTTAGTGAAACGTCTTATCTTTCAGAACAATATGAAAACCCCCTTATGTTATTTAGGTCATGTATATGGTCATAAATAAGTGAAGTATTAGGGAAGACAGATTTTTTTGGACCATTTTTAGGTAAAAAATCCTAGCTGTGAAACTTACACCTTAAGCTATAAAATTCCATTGAGATTTTAGATCACAGTGCATTTACAATTAAAATGTCATTCTTTTGTTTGATTTTCAGAGATATTTAGACAGCATTTTTTTTTTATTGGCTCAGGTATTACATCAGATGAAAATATCTGTTCTGCTGGCAGGTGTGCAAGGGGCGACTTGTGATGTAACCACAGTCAGAATCCAAGTCCCACACAGCCAGGATCCATTAGATGTTCACTGAGGAAGACAAATGCCATCACTCCGAACATTACCGCCTTCCTTCCTCTTCCCCCTTCTTTATATACTGAGAATGGTGACATACACCCAGAAAAGGATATGAGTATAGAACATCTCTTGGATCAGATGGGGTCAGCTGTCCTAGTTGTGTCACCTCTGAAATGCTTGCTTGCCCCAGCCTGCTCACTGCTCACTGGCATGGTGGTGGGAGGAGCAGAAGAAGCTTTGTGCCAGCACTGCTCAGCAGCAGCTATAACATCCCTGTGCTTTCAACGCTGCTTTCAGCACAAATCCAAGATGCAGCCCCATACAAGCTACTGCAATGAAAATAGACTCTACCCTAGCCAAAACCAGCACAGAGCCCGACATAATGAAAGTTGGCCCAAAAGAAGACAGATATATACTTAGAAATAATGGGCAGCTATGTCTGGAGGGAAAAGAATACTTCAAAATGTCAGCTAGACAAGCCTGTAGCTTTCCAGTAGGATTGACCATGCTTGCACAATTTTTCACAGGTACTTGTCTAACTTGTTTTTAAGAGGCTCAAATAATGGAAACTAGCAGTTTTATTCTTTCTATTGGTAATGAGTTAATTCATGCTCTTCCTTTTCTTTCTGTTAGCAGTGTACACAAAAACAGGTTAGTTTCTTCCTATTTGTAGCTACTTTTTCTTTGACTATGCCCCAGTCAGAGTTTCTTTCAGCGGAATAAACCATGTTTCACTCTTTCCTTGTAAATCATGTTTTCCAAAGCTCTATTATTCTCACTGCTTTTCCTGGATTCTTTCTTAGGGCAGGGACTCAAATAAGAGCATTATGATTTGACTCCATTAGTATGTCTGTGTTGTGAAAATGGCATACTTGTATATGTATTACAGTGCACACACTATGTTACCATTGCAGCAGCATATTATTAGTCACTGTCATACCAGAGCACTCATATGGCCCCACTTGCTTTTAATGAAAAAATTTTCCTGCCAGTTTCAATGTATTATGAATAGCTTCCTCAAGCCTGCTAGAACTACATCTCCTTCATCATGACTCAGCCTCCATAAACTAATTGTCTTCTGAATCCCAAACTTGCTCAGGCAGGAGAAAGACCATTACCTGCTCAATGTACATCAGCATGATATGATCCAAATATCAAGTTTCCTCCTCTAGCAGAGTTATATTCACAGTGACAGATGACACTGGGCTGAAACACATGCCATTCTGTCCAAGACAGAGCTCCTTTTACACTCAGCATATCCAAGGAGTAAATAAAAATAAAGAGTGGGTCCAGAGGAGGCCATGAAGATGTTTAGAGGGCTGAAACGCCTCACCTAATGTGGTGGTTTAGCAGTCAAACTGCCACACCCATGAAGACAGGCTGAGAGTTCAGCCTGGCAAAATGAAGGCTTCAGGGAGCAGCCTTCCAATACTTTAAGGGGGCCTACAAGAAATCTGGAGGGGGACTTTTTACAAGGGCATGTAATAATAGGACAAGGAGGAATGGCTTTAAGATGAAAAAGAGAAGCTGTGGATCCCCATTCCTGGAAGTGTTCCTGACCAGGTTGGAAGGAGCTGTGAGCAGCATGGTCTAGTGGAAGATGTCCCTGCGCATGCCAGGGGGTTGAAGCTAAATGATTTCTAAGGTTTTTTCTGACCCAAACCATCCTGTGATTCTACGAAAAAATGTTTAACAAAACAGGTAACTTTCAAAATGTCCTTCAATAAGCATGTGTCTGATTTTAATTCATCCTGATGTAATTTTGTTTTTACCAGTATTGAGCAAGATTACTTTCATTATATTTACAGACAGGGAACATATGTTACTCTTCAGTAACAGTTTGTCACAAAAATGAAGGAAATTCAGAAGCTTTTGTTCAATTTCCCACCACATAGTCATGTTCTTTTAATCATTCTATTTCATGTATCTTTTATTTCCTTCTATGCAGAAAACAAAGTGAATGAAAATAAACTACAATGTAAGGAAGTTGGAATTTTTAAATTCCTTTTTTCTCCTACTCTTTCTTTACCGTTTCAGCCTATGGGAAACTAAACAGAAAACTCTCACCTCTGCTGCATTCCACATTTCTTTTTCTTACAGATTTAGGGTTCTCAGGGATTAAGAGAAGTAAAAGAGATCTACAGCATTGACTATAAAACTTTGGACTAAGAAACAAAAGCCTCTTAGGAAATCCATTACAATAAGGTTAAAGCCAGAAGATGTGTTAGAAAAATGAAATATTATGATATCTAGATTAAATGCATACATAAAATTTAATATCAGGAACAATCATTCACTAGTGAAAAGGTAGTTTAGATAGTTTAGGTGATCCCATTTTCATCTGAATTAGATCATAATCATTATGAGGGTTTATTTTTCTTATTTGATATTTAACTGTCTCTGGCCATATTTCTTTTGCTTAGTGCACAGGATCATGAAAATATCAGGATAATTTGCAGTGGTGAAATATATTGAACCAAAAGTAAAACAGGAAGTCTTTGAGCCCATAAAAACTAGGTTTTATTGCAGTATAACTTAGAAAATTTTAAATAGTTTTTTTTGATTGGTAATTTAACGGGTTCAGAAAGTGGCTTAATAGGAACATGGAAGAGAGATTCAATGGCGGTTATTAAATAAGGAAATAATAAAAGGTCAGGAAATTTCTTGACCTGAAAAGAGCTGGCAGAATATGGGGTGTCAGCGGATGAAATGTGTCGTCTGTTCCCATTCATTTTCCTAAGTATCTCTTGACTGAACACTCAAAATGGTTAGACAAAGACCAATCCAAAAAGATTAATAACAATTGCCTTTCTTTCTTTCTTTTTCTTTTTTCTCCTCCTTCTCTTTCTGGTGAGTTTTGTCATCTAACATTTGTTTTAGTCAAGTTAGGAACTTCTTTATTTGCAATGAACTGCCAAGTTCTTACCAGACTTGTAAACTTTGCTTAAACTAAAATGTCTTGCAACATGTCTGTAGAATCCTCTGCCTCGCCCTGAAGGATCTCAAATTTTCATTCAGTTGGTATATTAGATTGCTTCTCCTCCTATGGGGATTTTCTGCTGGCCCAAGCTTCTTAAGAAGCATATCAGAGATGGAGAGTAAATAGAGCAAACTTACAGTCTGTATCACACTAGAAAGCTAAAAATCAATTTTTAGAGTAGTGCTCTTATTTCAGAAGTGTTTGAAATGGTATTTTGAACCTATCACTAGTGTGAGACTACTTGTTCTCTGTCCTGATCTTTAGACCAACCCAGAATGTAGCACCATGTTGTACCTCTTCATTAGATAAACAGGATAAACTTGAAGTGGCTCAGAGAGCTGTGTAAGGTTGGAGGTAGTTTTGGTAGAGGTGCATCATCGTTCAGAATCAAAGCAGTGTAAAGGATTGATTAAATGTATGAAACCAACCTGCTGGTGGCATTAGTGTATCTGAGGAATTCAAATATGGAATTCAAACACATTTCAACAACAAAGAACATACCACTGGTGTAGCTTTATGTCCCGTGTTGTATAGAAGGTCATAGACATGATGATAATCTAAAGCCGACGTAGTCAAAAAGCTCTTAATAATTTTTTTAAAAACTAGAAAATATAATTGAAGCATTGACGTTTCAGAAGTGGGTAGAAGGTGACAGTAAGCCAAAAAATTGTAGATTCATGGAAATACAAATCCCTCCAGTTTATTCATCTTCATCTTTTCAAACTATGTTTAATAGACTCCAGCTCCTTTCACAGACCCATCTCTAAAAATCTTCATTGAAAAGTATTTTGCAATTTCTATGTAAATAAAATATTCCAGTGCATGTCTGTCTTTGGAATGAAAACATTTTGCATGACACTTAAATCATTCTTGCTGAAAATTAAAATAATAAAATATTTTTGTCACTCTCCTTTGGCTTTGCAATTTGTTTTACACCTTTCTTAAGCTATTTTGCCCCAAAGTGGTTATCAGACACTCCTTAGGGCTTTTTCTGTATCAAAAGGAGTAGAATAATTGTCTCATGTCCTATTTATGACATTATTTTTAATATATTTCAGAATTTTATCTAATATGTTTATTAGTATCACATTGCTTATACTTCTTCAATTTGTAGCCCATTTTTTTAACCACAATATGACTCCTTAGTCATTTAAGTACCATATTGCATTTATACTCTGGATCTTTTCTTCAGTAAGTGTAGAACATAAACTTGCCTTTATAGAATTTATTTTTATTGATATCAGACACTTTCCTAGAGTCATTCTGAGTTCTTATGCTGTTTTCCTTCACAAGGAGATGCTGTACCAAGACCGTAGAAATGTCCTGTGTATTCCATCATTCAAGTAATTAACAAAACTATTGAACAGTACTCAGGAAAAGTAACAATGGGATCTTGCTTAAAATATCCTCCCAGTTTGACATCAAGTTGCTTGTAAATAGCTTTTAGTACATTTTAAATTTATTTCTAATGCTATCTGTCCATGGCTTCTTAGTTTGGTCTGGAGAACATTTTTCTCAAAAGTAGTGTCAGTACATATAATGTTGTAGTGGGTTTGTTCGCATTTTTATCTTCTCTGAGATATACATTAGCAGAAACGCAAAGCACGCATCAAACTTTGAAGAATATAAAGCTTATTAACAGAACTAGAAAAGAAAAAAGTACTAAGGGTCAGAATAAACCTTCAGAACACTTTTCCTCCCCCATCCTCCTCCCTCCTTCCATTTATAACATAAAGACACAAACTTGGGATTATTTCAGTCAGTTTACCACCTCTATAATAGTCTTTCATCAGTTCATTTAGGGAGAGATTCTTTTGCCCATGCTATGGAGCTTTTCCACAAGAAACAGTCTTTTNAAAGAATTTCAGCTTAAAGCATCTCCTCTATCTCTTCTCTCTGGGCATCAGCTCTTTTTTCTTCACTGATTTAGGTGTCACTAATCATGGTGTCTATTCACGTGCCTTTGCCTCTCTTTCCTTCTGACCTGGGAAAGGATTGGTGTCTGCAGGTTTCATTTCTCTGGGGAACTTACAGCACTGAAAGAGTTAATCCTTATCTGTGCCGTGACCTTGCAAACTGGAACTTATCTTTTCCTGGTGGTTACATGATCTCTTCCAGGTGGCGGCTGAATGAAATTTGCAGCAGCGGTTGGATGAAATTCGCTGCGTGGTCCCAGCCTCAGTTGGGGGGGTGGTTTTGGCCAAGGCTGCTTGCAGCTCCGGGGTGGTTTTTCTCCTGGCCAACCCGTCCCTGCACTGCCGCACTGGGGACCGATCCAGCTGAGCCGCAACAGAACAGGGTCATGGCCCAGCCCAGCCCCACTGGGCTGCATGGACTGCCCTGGGGGAAGCTGCTCTAACAGAGCGGGAGCGGCTGAGATCTTAGCAAGCTGTGCCGCGGGGCTGTGGCCCAGCAGCCAGGGCCCAGCCCAGCCCGACAGGGCCGAGCGGGCCCCCTAGTTACCTGTCCAAAGACAGGGACCAAGGATGAGCCTTTCCTGGGGTTCTTTGTCTTTAAATGATGTTTTTTACAGAGGTGTGTTCAGCTCCTGAGTGGCTTAATAGAGCTGTCAATATTCTAATTAGCCATTTGATTTGTTCTATCAGGTTCTGGAGGAAGTTACAACAGCCCCTTGCAACAAACATCACTTCCTTGGCTGGTGGAATACTTTCTTTTTTTAACTAAAACTCCAAACTATGCTAACCCATGACACATTTCTAATTTTAATACATAATAGATCAAATTGTTTCTCATAATTCTTTCAGATCTTCAAGGTGAATTTAAACTAGTCATACTAAGTTAGAATATTTACACTAAGTACACAGCCCAACTTATTATTTTCCTGTTTGGACCTGTGTTTTGATTATGTTGCTCTTTTATGCATGACCATGTTAAGTAACAGTCACAATTGCATCAGTCTTCTCTGTATCATGATTCATTAATTCATCTTTCTCACTAGTCAATGGATCTATATTTTCTCTATATTCTTCTTTGTAATGATTTATAGGAGCTTTAATTATAACTATTTATGTTCCTGACTTGACTTAAATAGTCACATAGCTCAGCTCTTATATAGTGACATGGTTAACTCTGGCTGGATCCTGTTCAATATATTCTGTCTTGTGCAATCAAGACTGAAGCTGAGCCAGCACCTTAAGTTTGTTTGTTCTTTTGAGCAACTACTTGAGCTTTCTTGTCTGCTGATCCACTTTTTTTCTCTTTCTTCCAAACATGTTAATTCATGAATTAGAATTGCCTGGAGTCTGCTGTGTTATTACCATACAAGTTGTTTGAAAGTGCAAATTTTAAAATGGTATATTAATTATAAACATAATCATGCCATGATGTTCGTCAAAAAAAAAAAAAAAACAACAAAACAAACAAACTCAGGCTGATCAAGGAATTTCCAATATATCCTTACAAACATCTACATTCCAGACTATAATACCACTACAAAATGAGTAAGATTATTTGAGGGTTTGATTTATAATAATGGCTAATACTGGTAACATTCTGGTAAATTTACAAAATAGTGAAAAACACTACTGTGGAAAGGACATGAGAAGAAAAACATACCAAGGAAATCCATTCCTTTGCCTTATCATGACTTCTAGACATCATCTATGGTTAAGCCAGTGAACTGAGCCTGACGCAACACTTCAAAACCGAGGGACTTTAAAACATGGTCTATCATTGAGCCAATAACAAGATCCTTCCAGTTAGAGACTGACCCTGCTTTAGCAATGTCTTCAGTAAAGATGGCATAGTGCTAAACAGGAAGAAGGATCTGGTCTGGGACTCCTACTTGCAGTACATTCTGGAATAGCAGTGTTTGCCAAATCCTATAATGTTAGGACTACTTGACTAGTTTCCATTTCAACACACTTGTTTTTTACCCAATTTTTCCCTGAATGCTAATTATGATTTTTGAGCACTTTTATTAATTTTCAGTTAGACCTCATACACTTTATTGTTACTTCAATTCATATTAACTTGTTAGCGTTGTCTATTTCCAGTGGGTCGTAAGTGTTGGTATTAACTGAATATTAAGCTGATAATTCATTATTCATTGTATCCTGTCAACAATTATAACTTGCATATGTATATTCTTTTTTACTATCTAGAGAATGTGTTCAAGTGCAAAATGAGTTCAGCAGCATTGTCTCTTTAAATGAAAAATATTAATTAAACATAGAGTTGTTTGCAGTTGTCATATCTGAATGGCTTTTCAATGGGCATTGGACAAAATCTTCTAGATAGCTGTTTTATATGTTCTGTTTGTTTGTTATTGTTACTGCCAATTTATCTGTTGTACTCTAGTAATGAACATGAAAGTTATCTAAGTTTAAATGCATTTAAAGTTATCTAACTTTAAAAAGTGCATTTTCTGTTATTCTGCATTTAGTATAAAAACGCATACAGATTGATGTCCGTAACCTTTCGTAGAAATATTACATATTTTTTCCTTTTTTTAAAGAGAATCTTCATGCGGCAATGATATGCAAGGAAAAACACCAACCATCTCTTGCTTTACCTCATAAGGATTTCTAAACATCATTTACGGTTAATCCAGTGGGCTGAGTCTGATCCCAGACTTCAAAATCAAGGACATTAAAACCATAGGCTTTCTTTGATCACCTATTTTTGAGTCATAGAAAAACCTTGACCTTTCAAGAAAGAAAAATAAATCTGAGCCAGCTCAAAAGTCACAGCTGCATCAGTTTCTATTAGTTTTGTGAAAAAACATCTGAAGGACTCTTAACAAGACAATAGTCCAGTCTCGTCAAAATTTGATCTCAGATTTGACATTTCTCTCACTGGATAAAGAGCTGACAATTCAGTCAATCATTGTATTTGTTCACTAGCCTCCTCCATTTACGTATTTTGCCTCCATCAACCCAATTTTTTGATAGTGTATGCAGTAGCATGCATTATTGCACCACCACAGGAAAGAAAAAGAGGGACAGGTGATAGCTCAAGTACTGCTAGGAAAAAATGAATGCTAATAAGGACAATACAAATTGTAATGAATTCTTCAAAATTCATACTGAAACTGTTCTGTAGACTAGGAGTCATCCCTTCCACTAGCCCAGCCAAATTCAACCCCAGAGAGATATAGAGATATATATATTGCTTCATCAATCCTGGATGCCCACATTCTGCAACAGAACTGAGGGCTTAATGAGGATGGGAGTTACTATCTTCTCAAACATCATGGGTCCATTCTATTTATATCCAGTTAGCAACAACTCACTCACATTCCCAGAGCTCAGAACATTCATTAATCAAGGTGCATTGAACCCTTGGAAGATCCACAGCCTAAAAGTTACGAGTCTAGCTTCTGGTTATTAGGAGAGAGCCATGCATAACTAGAATTCCTGAGAAGAAAAGGATACAATTTTCTGTTAAATATTCGGCTGTCTAGCTGAAATGAAAAACACCTGCCTTTGGATATTTCCACTGTAGACAACTACTGCCCATAAACAAGCTTTTAGTTTCTTATAAGCATGCAAAATATTAAGCTAGATTTAACATTACATATCTATATAATTAAAGCTAATATTCCATCCACAATGTAATTGAAATTTGGACTAGGACAAAACATTAAAACCAACTCAGCAGCACTTACGGTTGTTTTTATCCCTTCAATGTTTTGCAAGTAGTCTTTATATAGCAAGCTCTCAATCGTATTTAATGTTATTTACCATGCACAATGCTTTGGAAAACTTGATCTGGGCTGGTAGGCAGCAGAGAATTTCTTCAACAATATGAGAGGCAAGAGATTTGTGAAATCTGCTGCCAGATCACTTTATGGACCAGAATTTTGTAGAATTCCTTGTCTCAGTTTTATTTTCACTGACATCAGTGTCTGGGGATCAGATCAAAGGCTCTCTATGGTTTTGAAATAAAGACTGGGGCTGATTATGATCATCCTCTGTCATGACAGAGGTTTTCAATAGAAATATAAAAAATCTAGAAGATAGACTGTTTTCAAGATCTATTCACATTTTAAAAACACGTTACTGCAAGGTATTTCTTTGCTTCTCCAAGCACAAGACACATTTCATTAATTTTATCTTACTTAAATTCATAGAAACAGATATAAAAATAACAAATAATAAAAAAATCCATCACCAAGAGAAAAAGACCTATGCTCATGAGTGATGCTGGCCTCAAACTGCCCGGTGTAAGCGCAGCATCTAACTGCAGAAGGTGTCTTAAGACAGGATTTAGCAGCAGTATAGTAGATGGGTCTCGGCCGCAGTATAGCAACCAGTGCTGGTTCCCCTGCAAGGAGCAAGATGCAAGCTGAATGGAAAAGGAGTGCTGGCAGAGATAAAGGAAGAGAGAGGGGCTCTCTGCGAGGTTTCCAACCCTTTATTGCAGGTGAAGCATAAGAGCAGAAGAGCGAAGAACAAAGCCGTGCGGGCATTATTTTATGGGGGTGACAATCGGTGGAATAAAGGGTAATAACCAATGGGGTTTGATAACATGTGAGGTGACAAGGGGATAACATCCAATGGGACAAACTCAGGGGAGGGTTCTATTTGAATTAGCAAATGGGGTACCGAATACTGCAGAACTTTCTAGAAATTATACATATTCCATAAGGGATATGCATAAACATAAGTGTATATATAAAACTGGGTGGGGAAGTCTTAAACCAGTAACAGAACAATATGCAAAACACAGTTCCTGGACGAATATGGGAACTCACCGTGACTGAGATGCTAAACCTCAGTGCCTTAGGGGCTTGTCCACCAATAATTCATTGGTGTGGACCCTGGGGCTATTGCCACATGCCCTGCAACACATGAAACTGAAAAACTAAACACAATGCAGATGTTAGCTGTAACACTTACTGCAAGACCAGAATGTCTTAAGTCCTACAACACCGAGTGTAATCTACAGTTAAGGTATGTAAAGAGTTACGTTCTTGTCCAGTTATACAAATTTCTTTGCTAGTTATGAGATGGCAGATGGTTCCTGGACTATCTAGTGCGCTGTAACTAATGTATATACTATTTAGATTTATTCCAACAAATTAAAACTTTACCTTCAGCAACGGTCAACACAATCATCAGTCCAGGCATAGTTCTAATAATATTTTTTAGAGGGTAGGATGAAAACCTGGTTAATCCTGTCTTGTTCTTTCACTCCAAAGTTACACATTTTGCATCCAGTATATGGTTATTTCATCTAGATGTTTTCCCAGCTTGCATATAAAAACTGAGCTATGAAAGACTTTTGAAAGTTAAGATATATCTGCTGCTTCTCTTGTATTCAGAAGACAATTAACCTGTCATAAAAGAAACTGTGATTCATTTGTTAGCGGTTTGTTGAGCTCTCCTGTGAAAAGGGTTTTGTTTTGCACAAGGAAATTGAAGTTAAAATAAGATTTTTAGTTTGGATGTTTACCTTGGAGGTCAGCTGGAGCACTTGATGCATCAGTCATTAGACGAAAAATGTACCAAAAATAATTGAAGAAAAAAATTAAGTCTAGAATTGTACATTACGTCCTAATCACAATGTTAAAGATTTCTATTCTGTGTCTTTGGCCCAATGAATTATTAGTCATATTCTCCCAAATAGAATTGCATAAAAAAGGAGAAAACTACAAGTCCTAATCCCCTTTTATTCTACCATCTCAGTCTGCTTTTACCCTCAAAGTCTACAGATTTTTGCTTTGGGCAGTCTTCCGAGAATTGTGAAATTCAGTGCAAAAATGTGCATGTGGTGAGATAAGGATTGAGAAGGTTGTCTGTCAGAAACAGAACCTGCAAAAGTTGACTTTAAAAATACAAAGATTACTCTTTATGCCTTTTATGCCTTAAGGTAATAATTTAACCACCACTCTCTGCTTTTAACTGTATCAACAGAAGAAAGTGGTGCCTCCTGGCACTTAGCTTGGTATGCAGGAACTAGTTACAGGATGTGAATTAAGATATTTGTATTCATCATCTATTTATAAAGTCTACTGATCTCTACAGTTGTCAATTACTGTTTATCGTGAACCTCATTCTGAAGAATGCATTTCTTCACACAAATTGTTTGGAAAGTGGGCACTTAATGCACCACAGAAGATGCTGAAACCATAGTCATTAGACAATGTACATTATGTTGCTTAAACCCTCTTCTGGAACTGTTAGGCCTCTACTGGCCTTTTAGAGTTGCAAATCTCCTTGGATGAATTAGTTATATGTGCAGTAAATATGTGCCAGAGAAAGTTCCTGCAATGCAAATATGGTGCTTTATTAAGATACACTCATTTATATACATTTAGAATTAAGTTTGACTTTTTTCTAAAAATTTAGTTTCTCTTTAGAGAAATAATGCGTTTCTTAAAATCAATACCAAATGAGAATTCATTTAAGTGTACTGTTGAGATTTATTGCAGATGGATTAAAGATTATCTGGTTTTGCCCTCTACCTGCGCACCTAAATAATCACCCAAGTGTCTTTTGGCCTTTCTTGTTTCTAATGCCTCCCTGTCAAATAAATGATGATTACAAGTCTTTTTTCAGAAAATTTGTCTCATTTGTCATGTGTTTAGCAGTTCTTATTTTGCTTTTGTAATTCCTAAGGAAAAGCTCAGACTACTAAAATTATTTGCTTGTCAACAAAATGCTCTTAAAACTATCTGCAGTTTTTCATGTTTCAGAATGAACTGCTCAACACTGTATAGCACCACACAGAAATAGAGATTAAAATTACAGCTGCGATGCAGTGCTTTTTCTGTCATGTATAAAAATATTTGGTGGAACACAGTATAGGGTAACTAATTCTCAAGTACCACATTTGTTCATGCTTCCTAATTACTCTCCATCTACTACCGGTCTATACCCTACTCTCCTGCCTTAGGTATTTTTAATACATTATATTTTTTGCTTTTAATTCATATTTTAAAATCAATGTACTAATTTTTTTTTAGCAGAATTTAAAATCTTTGAGATTTTAAAGTGTTGTGCCCAGCTAAGTGGAAAATACTGTGCAGAACTGAATACAAAATAAGTGTATGTTTCATCTGTTGAAATGTAAAGGTATCTAGTCTGATTGTTTATATTTGAGGTGGTTATCAGAGCTGCTTCTGCACTCTGTATATAGAAAAAAGGCACTTCTATAAGATTCATTGCACTTTAAAGGACACTTCTTCCATACATCTGATAAATCGCACTCTGGAAATGCCTGACTTTCTCCACCAATTACTGAGAGGGCCTAGTGCAATTTACTTAGAGTAGATGTCTGATGACAGATATGCACAAGTGGTCAGATGAATCCTCTCCTATGAATCTGATTTTGCCGGAGTCTAACTGACTCAGAGGTAGAAAAATATATGCGTTTATGTAGGTTGAATGTGTTTTCTATGGTACTCCTCTCAATTTATAATATTGCAAATAATTACTGTATTAAAAATAGTCAGAGTAGAACTCTGTAAACTGAAACATGCCTTCTTGAAATTCTGGTGTAATATAGAATGTAGCAGGAAAAATATGCACTTCTAGGGGGGAACTTTTTTTAATGTACCTGTTTGTGGTAGGACTATTGGGTGGAAGCAACCAGTTGATGAGTTATCATCCTCTGCTTCAATGCATGTCAATATATTGTAAATAGATCACAGTGTAGCAAAATAAATTAGTGGGGATGTTGCAAATGTGTGCCTGGCTAGCACAGAAACTCACATGCGTATTGCTTTGTCATTAAACACTGTTCCTGTGGTATTAGATGGAAAAGAAGGAGGATTTTTTTCAAATATTAAAATCAGATATATTACTATGATGCACAGTCAACTGTAAATTATCTTTGACTGAGCTAGAAAAGCCAGAGAGGACAGTAAGCTTGGGTCCAAGCTGAAGTATCACTCAACACAAAGCAACTAGAAGTGCAGGACTTTGAATACTTCTTTAAGGTGGTACAGACTCTCAGAAAAATAATCTTTATGAGATCTTTCTTTTCTTCAAACAAATTAATTTCTTCGCCTGCAGAACATATTCACAGACAAATTATGCAGATTGCCCAGTGATTTAGTCCTCATCCAGTAGTTCCAGAGCACGGTCTCCGTATCCGTAATGGGATATCAGGTAAATTTTTCAATGCCATGAAATCCTAAGCACTTTCTCTGGCATGGCATGCCTCTTCATCCATGCTGCTAGAGCCTTCCTTACCAAAGAAGAATTTTGTCTATTTTGGTGGCTGGAAGAAGAGTGTGATTTGTATCAAGCTCCTGAACTGCACTAGTACTTGTCTGCAGAGAGCTCCTTGAAACAGACTGCATATCTAAATGTACGCATGTTTACCTGCTTCTGTAGAAATAGCTTCACACACAAGATCAAGACATATGGGCCCTCGGCAACCAAGTGCTTCTTCGGAGATGCAACTGGTAAGCACTGAATAAATGCTAATAAGCAATATAAAAAACCATTACGTGACTATTGCAGGGAGTCTTAAAAAGAATGCCAGACCTGAAAGGTACAATTTACTGCTAAACTCCTGCAATGAAAGTGAATTACAACTAGTACACAAGGGGAGAAGGCATAAAAGACTTTCATAAAACAAGCTACAAAACAGTTCAGGGAACATAATGGAGCAGTCTATATTTAAACTGAGCAAGATGCATACTTATAGGCCATGTCTGAAAATTTAAAATGGAATTTAAAATATATATATAAAAGGGAGAGGATAGTCTTAAGAAAGTAAAGGACAAATAATCTGTGCATCTCCAAGCATTCCAACAAGTGCTATTGAAATTCTGACAATATTTCACTGGTTAGAGACCCAGTCAGTTTCTAATGACATGCACTTAAAATATTCCTTAAAATAAAGAAACTGAGTAACATCATTCTAATTCATCAGATGCTTATATTTTTAAATCAGCCAATGTAACTGCTGTAGTAAGCACGATGAGCCTGGCTTGCCCTTGCACTGACAGCACTCCTACCTTATCAGTGCAGTTCGACTGGGTTTAAAACAAATGGAACTCTAGACTATATGGTACTACAGACCATAAAATATTATGCATCATTAAAATATTAATGCAAATGTTGCATTAATACTTCTCAATTTCTCGCAGCTCTTATTCCTTCAGAAAATACTGAGGGAGAAATTTCACACATCATAATAAAATATTACTGAACAGGAAGTGGAGACCCTGGGCTGCAGTACCATTATGTACTTATTTATAAATATCTCCTTGTAATAAACCTCTTAGTTTTAGAAATTTAAAACGTAGTCTGATATCAGTGGTAACAACAGTTAAATATGACAGATCACACAAAGAATGCTGATTTCCAGTCTCAAAAGCAATAAAGAAGAACTCTTAATTATTAATCTTCAGCAGACAAGTTATTCTTTATCTGGCCAATTGTAAATCAAGGGGGTGGGATGGTTTGGAACTGTGGAATTGGCAAAATGAAAACTATTCTTTTGGTGCATTCATGCACCATTGACAGAGCGGCTGTGGGGTGAGGAAAATTTCTCTTCTGCAGATTTATATCCTAAAGGCAAAATCCTGAAACAGAAAAGAGGGACAAATGCTTCAGATTACTACAGCAAAATTAAACCAAACTAATGCACCAGAGATGTCATCTACCTAATTACCTTAAATCTGATTTGAGTGATTTATTTCATTTAACTGACTAAAGGATGTGCATATACTTTTGAACTACTTCAAAAGTATATAGTCAATAGAGAGAAACAGATATACTTAGTCAGAATTCAATGGACCTAGTTTAGATGTTAACTGTAGACAAACATAAAACATAACAGAAAGCAGAATCACAGTCACTGAATGGTTGATGTTGAAAGGGACCTCAGAAGACCATCTAGTGCACCCCCTCCGGTGGCTGCATTAGGACCATTTCCCAGCAGATTTTGAATATCTCCAGAGAAGAAGACTCTGCAACCTCTCTGGGCAGCCTGCTCCAGTGCTTGGTCATCCTCACAGTAAAGAAATTTTCATCATGTTCAGATGGATATTCCAGTATTCCAGTTTGTGCCTCTTCCCCCTTGTCCTCTCACTGGGCACCGCTCAAAAAGAATCTGGCCCAGCTCCCTCAGACTCTCCTCTTAAGAGAGATGCTCCTGTCCCATCATCATCTTTGTAGCTCTCCACTGGGCCCTCTTCTGTAGTTCCTTGTCTGTCGTGAGCTGAGGAGCCCAGAAGTGACACAGCACTCCAGATGTGGCCTCACCAGGGCAGAGCAGAGAGGCAGGATCACCTTCTTCTATCTTCTGTCAGTGCATTTCCTCAGGATACTGCTTTTGGCCTTTTTGGCCACGAGGCACACTGCTGGTTCACGGTTAACTTCCTGCCCACCAGGTCCGCAGGTCCTTCTCTTTTCCTCTGCAGAATGGAAAGCTTGCCTATACAGGCTACTCAGATATAGGAGTGCACATTTAGTTAGATTACTACATTATTTGGAGGAACCCATCTAAAACAAAATCACCAAAGGGATATTATTCATACTACAAGAAGGTAAGAAACAAAAGCTGGTGGCATTTTTCTACTATATGTTTGTTAAGCACCCCGAACAATGACATTTTCTCACTTAAGCCTCATTTGAATATTAGTTTAATGAGATTAAAATAAAACAGTAATATAATATGCATATGACATAGATACTTAAATTCCCTAAGGAAATGTCTTTACTTTGCTTAGAACATGTATTTACTTTTGTTCATGTGTTTGCTTTCATGTACACAACTGTACATAATTTCCTAGATGAAATTTTCCATTTTATCTAGGACAAAAATTGTTCCAACTTCACTACAAAAATACTTTTTTCCCCTCTATTTCTTTTGAAAGGTATTATCTAGGAGGCTTAATCATCTATCACTAAAAGGAAGAAGTGCTAGTACTGAAATATTGTTAAATGTAATTCCCACTGCAGCACTTTACTGAAACTTATTGGTCTTAGATAGGTGCTAGCTTGAAATCTGAAATTGGATTCTGGAATAAATAAGCAAAATACGGTTCTCTTATTATTGTCTGAGTTGTGCTCGGAATCTAAGATAAAGACATCTTTATTAGATTTGGAAGAATAGAGAGTCTTTTGATTAATGCTCAGATGAAAAGAGCGTTTGAAAATACGGGAGTGACAAGGTCACTTGTGCTATAGTTATTGAATAACCCATCTGGGTAATGGGAGGAAATGTTGTTTCTGTGGGCTATCTACAAAGTATTCCCAGTGCCAAACTACATTAGATGCTATAATGGATAGTAAGGGAGGGTAAAATTTGTCAAGAAAATGAGGCAGCTTGGACAGAAACCAAAAGTCAAGATACAAGCACAAAAATTAAACAACTGATTTATTTTACAAATTCTGTTTTTAAGAACCTTTAAGAAGATTTTCGGCAAGAGATGAGACATGCTTGAAACAAGATATTTTCAAACAAGGACATAATCTAAACAGCTATAGTTTTCATATGGAGTGGGAAAACTCTAAGAAAGAACTAAATTCTTTTATTTCTGCCATGTTACTCTCTTCTCAACCACTCCTCTCCCCGCCCCATATCTATTAAACATTGTGTTTTGAAAAACCAAAAACATATATCTTGGTTCTCTCCTGTATAGATCTTACTTAGACAGGAATGGCTTACTTTTGTAGGTTTGGGAGGTTTTCTGAATAAGATCAGAACCTATATAATAGTAGTGTTTTTTCAGCAAACAGCTGAGATTTTGAGCATTTAGTCAACTCTCAGAGAATTTTTTTTTTCTCTCTGTAGATGGTATTTTTAAAAATATCTTTTTCAAACATTAGTTTCATGACTGCACTTCTAAAACTTGGCTGTAGAATAACTTTTTCTGGGGTTCTCAACTGTTATGACCTCACGAGAGCCATTCCACAACTGAGGAAGGTTTACACAGCACAGTTTGATTTTCAGCTTCTTTTTTCTTCTTCTTCTTTTTTACTAGATCACATCCATAAATATTAAAGAGAAATTTAAAAAAAAAAGTGAAAGTGAAAGGCAAATGAAAAAGAGCCTTCAGAACTCACACAAAGTCTAATACAATTTCATCAAATTGCCCACAGCTGACTTCCGTAGTTTTTTGTGGCATTTAGTTGTGAAGTCCTTAAGATACAGTCAATTGAATCATAATTGATTAGATACCCTTTCTCCCACTTCCCTAATAATGCAACTGCCGCAGGCCACCCATGTACGAATTACGTAGAACAGCAGTAGACCAAACATGGTTATTGACAAAACCTATGTTGGTATGTCAAATCCACAGAATTAAACATAGTAAGAATCTAAGGATGGCTATTTTGAGGGATTACAGCCACTACTAATAACCATCTAAAAGAGGTATTTAACTTTATATTTTGTGATGTGAAGCAAACATAGACACCTCGTATCGATGCAGGTCCATGGAAGAAAAGTTAATGGGGAAAATGACCCCCGGTCTCTGCTGAAATGCTTCCTTGTGTCTTGCTGTGGAGTGCAAGCATACCCAGAGCAGAAGCACTATATGTCCTCTCTTCTGTATGGCATATTAATCTTTCAGGGGAATCTTTGTTTCAGCTGCTCTATCCAGACAATATATCAATCCAAATTCATACCTGATATTAATCTTTAATTCAGTTGAGTTTCACCAGATTTTGTCTCACAAAATTCCCCTATCCTTTACTACTCTCTGAATCATCTTTAGCTATATTAGAAAAAATTAAAAAGCTGATATTCAAAAGGAAAATAAACAATAGGGTTATTGGGTAATATTTAATTAAATACTTTAGTGGAAATTCTTGAATTTTTTTTTCTAAATTGGTTTACAGCAAATCTGCTGGCCACTAGAGAGTCATAGTCACTCAATTTTTCACCAAAAAAAAGGGAATGTGAAATGCATGTTACCATAAATCACAGAATTAATAATGATACTAAACTGTTATTAGACTAAAACATCTGTGTAATTCTGGCATTCAGTTGGAAAAACTATGCTGAGTGACACATAAGCTTACCTTTGAACCTTCTTAGAAGGTTATTGTCAGTATGCTTTTAGGTTATAAAATAAAACATATGAGGCTGCAAAATGCAAAAGGACTCATAAGTACTTATGTTATAGGTGTGATTTTCCTAGAATTACGTCTAATCCACACAAAATAGTTATTCTTTAACTTTTAGTATTAAAATTATTTTTATGTTAAAAAAAACCCACAACAACCTCTGGTTTAGTGATTTCAATTACTCTCAAAATAGAATTTGTGTCGTGATTGAGGGGTTTTTTTCTTGATTAGAAATTATATTTGAGTTATATCAGATTTATCCTACTATTTAGATGATGATTTTTTTCTCCACCATTTGAAGATACAAAAATGGCAAAGTTTGTATTTGATATGCAACTTCATTTACCTCTGTATGTATTTTAACATCTAAGTAAAGCTCTATGACTCACTGAAGAACTTCGGCCTTACTCACCATCTAAGGAGCCTAGACCAAGAGCAAGACAGAGAAATGGAGTAAAAACCTCACATTATTTGTCAGGGGATAAAAGACACGTGCAAATAATTAGAAGTCAATCAAAAGCATTTTACTTTCAACTTAGAATATTACTGTACCTAATATCTAGGTTAATTTTTAACTTAAACAGAAAATCCCACTAGTTTGATATAATACACATAGTAATACTCTGTCAGACTATTTTCAACTATGTGTCAGTTTACTTGTAGATGATTTTCATTACAAATACAATAGGTGTATCTTGTATTTCATGGATATATATTGTCAGTAACTGTTGTGAAAAGGTAAATGTATGGTACAACTAAATAAGAAATTGTTCTCTTAAGTATAAAAATAACATATTTAGAAATTCCATTGAAAAATTATTCTTTTGCATTATATTAGATTTCTAACAAGTACTTTCTTATCTCAGAATATTTATATAAGAGACACTAAAGCTGGTAATTAGGTATATAAGACTGCAGAAACAATTTATAAAATATTTTAAAGACCTTTTGTTAAAATAGCCAGATCCAAAAGGGACATTTTATATTTGAATTGCAAATGTCTTAAAGGTTCCTTGCTGGTTCCAGGGATTATATAAAGAGCTAGACAGTCAAGTTCTTTAAGAACTGAAAAAGATGACTTAGGCACTTAATTGCGTTAAACAGGAACTCAGACTCTGAGACACTTTCTTACTATTTTTTTTTTAAATTTTCATTCTGGTGAAAATGGCAGACTTGCTCTTTTCTGTGAAGAGAGAGCATGAAAGAGGCTGCATATGCACCCTGTCAAGTCCCTGAGGACAGTAATGGGCAGGACTGTTGCTGTCCAGCCTCTTGGGTGTCTTCCTCCACCCACGCACAGCCCAGGACCCCATTTCAACCCCCCAAGGCTTTAAGTAATGCAAGCACTGGGGTGCAAATATCCATCTATCCCCAGGTGTCTCAAGAGGTCTGTGGGGAGGGTGCATCTCTCAGCGTAACCACACTTATAACGGGGTAACCCAGCCACAACTTCTCCCATCAGTGGAACTTCTCTTTCTCTCCCAATTAAAATTCTGACTAGCAGAAAGCTGGAGGTGTTCATCAGCATTTTTCTGTACTTGTATTTCCTGTTTGCCTCAGAAGTGATTTCCATATAAAGGCCACACATCATGATTTCCTGTTTTGATTCTTTTTGAAAACTTCTTTATGGAATTCAATAGGAAAATTAACTAGTTTTGCAGCACCATATTATGCAATTAGCAGTTCCCTACATCTACCGAGTTTTCTATACTGACAGCCTTTTATAAAACCTTTTGTCTTTCAATCTGCAAAGAGAAAATGCTTTTGCAGGGAAATTTAGTGTGAGTCAAATAGATGGTTGAAATAACAAGAAGAAAATAAAATGTACAGTATGTGAAACACAGTCAACCATTTCTGTGAAATGCTGAATTTTAATAACTATAACTAATTATAATCCTGTTACATTTCATTCATGTTACAGATGTACACTGGGCTAATGTGGATTAAGGTAAAGTGCTTCAAGGAAACAGCTGCAAAAATAGGACACAATCTCATGTTTATAGAGAGAAATAGAGAACTTTTCCCTAACCCTAGCTTTTGACATCCTATTAAATGCCATGTATTTAATGGAGTGACTAGTTCCATATATAGTGACATACTAGTTCTTCAATGAATGCAGTAGTCAGATGAACTCTTGTTTTTTGATAAATAGCCATTTACTTAACAGCAATCTCTTTGAACTGCACTATGAAACATGGTTTATCATATCATCACATTGGGCTCTCTTCCCTCACTCAAATCAATAACTTAAAATTACTGCTCTATTTTATACATTAGTCTTGTTTTGTTAAGGGTCATTCACTGCTAAATAGTAGCAATCTCTACTGAAACAAATATCTTCTTCCTCTTGATAATCTCTTCAAAAGAGCAAGAAATCACTGTCACAAAAAATAAAGTCTTGCTTTCCATGATTTTTGTAAGTATTGTTTTGCTGTGTTTTCTCATTTCCTGCAGCTTTCCTTTATTTGGAAACAAACAATATTTTGGGTTTAAACATTGCTTACGTATCTAGAAATGTCACTCCTTTCAGCTGTATACTTTCATCACTTATTAAAAGTTGTATACTCTATGTTAGACTCACTCTAGTAGTATTAATATAAGTTTCTTGAAATTATTTTTCTTCAGATATGCTAAATTCTTAAAGAATAATGTAGACTACCTATATCTATGAATTTCCTAGTTTGGAAGTTAATCTTCAGGACTTTGCAAATTCAAGATATTACTGCATGCGTACTTTTTAGATGAGCATAATCTTTTAAATTAATGAAATAAAATGGATTTTCTAGATTCTGTATCAGTTTAGAACTACCTGGAAGAAAACATATTGATTTTTAGGTAGTCAAAGAGAAAAGAGACATGAAAACATCTATCTTCGAGACATCAAAACAACGAAACAAATATAATTTTATATTTTTATTTTTGATCATAACTTCCCTGCACTTTAAATTATAGTTATGAGGAATCTTAAATGCAGGGTGGTCTTATCAGCTTGATGCCTAGATTGTACCCATGTTCTTATGATGGTTCAAAACTGGAAGACAGTAATCCAGTTTTTAAGTTCTGTGGGGAAGCTGTTCCATTGGGTATGGTTAATCTCAAACAGAATATATTCAGAAAAAACCATCATGACCATGTTTCCTTTCATGAAGAGTAAAACAATTAATTGGTGAAACTGTTAATGGGGAAGTTGGAACTGAGCTATAGAGTAGCAGAGAGTTATTTGGCAAATGCTTTCAAAACAGAAGAGTGAATTATGTACCAGGTTAGCATGTGGTGCTATATACATTCTGCTCCTCATTTTCAAGAGTTCTCTACTTTTAAGACTAAAAAAAAATTAAAGTGTATGGCTGCTTTACACTTCTTTGCTTTACAGGGGCTTCTGTACACACAAGAATGAAAACCTATGACACAACAAAAGAACCAGTAAAAGATAACTCATTATCCTAGCCATGGTACAAGAAGTTCTGTATTCAAAGGACTGCTCTTATGTTGCCCACTTAAGAAGTCTCAGACAACACACATGGCAGTTCTGGGAGATGGGAAGATCTAGATCAAGTATCTGACTGCCTGGGCAAGAACTCTGCAACAGACTAATGTCTAACACCACAATGTAAGGAAACAAATACAATCCAAGGTAAGAGTTGGAGTCTGGCCTTCACAAATCTAGGAGCACAAGACCAAGGGAATTTTTAAATTCAGGTTCCCTAGACTTTGTAAAGAACAAATAGGTTTGTTTTCTACCACTGAAAGCCTATTTCTATTGAAGGGAAGAAAACTCTTCCAGCTCTTGTAGACACTACAAAGTTTATTTAAACGAATCAGTGAAGTACTGCAAATCGCTCTGGAGGAGGACAGAAAAATGGTGAAACATGAAACATCTGGAATATAGTTGTATCTTCAGAGTGAATATATATGTCTTACTACTGGCAAAAAATACTTCTGTATAATTTCTTCCTCCATAGTGATGGATAATAATTTTCTAAAGCTCTCTGGGTCATCATCTGATAGGTGAATCTGGACAGGCTTCAGAATTCATCATTTTCCTCTTTATGTATGATACTTTGATAAAAAAAATGATGAGTTCAAAAAAGGTCTGTCACCATGCTGTGGTCTCAACAGCATAACAATTGTAATTTGATTGTGGGGCAGAGAAAGAAAAAGTCACTGCCTTGAATTAATATCAGAGCTAGCTAGAGAACCTTTTCTCCAAGTGCTTGTGCAGCGCACCTACCATTATAGCACAGTCCTTTGGACTTTGATACAATTAACAGAAGAAATTTTTTTTTTTAGGACCTTCAATCCTACTTTTCAGTACCAAAAATTGTTCAGGTTGTGAACTGGACCTAATTTATGTATTTAGGGCTCTCAACAATATACTCCTAAAAAGGACATGATAACATGTAGAAATGTTCATGATGGTAGATCTGCACAATTCTAGAGGTCTTGCTTTCTCTGCAAGTTTGTTTTTAACTCATTAAGGGGCTTTTTTAAGGATAGAAAGTCCACAAGCATTGGGCTAAGTTTGTGCCGTTTAAAGCACACCACCATGGTCCTTCAAAAGCCCAGGTTTGCTGAACACAACGTGCATAGACGTACTTTGCCAGTCTCACAACCCTTTCTCTGCAGGATTTAGGGAGTTTTGTGCTACAGACAGCTTCACTTGCAAGAAATCTACCTGGAAAAAGTCCATTTTCTCATCCTGTATCATTACTACTATCTGCTCCCCACTACTAAATATGAGAGACTCTGTCCCTGAAGAACAAAAATTGTAATGTGGATGGCTGTGTTGCAGTCTGCAATGTATGAGAGGAGTGAAGGAAGGTCATTCCCTTAGCCTAAGGTAAGTGAAACAAACATTCCCTGAGAGTGACTTCAAAGGTTCAGTGGAAAAATATTCTGGATGTCATTGGTTGGATTTACAATTTATTATGATTTCCCCCCACTATAACTGTTGGGTTATTTTTTTCTTAACTGTCATTTCAGCAGATATAGCCTGGGGTCAGGTTTTCTTCTTCTCATTCCATCTGTCAAATATACAGGGCCACAATCTCTGCTTACTGAAGTTTTCTAACAGTGCAATAATATTTGATGATTTCTGATTTATGCTATTAAAGTGCTACACTACAGTTTGAGGTCCTTGAAGTTAAATGGTGACCACGTGCATTTTTCCACTGCTGGTGTTTAATTGTGCCCAGGAAAAACCTCCAGTTGTCTCTAGAATCAAAAGGACAATTTATTTCTTGCAACTGGCATTCACTAGAAAAAGGAAAAAAAATAAAGGGAAAGGGAAAGAGAAAGGAAAAGGAAGGCTGAGGAAATGAGATCATGAAAGACTGAAGTCACTGAGAGAGAACCTCAAGATGCAGGTTTTATAGTCAAATTCCAGACCAGAGCACTGCTTTAAGGGAACAATCAATAACCAAGATGTCTTATAGAAATGAGAAAAAAAATTTTCCTTTCTGCCTTTGATTTTCTGTGACAAGCCTAATGTTTCTTTTCTACAGTTCTCTTCCTATTGTAACTTCTATTTCTTAATTAAACTGGGAAAATAAATCTGTAAGAAAGGAACATTCAATCAAGAAGGCTTCCACATAGCTTAAATGATATTTAATTACTGTTATTCTGTATATATTACGGTGCTTTCAAAGAGCTGGCTTATGATGTCTTTTTTAGGAGAGTAGGGCTAGAAGGAATGCAGCCTGTAATATTCAGATAGGTGGGGACGAAGCAGTTTTATGTCCTACTCTCTCCCATGAGAGTGTTTGTGTCTCAGAGCACTCCTGAGCTGTAGCAGACGAAGTTATATCTCTACAGTCCTTTAATCAAAAGTAAGGCAAATTACTGTGACTTGACCCCATCTCTTCCTTGACATATCAAAGCAGCAAAAGGATGCTTGAAACTGTGCTAACCAAGCAGCATTTGCATCCATTAAAAATTATCATAAGCAGCTGAGAGTATCCATCAGCATTCAGATCAAAGGGTTTTTTATTACTGAGAAATGTCTGCATGCTCCCTCTACTGATTTGATCAGGGGGCCTCAACAGGAACAAAGTTCTGTTTTGCAAATCACTGGTTAAAACCTGTAATACAATAATTCAAAAAGTCCAGATTGCTCAAAAAAAAGAGAAGAAAACTGCAGGTGGAAAAACGTGGTGAGTCCTCTGATAGTGGATTTGGCTGTGTGCAATGCTGTTCAGAAAATGCTGTGCCTGCTGTTTTTATAATAAGATGACCTTTTCCACTGCAAAGACACAGCCATCACAACCATTAGTAAAGCACTAATGAATAGCCTTCTATTCAAACAACAGCAGCAAAGCAGGAATCTCGTATCTCCTATTTCCCTTTCACTTCATTGAAATGTGAACTCTAAAACCTCATTGAAACCAGAACATTTTGATGAGAGGAATTGCAGGAATGTTACTCAGAATCATTCCTGCTACAAAATTTTTAATTTTCTGGCTTTTAATGTTGTTTGTCATTTTGTGGTTTTTTTTTTAAAACTATGAATATTATTAACGCTTCTGAGAACAAGTTACTATTTCTGCTCACGGCCTAGGAGCCGTGATCTAGGTTAGGGACTCACCAACTTAATATGCAGCTGTGAAGATGAATGACCCTGATTGATCTTGTGCTGCCATTTCTAATGTCATGAGTCTCTTCTGTCAGACTTTGCCATTCCTGAGGGGTATGAACCCTCCATAAGTGATACTAGGTATCTGCTCAAAAGTGGTAATGACTTGAAACACTACATTATTCAGACTTCTACTTTTTTCATTGCATGGGACAGAAGACTCTCTGTAGCCCAGATTTTAGAAGTGTACATCATATTCTGACTTCAGTCGATAAAAGTAGGATAGCATATTTAGTTTGTGTAAAGTCTTGTCAGCCAGAAATTGTTTTGGATTCAGCTGTGTATAGAAAAAGCTTTTCTCTAATACCCAGATACTGTGTAAAACAGGCTACAGAAAAACTCTCCTTTTTGAATTTTCACTGTTGGTAAAGAAGAGTCTATAGTAAAACATCTATGTTATATGAGCTGCCTGTTCATAGGCTCTGAGGTTTTCTTCAAAAACACTTATTCTCTTAATGAGATAATTCTTAAATTGAAAAATTACCCACCAGAGTAAGTCTGTTTATGTAAGCGTATCATTTCACTTTATAAAGAAAGTAAGAGAATGAAAAGTGTATCTTCCAGGGCTATGAAATGATTTAAGAACCTAAGATATGCTTTCACTGTAGTTAGATAATTACTTTAGGAAACCCGCAACTCGCAGCAGCCTGTTACTCACCTCTGCCCAAAATGTTGGTCTGCTCCCGAAAGGAGCACAGCTGATCATGCAGGAGCAGCCATGCCTGTGTTTCAAATATGGAAATTTTCTAGAGCATGGTTTATAGCTTGGTTTCTTGGATGTAAACCATTTATTCCTGCTAAAAATTTCAGACATCAGTAGTGTACGATAGTGCACCTACTGGTTTTTAACCTGTTAGAATGAATTCAGAAAAGTTCTGTACACTTAATGATGCAAATAAACATCTGGTTAAAATTTCAGAAGCATCATTCCAGATGAGATCACAGATTTTCATATGTGTCAGTGAAAAATCTGAGCCCTTTTGTTTATTGTTAAACATATATATATATATATATATATATATATATATATATATTCAGCCCAAATTTCATATATGTTTTAGCACTAAACCCTTAGCAATTTGAATGAGAATCAAGAGCCTAATTACTTGTGAGAGAACTAAATTTCTGATTTGCTTCTGAAATTAAATCTGAAACATTTNCAATGCTGTTCAGAAAATGCTGTGCCTGCTGTTTTTATAATAAGATGACCTTTTCCACTGCAAAGACACAGCCATCACAACCATTAGTAAAGCACTAATGAATAGCCTTCTATTCAAACAACAGCAGCAAAGCAGGAATCTCGTATCTCCTATTTCCCTTTCACTTCATTGAAATGTGAACTCTAAAACCTCATTGAAACCAGAACATTTTGATGAGAGGAATTGCAGGAATGTTACTCAGAATCATTCCTGCTACAAAATTTTTAATTTTCTGGCTTTTAATGTTGTTTGTCATTTTGTGGGGTTTTTTTAAAACTATGAATATTATTAACACTTCTAAGAACAAGTTACTATTTCTGCTCACGGCCTAGGAGCCGTGATCTAGGTTAGAGACTCACCAACTTAATATGCAGCTGTGAAGATGAATGACCCTGATTGATCTTGTGCTGCCATTTCTAATGTCATGAGTCTCTTCTGTCAGACTTTGCCATTCCTGAGGGGTATGAACCCTCCATAAGTGATACTAGGTATCTGCTCAAAAGTGGTAATGACTTGAAACACTACATTATTCAGACTTCTACTTTTTTCATTGCATGGGACAGAAGACTCTCTGTAGCCCAGATTTTAGAAGTGTACATCATATTCTGACTTCAGTCGATAAAAGTAGGATAGCATATTTAGTTTGTGTAAAGTCTTGTCAGCCAGAAATTGTTTTGGATTCAGCTGTGTATAGAAAAAGCTTTTCTCTAATACCCAGATACTGTGTAAAACAGGCTACAGAAAAACTCTCCTTTTTGAATTTTCACTGTTGGTAAAGAAGAGTCTATAGTAAAACATCTATGTTATATGAGCTGCCTGTTCATAGGCTCTGAGGTTTTCTTCAAAAACACTTATTCTCTTAATGAGATAATTCTTAAATTGAAAAATTACCCACCAGAGTAAGTCTGTTTATGTAAGCGTATCATTTCACTTTATAAAGAAAATAAGAGAATGAAAAGTGTATCTTCCAGGGCTATGAAATGATTTAAGAACCTAAGATATGCTTTCACTGTAGTTAGATAATTACTTTAGGAAACCCACAACTCGCAGCAGCCTGTTACTCACCTCTGCCCAAAATGTTGGTCTGCTCCCGAAAGGAGCACAGCTGATCATGCAGGAGAAGCCATGCCTGTGTTTCAAATATGGAAATTTTCTAGAGCATGGTTTATAGCTTGGTTTCTTGGATGTAAACCATTTATTCCTGCTAAAAATTTCAGACATCAGTAGTGTACGATAGTGCACCTACTGGTTTTTAACCTGTTAGAATGAATTCAGAAAAGTTCTGTACACTTAATGATGCAAATAAACATCTGGTTAAAATTTCAGAAGCATCATTCCAGATGAGATCACAGGTTTTCATAGGTGTCAGTGAAAAATCTGAACCCTTTTGTTTATTGTTAAGCATTTATATATATATATATATATATATATATATATTCAGCCCAAATTTCATATATGTTTTAGCACTAAACCCTTAGCAATTTGAATGAGAATCAAGAGCCTCATTACTTGTGAGAGAACTAAATTTCTGATTTGCTTCTGAAATTAAATCTGAAACATTTGCAGAATAATATCATATCATAGCATAGCATATCATATCATATCATATCATAGCATATATATTAGTAGGTACTCTTGTTACACAAACAGGCTGGTGTGCTATAATATACAGGAAGATTTGAAAGTATTCTGAAGCTCAGAGGAAGTTACTCAACTTTTAACGGCTCAGTAACATCAATTCCTTCATTTTATTGATGCTATGTTCTTCTTCACTCCATCAGCTTTTTATCTTATTTCTAGCACATCTGATATTAGAAGTCACTACTCTAGCCTACTGTTTTGTAATTTGCCTATAAATTAAGCTGTGAAATGGATTTTAAAATTTTTGATTAAAAGCACTAAAGAATGTTTCCAGAAGGAGACAACTGTGCTAAGCTTCCTTCCATAAAGAAGTTTTGTAAGTAGGTCATAAACCCCTGAAATTAAGTCAGAAATGCTGACAGACCCCAAACTTGTAGAAGCTCTGTTAGCTCCAGTCTAATCATCTTCTCCCAGAGGGGGAAAATCTTTTACTTGAGACTAAATTGTAGACTGTAAAATTGTTGTTTTGTCATGTAGAGCTCTGAGTATACAGTAAGGAAATGTACAGCAAAAAAAAAGCAATGTGTTGTTACTATAGCAACTGCAAGTGAAAAAGATCTCTTAAAATGTCTTTTTCTTCTAAATTTATCCTATGAAACATTTCCCAGTCCTGCTTAATTATGTTACACAATATAGCTTTCATTTGTTAGCACGGGTCAGAAGAACTCTGAAACTGTACCGGAATTACTGGAGGTAAACAGATATGAACTAAAGAGAGATTTGTCCCCAGTGGACCTTAGATATACTAGGGTGTGGAAAAAACTACATACAATTACACATCTAAAACTTTTATCTTAGAAGCCATATATATTTGTGTATTTATGCGAACAAATCATTTTATGTAAGAAAGGACCAATTGTTTTATAGTTTCGGGTCTTTTTAATGTTTCAAAACAATAACATGACTGCTATGGCCTTTTTATGAAATGTTTATATTTATCAGAAAGCTTTGACAGAAGAAATTTGTGGGGCTTGCAAACTTTGTATATCTGGTATGGAATTTCTCAGTTACGGAATTTCACTCTTACAGATTTTCATTTCATAAGGAAAAACAGTATAAAATAGATTACTCTTAAATGTTATTTTTGCCCATTTCATACTATGAACTACACATTATTAGAAAATCAAGGTCTTTAAACTTTGTTTCACTTTGGTTTATGTGCAATAAAGCCAGGATAGAGAATCCTGTTGGAGTGGTGGAGGGTAACTAGAAAGTAGCAAGACATACAAAAGGCCATTGAGGCTGCTTTGCAGTAAAGTGACAATTTGTCTCTGATACACTGATGGTTGCTTTAGTACACCTGCAGTACCCTGGAAGTTTATTCTGTGCTACACTAGGAAAATGTACACTTGGGGAAAAAAAAAGAAAACCACCAAAAAACTTTCAGCCCTACTGTGGATCTTATTGAAGGCATGTTAACTAGCCATAACTTTGAGATTTTATTGTGCATCCTCTGTTATGTTGAAGTTTCATGGATTTTCAAACTTGCTTGCATGTGTGTATGTGTATTGTTCTGTTTTCCTTGTACTTTACTATTTTCAGTTCATTAAATTTTATACTATAGTGTAAGTATTTCATGTTATAATGAAAAATATGACTCTGTGTTTTCTTATTTATTGGCCAAATAGACCAGACGTGTGGTTGATGCCCATCTCTTTGATGAGGTACCTATAATAAAATGGAGATTCTGTGGTCTAAGCTTGCATTAACAACAAAGAATGGCCTAGCAGAGGCATCTTTAAGTGAAAGAGTGAGGATGCAATCAGTTTTTTAAAAATATATTTAACAGCTTCAGATTACTTCAGCCAAAGAATCAATGTAATACATTAAAATCCATCCCACATTTTCAATGCAAACAAGTGTCTTTATTTATTTAAAAAACTTTTGTGAAACAGATCTGTTGCCTTTAAGTAAGCTTATTAATCAGAATTATTTGGTGTCCCTCTTAGGCTATCATCCCTAGCAGCAAATCCACAAGGAGGGCTTTCATATCTTTGTAGAACTTAAAAAAATCAGAACATCACAAACATCAAAAATCCTGCTTTCCTCTCCATGGCCACTGAGAAATTTAGCCCTTGAATTACTGTCCCGGTTTCAGCACCCTTTACATATTGTTTTCCCTTCTCCACCCCTGTACATGCCTGTAAGAAGCCCTTCTGATTTAAGTTATCCTGCTATTCCAAGTAACATTATTTTTATTGTGTTTTTTATCACCTTAAACAACTGTTTAAATTCTTTTGTGTTACATATTTACAGACATTTCCTCTGGAAAAAACAAAGCAAACAAAACAGAGAAACACATATAGACATACACATACATGCACCACACACACACACATACATACACCTAACAAGCAAACAAAATATCTCAAAAAAGCAGTTTTCTTTCCTCCTGCAGAGCTACATGAAGTCCAAAGGCCAGGTAGTGGCAACATGTGGCTCTGTTCCTAAAGCTGTGTAAGTGAACTTCAGTGTCCATCTTGCAACAACCCCCTGCTAATATTAGAGAAAAATGTCATTACTTTAAAAATGACATTACAGTCGACACAGAATTCTCACGCTCTTTCTGGAATAGTCAAGACAGAAAACAAGACTAACTATCATAGAGCATAGGAACAACTAACTCAGTGTGCAGTTTGGCCCCAGACAATCAGAATTTTTGATTTCCCAATCTTCCTAGCACCTCCCTTAATCCTGTTTATTCATGTCTTTAAGAATTTAATTCTGCTTTCATTCTCTTATATTCATATTATCCACTTTATTTACTTACTTTTCTCCCTTTAGGCACATTAGTCTACCTAAAAAAACTCTGACTATAAAAGCATGATTAATATGCTATTAGATAAGATAGATGCCCAGAACATCAAGGAATAATTGCAGATATATAGTAAACCAAACATATTCCTAGTGCTATTTTGTGGTTTGCAGAGATAAGTATTAAAGATAATCCTGATTATTATCTGTGTGTTGCAAACTCTTAAAAGAGCATTGAGCAAAGTATCTGATAGGAAAAAAAGGCTTAAATACAGAAACTATATAAACACCAAGGAATATCCTAGCATTAGCAAGGTAGGTATTTTTGGAAATAAAAATGAAAAATGTAAAAATTTAAAGCAAGCAGTCATTTAGGATAAAAAAAAGCCGAGAGCAGTAAGCCCATATAATATTAATTATAATTTATCTTCAGACTACTTTTAAAAGTTGTGTTATCTATAGAACATCTTCTACACAAATCATTTATTCATAAAATTAAATATTTTTAATTTCTAGATACCATAAATAATAATAATACAGCATAACAGATGTATGTTAAATGCTAGCAGAAATTTGTGAAATTTGGGTGTAGCAAGCTTGCCATCTACTGATCAACAGAAAAGTTCTTTGTTTACATGACTTTTTGTATACCGTATTATTTAGTTTGAAACTCTCTTTATATGATGATTTAGTACTTGTGTACTAATAAATAAATAAATCTGTTTCCAGTGTCACTGAAGGACAAAATAAGACCTCAAAGGTATTGTGCTAGTGGATCAAAGATGAGTTCCTGAAGTACTTCCTATACCCACTGAGGAATTTTTCACTGAAAGACATAATCTTATTGAGTATTTGGGGAATTTATTTGGCTTCTCCTGAAGAGTATATTCCTAATTCACAGATGTTCTCATGAAGTTAAAACATTATTTTGAGTAATATGGCAAAAGCAAATAAAAATAGTTTTTAAATTTCAATTCTTTCCATTTCACGAAGAGAAATTCACTTGTCCCATATCATCTGCCAGCTTTGCCCTCATTCAAACCTTGTCAGTGCATAGTGGGAAATTGCAGAAAATCCGTATGTCCAGAGTATTTGGTGCTGTACACCCTCACGTTCCGCTCAGATGGGTTTAAAATCCACAGTTATTTCACATGTACAACAGAGAAAATTCTTTACTCTTTTGTAAGAGTCTGTCTTACGGGTTAGCTTAATAATCATCATTATTGCTGTATAATTTTTCCCATTGCCACTATCAACTAATTTCATTCAATGTAGAATTATAACACTATGGATAATAGAGCATGAAAATGGACAACATGTGACTAAGACAGTGATTGTACTTTAAACAGTGATTAAAAAACATAAAACAATTAAATTATTTGAAATTTTGGGGACCTGTATTTAGCACATACTGCCTTCAGAATGTGTGAAAACATAAAACTTCTGAAAGTTATGCACCAGAACAAGATTGAGAGGAAAGAATATGCTCTTTCAAAGAAACAAGAAAGTTTGTCTTTCAACCTAATTCAATCTACACCATCTAGACTCAGTGGCAGGTTATTTTTCCACACAGTTGCCATGTACATCATGTCTGCAACTTTTCTCTTTTTGACATCTGCCTTGCTTCCCTGCTGAATTATAGTCTCCTGTTACTTCATCATTTAAAGTTTTATTCTAATTTCAATTGTACTGACATAAATCAGGAATTATTTCAAATCAGTTAAAGAATTTAAAATTACCTCTGTTAACTCCAAATTGAATTAAGGTGTTTTGCTGCAGAACCTCTCTTAAATAGGATTACGATTTTAGATTGCATGAGACTATAACCTAAAGGCAGAAAGTCTCAGAGACAGAATGATTTGTAGAGACTAAGGTATTTCAAGAGATTTGTCTGCAGAAATCAATAAGCTTTGTCAAATAAATTTCCTAGCTGGCATTCAAAATCTCTGCCACAGCTACTGTGCATGGCTTGGTTCATCTAGCAGGTTAAAAATCTGTTCTCTGGGAAGGGGTAGGAGGAACTCTGCAAGGTTTGGGATTTTTTTTTTTTTTTCCCCTTGAAGACTACATATTTATATCTTTCAGAAGGTGACCTGAAAGTACTCTATGATTCCGGGACCAGATAGGTCAATCACTATTCTGGGAAAGCTCCGAGTCTTGTTGGGGCAGATGAGTCACAGCCATCCTGCACATCAGCTGGAATACATCCCAGCATGACAGCTACCCCAGATCGCTTCGCACTTCATCTCTTTACAAACACTGGCTCATCTGCCTCAGCCACACTCCAGCAAATGCCAGAGAAGAAGCACCCATGACACAGCTCTTCACCCTCTGCTTTACTCTCCCCAGGACCCCAGTGGCCTCATGGTCCTGCTGCCACGCTCGGTAAAGCTGCCTCCAAAGCATCCAGATAGGATCCACGACATGGGTAGGTCGTGAGGGAAGGTGATCATGTGCGATGAAACAATAGCACTATTATGCTGTCACCTATTCCACGCTTTGTGGAGGTTTTGAAGGAATTGTTTAGTTCACTACAAGAGTATATTTGATATGAATAATTGGAGTTGATAACCTTCAGATAAAAAGAGATAAAACTAGGCCTTTAAAAGGAGAGTCCTTTAAAAAAATCTAAGATTATATCTACTTTTCTGTGCCACCAGAATCAAAAGGAAATTCATTAAGGAATATAGTCTTAACTGGTTTTTTTCTCCTAAGCAAACTGAAAAGGAGGATTTACACATTAGATAGAACATACCTAAACTGAATGACATGATCGGTCAGAAAATATTGTACCATCAAAATAATAAGGCTGCATATATTGGGAGAAACATAAATAAGCACAGCTTTCTGCGTATTTTAAACTATACAAAGGTGGTGTTCTTCGTGTAAAAGTATACTTAAAATAAACAGAATTCGATATTCATATGTATTTAAGCACAGGTATCAGAATCTGAGAAATTGAGAAAACATTAAAGATATATTTGATCTTTGAAAAGAAGCTTATTAAAATGGGTCAACTTCATTTTTGTAAGACAATATTAAGGCTTTAAAATAGAACAGCTAAGATGGAATATAGCACAACGATAATTAAGTAGTAGATTCTAGTTATTTCTGCAAAGTTTAAATAGAAGATTAGGTAAATATGGGATTTGGTACTTTAGCAAAATTGCTCTAAAGTAAACTTTTACATTGATTAGCATTATAATTCCAAATATGACATTTTAGTAATACTTATGAGAGCATATTTAATTACACTACTTATGTAGATACAGCTTCTTTAAGTTCTCCTTACTGTATAATGCTACATACAGGTCTGAAAAATCAAATCTGTACAGACTATTGCTTTTTCTCCAAGCTCAAGTCCAACTTCAATTATGAAAAAAACAGGAGTAACTTATTGAATTAGTCCTTTGTCTCAATTGAATTTGATGAAGCATCTCCTTATTGTTGCAAAACTTATCCAAGATCAAGTTACTTGGAATTTGAGGGGAAGAGGGGGCTCATGCAGCAACAATTCATTTTGCTGGATTTTATTAAGAGTCATTACTCCTCAAATCTTAATGTAAAATGCATTAAAATATGTCTTCAAATAGATTCGTCCTATCTGATTATAACCCTTTTTTTCCCTCCTATAAATTTGTTTCCTAAACTTTCACAACTGATAAATTAAGAGTAATTGTAGCTTAACTGGAGTGGTTAGATTGAAAAAGTTGATATTACTCTTTTAAACATGATTTCTGAGGCAATTAGCATTCTGCATGGTTTTATTTTTCCACATATAATTTAATCTCAGGCAGCTGCTCGTATTATTCCTGGGAAGTACTTCTTTCCTGCTGTTCAGTTAGAAAGATGAATATGTGGTTCTCTCCTTGCCTGTACAGTCTTATTCCCTGTGCCAAGTCTAGAAATTTAAATCAGAACTACTCTGCTTTTTTCAAACATAACATGTGTTCATTTATTCAATAGAGTGGACTAAATCCAGCACTATGTTTTCCTGGCTTTACCTATCTGTAATTCATACAGGAATTACTTTGAGGAAAGACACAGAGTAAACAAGCAGTAATTCAAAACCATTTTATTTTTGAAAAGAATAGCAGTAAGAAAGCATTTCATGAATCACTGCAAGAGGTAGTTAAAACTGATGGTTCTTATGAAAAACATAAATTTTAGGACTGGCTTAAGACCAATCTCTAAATAAAACAAGGGTGAGTGACAGATGTTAACCCATTCCCAAGGTGTTCTGCTGCTTATATTGGTACAGCAACTGAAAATAACTCACACCATTTCTAGAGCATGAAGTATAGACCATGAGTTTTTTACAGCTCCTGTCCTGTAAGTTATATCAGCTACTTCTAATCCAAAATATATACTGTATTAGTTTTCCTTTTCTTTTCTGTTTTTTACCAAGCTTTCTATTATAAAAGAACTTATACATAAATTACTGAATTATTTACAGCTACAGTTCCTTAATTAAACCTGTTAATTAATTAATGCTTTAAGACATGTAATATACTGGCATGTACCAAAAGAAAATAAGACTAAAAAGTGTTTGCTAGACATCAGATACTCAGTAAATGTGATGCTGAAAGCTGAGCAAAGATGGACCTGCACTGTTTAATTTTCTGTGATTGTAAATTTATGTTTTTAAAATCCTAGGGAAATTCAGCACAAAACTTTGCCTTACTGCAAAATTGAAACTAAATATGTTTTTCAATTATCAAAAGCTCTAAAATTCTGATACTTTGTTACCACTAAATTATCTACCACACAAAGGAAAAATGATAAGGTAAAGCTGTACATTTTGTGTCCAATTTTGGTGTGTTCAGTCCAAATGTGTTTTTCTTTCAAATCAGAAGCACATTATTTTAATCATATTGTAGAACATGTATGATATATTTTCTCGACTACATTTAATTTTATCTAAAGTTGTAGTATAATATTGGAGCACAGCAATTCCTGAGTTATGATGTCTGCATAAACCATTGGGACTAGAAATTGGTTCCTCAGTCTTTAGCTGAGGCCAGTGTAATCAGGTGTTGCCCCTTCACAAATCACTTGATGTCCTGTTGCTTAACTGTGAGGAGCACCAGTAAAAAACATAGTCTGTAAGAGCACTTTCTCACTAAGGATGGATACTTCTGTCCTTCCTATGAAGCTGTTACGTACTAAAAGCCAGGTTTTCTTTGTTATCCAACAGTTTAAAAACTATATTCTCAGTCTTTGTGTAATTTGTTCAGTATTTACAAAAATAGGCTTTTTTCCTTTTGGATATGAAATAATCAGTGTTTCACGGGGTGCAATACAGCATAAAATTCTGCAATGGAAGCTGAGAAGGTTTCTGGTTAACATTAGGTAACTGTGCAGTTTATTTTATAGATATTGTCTGTATGTTTGGGTACCCAAGCAAATTTCTATGCTGCTTTTGGTGGAAATAGCACTGGGTGAATATTGACCTGGAGAGTGAGTGTCTCTGCAGAGTCATTTTATTTTTTTTCCTCATGAACGGAAGTGGAGTGAAAACAGAGCCAATGACAGAGGGTAATTATATTCCTAATCACTGAAGTTTGTTCGGTCTTAATTTATAGTGGATAGGGAAACATCGAAGGACCAGCATCACAGGAAATCATTTATATTGCAAATGGCTCCAGCAATTATATTCCAAAGACATTAAATATTGTCCTTTTTCCATCTTCTAAAATTATGTTGTAGAAGCCTTATTGTCCTGCAGTTGAACACTTTCAGAGTATATGGTTCAATCAATATGGGTGCTTTTGTGTAATGAACAGAGAAATTAGAGGTTAAGACTTCATGAGATTAGAATTTTGCCCTTGACCCCTTATGGTCTGGAAGAATTACCAACTCTTCTGTCCCATGAAAATAATCTCTGCTATATTTCTTCTCATGTTCTTGTATGTAAGCCAAACGTTCCTGCTCCAGAAAACCTCTGCATGGTTCTGTGTGTATGGGCACATGAGAGGAATATTTGCAAGCATCATTTATCAAGCCCAAACTTTAGGGCTGGATATGTCCCTCACTAATACCAAGCTAGTTTCTGGTAGGTAGAAAAAAGATTATATTATGATATTTGGCATTTTAATCTTCCCACATCTGAGCTTTCAGCTTCTGCCTAAGGAAGTTTCTTCCAGTTTTTCTTCAAATCTTCCCCAAAACATTTCAATTTTATAACCAATAAGTAAAAATCCAAGTGTGACCATATTTGTAGTCATCTCATTTCCAACCCAGTTTTTCAGTGCAATTTTCTTGTCTCAGTAATTATTTCTAGTTAGACATGATGCAGCTGTAGAATGTCATGGGAAAAGCCCAACTAGAAGAAAATACTTACATAATCAGCAGAGATATAAAAAAAAAAAAAAGGCAGACACTGAAGTTCAGCTTTACTGAGATGCTTCCAGAAGTTTTGTATTAATTTTCACACAGTGTTTATCAAGCTAAAATAATTCAACCTGATAAGGGAGACAATTTATGAGACAAGTTTCTTTTTTTTAGTGCTGACTTTGGTACCAGTCACAATTTTTTCTCTAAAAGAGAATGGAAATTGATATGGTTAATCACTATGGGCTCATGGAATATTGTGCATTGAAGAATGTATTCTGCATATACTAAGTAACACAGTAAATGGATTCACTGAATCCAAATATAATTCAAATCTTTAAAACAAACAGCATGAAACATCAGACAGAAAACATCCAGAGGCAGTTTAACCATTATTAATTATCTTTATTATTACAGCAGAGAATGTAAATTTAATCTGAAATATTTTACTGACATTAAATATGATTTTATTTCTTCTCTGATTTATGGCATCCTTCCCCAGATGGACATTCTGAGATTTTGTCTCTGTCATAGATCACAGAATATTCTGAGTTGGAAGGAACCCATAAGCATCATCCAGTTCAACTCTGAAGTGAACAGCCCATACAGGGATCAAACGTGATCCTGGCATTATTAGCAGCAGCTGATCTGATCTCGGGGTGTTGTACCCAGACTGAATGTGGCCATACTGTGAGGCTGGTAACAGTGGTGAACACACCAATATCCTTACACTGCAAGCTGGCTTTGCCAACACTAATGACTCTGCAAGTTCAACTTCTTCCGTATCAACAAAGAAAGGGTCTTCAAAACCTTGGTTGGCATAGATATTGTCTGTAAATGTAATTTTCAAAAGAGAAATTTTTCACTGAATTTTAGCCCTTATGAAGGCTTGTTAAATGGTCAGTGGTGAGAACTACTGGAATAAGAGTTCAAGTTCCCAGCCTTGGAACTCACAGACTCATAGACAAAACTTCTCAGTTCTTAGCAAAAATGTACATCAGAGTACTTACTACCCAGAGACATATAAGTCAAAGTTGAATGAAAATAGCTTGGAAAAAATTGTAGGAGCAAGATAATTTTATAACACTTCAGTTTTTTATTTTTTCATGTGTACATGTTTTCAGAGTTGTACAGAGATTCAAATGTAAGCAAAAAGAGATGGGATATGTTGTTGAGGGTTCTTTGTTCTTTGTTCCACTGCCTTTGTGGAACTCCACTGCCTTCATCCCCCTGCCCTACTGAGTTTTGCATATAAATGGTTTGTTCATTATTACATGGGAACATATTTTTGGTCCTGTTTCATCTTTCTTGCTCTCCTCCTGGCCAGAATATTCTTGTATCCATGTACACAGCTTCAATAAAAATAATAGAAATTATTCTCCTCCCAAAATAAATTACAGCCTTGTTGTTTGGAATCACAACAAGTGCATCAAAATTTCTTCAGCCAATTTGGAGGGTGCATTTTGCTTCTTAGATGAATGCTATATGCACTAAAAATCTGCATTCAAGCAACTCAAGTTTTATGCAATTATCTTATGCTAAAATTACAGTTTACTGTAATTTAAGTTTGTCTATGTTCCATTTGGGCTGTCATTTAATTTGCATCTTATCCACAGTGTCTTCCAACATTTTTAGAGGCAGCATCCTGTGATTTATGAAGTCTATATGCATAGGTCCTGTCCCTCCATCAGAGATCCTACTGCCTCCTTCTCACCCTATCAGCTCTGCTACAGATGCTGATACTCAGACAGCAATTCAGGCTAGATGTCTCTGTCTCAAGATATTCAAGTATTTGCCCTGTCTTTCCATGCTGGTGGATCCAGGGACAGTGCAGAGACATTTGAGTTAGCCATGTAGGGAATTAACATGGGCCTGGCAGAACTAGTTTTTGGAAGGACTTGCAGGAGTTGGTTGACAAGAAGCTCAGCATGGCCCAGCAATGTGCACTCGCAGCCCAGAAAGCGGATCAAATCCCGGGCTGCATCCAAAGCAGCGTGGCCAGCAGGGAGAGAGAGGGCATTGTCCCCCTCTTTTCCAGTCTTGTGAGACCCCACCTGGGTTACTGCATTGAGCTCTGGGGTCTGCAACATAAGAAGGACATGGGTGTCTTGCAACAAGTCCAGAGAAGAGCCATGAAGATGCTCACAGGGCTGGAGCACTTCTCTATGAAGACAGGCTGAGAATTGGCGCTCTCCAGCCTGGAGAAGAGGAGGTCTTGGGGAGACCTTAAAGCACCTTCCAGTATGTAAAAGGGTCCTATAAGAGACCTGGAGAGAGATTTTTTGCAAGACCGTGCTTGTGATAGGACAAGGGGTAATGGCTTTAAGCTGAAAGGGGAGAGATTTAAATGAGGTATAAAGCAGAAATTCTTCCCAATGGTGAGACACTCAAAGAGGTTTCCCAGAGAAGCTGTGGATGTTCCATCCCTGGAACAATTCAAGGGCAGGTTGGATTTACAACCTAATCTGGTGGATGGCATCTCAGCTCATGGCAGAGAGGTTGGAACTAGATGATCTTTAAGGTACCTTCTAACCCAAACCATTCTATGACTGCTTTAATCTTGTTTATTGCCTCATTCCTAATGTGCTTTTTCTCACAAAGTAGACACTTCTTAATAATTGCAACCAAATTTTGTATGTATATGCAAATACACATTGAAGGGAAACTACAGAGCATCTTTTTTTTAATCGTCTGAAAAATTGAAGTGTGAAATAAACTTCATAATACCTTTTATTACATTTTGATTAGATTTTCTAGAGACGCTCAAGCAGTATGTAATGATTTTCCCAACACTATAAAAAAACAGAAAAAAGAATCATACAAAAATAAAAGAGAGTTTTAGCTAAGGGCAGTTCTGGAAATGATTTAATTATTTTTAATATATTGATAACATGTCAACTCTTAGCTTATTGATGCTTTAAAGTAATTTTTTTACTGCTTTCTGCCTTTGTAAATAGCACATTTGAGACATTTTGTTTTGTAATTTCAGCTTCAAAACATGGGCTGACTTTCATCTTCTTGTGTATTTGGTCTGACTGAGATGGAGATTTTTGTTATTTGCAATATTTTTATTCCAGAGTAAATGCTGCATGTACTGAGGCCTTATTTCCCAGTGATTGGCTGGACATCACCTGCTTGATGGGAAGTAGAGACATAGTGGAGAATTTCTGTTGTTGTAATTGTGAAGGGACAAGGGGCGGATTGTGTGTAAATTGTCCACTTTTGTTGGCTCTGGGGTCAGTGAAGAACAAGGTGCTCCCAGTGTTGGAGTTGACATTCCCCTGCAGCCCATGGGGAACATCATGGTGAGCCAGGCTCCTTGCCGTGGCTCATGGAGGTTCACAGTGGAGAAGATATCCACCTGTAGCCCCTGGAGGACCCACATTAGAACAGGAGGATGCCTGAAGGGGACTCTGACCCAATGGAGAGGGTTTGCTGGCAGCACTTTTGACCCCGTGGAGAACCCACACTGGAGCACTCTGTTCCTGAAGGACTGCAGGCTGTGGAGGGGACCCATACTGGAGAACTTCATGAAGGACTGCAGCCTGTGGGAAGGACCCAGGCTGGAGAAGCTCACGGAAGACTGCCTCGCATGGGAGTGACCTCACACTGGAGCAGGGAAGGGTAATCATCCTCCCGAGGAAGAAGGAGTGGCAGAAACAGCTGTGTGTGATGAACTGACCAGAACTCTTATTCCACACCCCGTGCACTGCAGTTAGGGAGAAGATAGAGAAAATTCAGAGTAAAGTTAAGCCCAGGAAGAAGGCAGGGGAGGGGATAGGAGGTAGGGAAAGATGTTTTTAAGATTTGGTCGTATTTCTCACTATCCTGCTCTGATTTGATGGGTAATAAATTCAGTTGATTTCCCCAAGATAAGTCTGTTATGCCCATGATGGTTACTGGTGAGTGACCTCTATCTGCCCTTATCTCAACCCACAAGCCTTTCCACATATTTTCTCTCCTGTGTCCAGCTGAGTAGGGGAGTGACAGAGCAGCTGTGATTAGCACCTGAAGTCCAGCCAGGATCAACACACTACACCTGTAATAATAAAATCATGTTAAGAATACGGATTCTAGTTGAAAGATAGAGGGGTTTGAGATTTTCTTCAAAGCCGGTGAAAGACTTTGGGGGTTTGCACTTTTTTATTTCTAAGTTGAAACTGCAATGTGTTTGTGTTAGCTAAAAGTCTTCAACTCTTTTTCTGGTCTTGTTATTTTGAGATCAAAGTGAGCTCTTGAGTGATACAGAATCATAATTTATGTAGAAATTCTTAATTTTTTGAAGGCACAAAATGGACTATAAATGTTTTTCTCTCACTTAGCTTTGGGTATTAATATTTTATAAAATTTAATTATAATCTAGTATGAAAGACATGCTGACCTCTGTGTGACACTGTTATTTTCAGCTCAAGCTGCATTGAAATGCAATGAGAATAAGAATGTGTTTTTGAGCAATACAATTAAGAAGAGAAACGGTTGTGATTATACTGTGTTGTGCTAAAATTTGCAGTATCAAAGATCCTGTTGAGAGCAGTTTCCATCAGATAACTGAAGAAAAATCTGTGAAAGTTTTAAAAACCTTTGGAACTGTTACAGTGAAAAACTGTATATTGAGACTGGACAAAATAATCATAACTTGGGATAGGAGGTGAATAATAAAGGCTGATGCATTTAATGAAGATCTGTGTACCATACTGAGCATCTGTTTCCATTCCATCTTCACCCAATTTTAACTCCGTTAAAACATTTTTTGGATCTTCTCTACTCAATATATATCATATAAGTTCTGGTTAAAAAAAGAGAAACTCTTACTCCTAATCAAATAATCATGAGAAAATAATGACCAGTAGTCTCAATTTTTTGTTCCATGGCTAAGCAGGAGATTGGGGGCAAGTATGTCAGGTATAAGTGATTATTAGGCTATTCTATGCAGGAGAAGAAGCTTTAATTCACTATAAGGACTGTGGACAATGTGCTACTCAAAGAGAAGTCATTAAGCTTTGTTTGATATTTTTTCCAATTATTTTCTCAGTTGCATAAACCAATTTAACCTGCTTTTTAAAATGGCAGTTTTTCTTCAGAAAAAAAAAAAAATTCCACAGTTTTCCTTCTTATGTGTTTTATTTCTTCAGCTTCCTCTTTCTCGAATATATTCTATCTTATGTATCTAGTTTTGTCAAGGTAGACAGTTCTAAAAACTGCTTACTACAATTTAAAATCTGAAGCTTGGAAGGGAATTGTTCCTTGGAAGATTCACAGCCCTGGGTTTAGATACTCAGAACATGACATATCTGGGTCACTAGAGGAATGATGACAACTAAAACGAGGATACTCTAATCCTGACATTTCACATCCATTGTAAAGATTTCATGTTATTGGATATTTATTTTCAAATAAAAGAAAATAGAAATATTCTACCCCAAATCCACAAAATCACGTATTTACAGTATTGTCAGACTGAGTTGCATACTTGTAAATTATCTCAAAATTATTATTTTTTTAAATGATAATTTGGTTTATGGAACTCTCTGGACAGATAAGAAGTTGATTCTCAATCCATTTTGACAAAATCATGCTGTAATATATTCAGTAATGCATGCTGGAAAACATTAAACGTTATTGTTATAGGCAAACATTGAGCTGTGTGAACATGTACACTGTTGCTTATTCAGGTTGCTTATTCAAACACAGATACTTCTCAGATTTTGTAAAGGAGGTACCATTTTGGTTGCTTATTACTGACATATTATTAATATGCTGTTATTTAAGTAACTGAGCAATGTTGATATGGTTGATATGTCGTTCACAAATTTAAGATTTCTGAAACTTGCTGAAAAACAAGGCTGTGTTATTCTGATGGTCCAACTGAATCTGATTTTTCCCTGTAGTACAAGTATTTATGGAGTATTTTTATCAGTCTTTCAAATATGGATTTAGGATGATAGACTTTGAATTGCAGGGCAGTATCAAAATTGAATGCAAAGGGGTTTGTCATTATTAAGGAAAAAACAGAAAACAAAGAAGCTTATTGCAACTCAAAGTTCATCAGTTTTCTTAAGCTGATATTTTAAGCAATGAAGATTTTCACGAAACAGATGAGTTTTTCTGCCATTCCACAACTAGAACATGCTGTTTGCAGGCAGTTAAAAAGATGTTTCTCACTGGAAAGGACAGTAAATGACAGGTTTCATCCTTTCATCCAGGAAGAAAATTGCACAGGAAGTTCCAAAGGATGGTCACCTAACACCTCTCTCATGAAGAATTAGAGGGATGGAGTGGATACCACAGGTTATTGTCTTAATCAATGTCTTGAGGTTACTAAAGACCTATTGTTTCAGAGTTTGTTTAGATTACATTTGCTTTCTAATGAACAGACAACAAGATCATTAGACCATTACAGAAACAGCAAAAATTTGACATTAAACTAGTCCAGTCCCGTAGGAATGGGAACCCAATGGGAATACTATGCATAAAATGTTTGAAATGTAGAAACTGAAAGTCAAAAAAGTAACAAAAGGATAACATTTCACATAGGAGCAAAGAACAGATGGCATGAATTAGACACTCAACACCTCATTACAAGCTGACTCAGTTGTTGCAGAGCTTTGACACACTCCAAGTAGTTCAATAACTGTTACGAATAACAAAAAATGTCATGGACTGTAAATAATTTTGTAAGATGATGCTTGAATCCTAGCCTTCTTAGAAAAATTTGTATATCAAGAGACATTTTTGTCTGAGCTTAGCTAGGAAAATTCTGAATCAGGAACATAATTAAGATATTTTCATGGCATTTATTCTAGTGCAGACAAGGACAATTAAAATTATCAGAGCTGAGTAAAATCTCTCCTACATAGTCTATGGGAAATATCTTTATATTATTTTTAACTATCCTCAATATGCATTAACTTGATAATAAAACACTTTATGAGTTAAGTGCTTTCCAAATACATATTTATACCTTTCAATCACCTATGGTTTTCCATCAAAGGATTTTAGCTCACTTTACAAACATCAAGGTAGTTTTGTGAGGCATATATTATTTCAAGTTTTCTTGTGACTGAAATGAGATACAGAATACAATAACCATATCTGAAATAAGATGTTTGTGTGTATGTACATTACAAAAAGTCAATTGTGTATTATTTTTCAGCACGTCACAATAGCTGTATTTACTAGAATCAGAGGAAGGACAGTGTTTTTATGTCCAGCACTAGCATGTAACAGCAAACAGTTCCTCATGTTCAACTTGTTTTCTGTATTTTTTTTTCTTGTGAGCATCTGCCTCTTTTTATTCTTCTCTAAAATACTACATTGATTCAAGATCTTTGCCATTTTTATATTATTTAAGAAAAAAGATTTTACAAGAATGCTGTCTTCACTGATTTTTTTTTTCTTTCACCCTCAGTCTTAATGATGGTTTAATTCAGAGACCTGAAGAAAAGGAATTTTAGTTGTGAAACAGAAGATTAAAGGTAAATTGGAAGAATCATACTGATTGTATCCGGGTATGTGATTCTGTGAACATTTTCTCTTTATAAAGGAAGTAAGGCTGATATACAGAACACATTAAATATTAATATTTTGTCTTTCTGTACATACTAGCGGAAGAAACCAAACAATAAACAGGCAAAGAAAGTGAAACAGCCTGCTTACTAAACTAAAGCTTACAAGTATTTACTAGCCTGGCTCTGATCCTTTAGTAGCTGGAAATTTTGCAACCTGGTTATGATTCCACTAGAAAATTGTATTCGTTTCTCTGTGAGGAGAAAAAAATACCTGATTACAAAAAAAAACCCCTATGACTTTTGACCTTTCATTTTATGAAGGAAAACACTTTTTTTTTAAAGTCATCTCTACAGAAAACCTCCCTGTGCCCTGGTCAACTTTTTTTTAAAAGTCAGAGTTTAAAATCAATCTCTTCAAGTTTTGTTCCCAAACCTTGTGCAAGATTCTGGTAGGCCCCTTATCAGCCCCATGGATAGCACCACTTCAACTTCTTTAAGGGAAAAGCAACATCAAAATATTTGGCGAGTTTCAGAACTGTATTGCAATATAGAATATTTATGCATGTAAATCAGAAGCACTTTTAAAGGGTGGCAGGCATCTACTATCTGTTCCCAGAGGTGCCATTTTATTTTCAGAAGTTTTCAGGTCACATGAAGTTCTGCACTGCAATGTTTCTCTCTAGAAATCAATGGCAGTGCTGACAGCAACTGGTGAGTGATCTCTTGCTGCCCTTATCTCGACCCACAAGCCTTTCATTGTATTGTCTCTAACCTGTCCTGCTGAGGAAGTGTGATAGAACAGCTTTGATGGGCACCTTGCATTCAACCAGGGTCAGCCTACCACACCTCAAGAGTCTGCATTAGGACCAACATTATTTAGTATTTTTATTAATGACATAGAGCTCTTTCAGTAAATCTGCAGATCACACCAAGCTGAGTGGTGCAGTTGTGTCAATAGAGGGAATGGATGTCATCCAGAGGGACCTGGACAGACTATGGGGCCATGTGAAAATCATGAAATTCAACAGGGCCAAGTGCAATGTCCTGCACTTGAGTTGGAGCAATCCCCAATATCAGTACAGACTGTAGGATGATTAATCAAGAGGACACCTGCAGAGAAGGACTTGGGTATACTGAAGGATAAAAAATTGAACATGACCCAGTATCGTGTGCTTCAAGTCCAGAAAGCCAATCATCTCCATACAACAAAAGAAGCATGGCCTGGAGGTTGAGGGAAGAAGGATTCTGCTGCTCTACACTATTCTCATATGATCTGTAGTGCTGCATCCAGCTCTGAGGTACCCAGCACAAGAAAAACATGGACTTATTAGAGCAGGTCCAGAGGAAGGTCACAGAAATGATCACAGGCCGGGAACACCTCTCTTCTGAAGAAAGGCTGAGACAGTGTTGGTTGCTCAATATGGAGAAGAGAAGGCTGTGGCGAGACCTTACTGTGGTCTCTCAATACTTGAAGTGGGATTATAAGAAGGAAGAGGAAAGGCTTTTTGTCATGGCTGTAGTAAAAGAACAACGAGCAATATTTTTAAACTGTAGAGTTAGGCTGGACATAAGGATGAAATTTTTTATTATGAGGTTGGTGAGACACCTGAACACATTGCCCAGAGAAATTGTGGGTGCCCCGTCACTGGCAGTGCTCAAAGTCAGGCTGGTTGGGGTGAAAGATGTCCTTGCCCATAGCAAGGGGTTGGACTTGATGATCTAGATGAATATCCCTACCAATCCAAACCATTCTATGAAACCTGGCCCAGAAAGTGGCTGCTCATATGTATGTCCTTTGAAGAGTTTAGCTCTTAAGACAATCACAAAAACAACCTTTAAATAGATGAAAGAGTATTTTTTTTATTATTGTAAAATAAGAAGGAGAGGATGGTTTGCACTGAATATCAGAAATCCCAAAGATGTGAAATACCTGGCTTTTGATAATGGTTCATGTAGCTTTGTTGATGTCTGTGAACCTTGTAAATTCCTTCAGAGTTTACAGCTAGGAAGCTCTAGCAGGTTCTGAGGAGCTATTTTAGTTTGCCTCAACTCTGGTTGTCAGGGCTGTCAGAAGCATGTGGAGGAGGGGTGCCCACATGTCAGGAGGCAGCCAGGAGTGGGGCAAGCCTTGTCTCGGGGGAAAACACCCCACACGAGGCAGGCAGCACACTGTGGAGGGGCTTCTCCAACCAGGTTGCAAGAAGGTCTCCACCAATGGATGGCAAAGAAACCATGGACTGGGCCAATGGGTCCCTGCTGGCAGGTGGCCCTTGGGAGGGGCCGAGGGCTACAAAACCCACTCTGTCAGGGCTTGCGCCGCGCTCTGCCCCTCGCTTTCTCTCATGGCTGTTTGCTGTCCCTCGCTTTCTCTCGTGGCTGTTTGCTGTCCCTCACTGCCACTTGCTGGGCCTTGCCACTGCTGGCTGGAGTTTGGTGCTGCTTGCTGTTCCCCCTCGCTCCCTCTTTGGCTTGGGCCCAGCCTGCCTCCCTGCCGGCTCGCCCTCGCACCTGCCCTGCCTTCCCGTGCCCCTGACCGCCGCCTCGTCGCTTCACCCTGCGTCTTCGCCTGGACTGCCTGCACTCTGCCGCTGCGCCGATCCAGCTGCCACCGCCTGGGAGCCGGCAGCTCTGCCCTACTGGTTATTGGTGGTAAAGGCCCTCTTTTTGTCTCTGTACCCTCTCTCTCTTCTCCCCTCGTCCTTTTCCATTTTCCTTCCTCCTTTTCTGTTTCTTCTAGCCCTCTTTCGCTTGGGCAACCCCTTTGCCCTCTCCTTTTTGTTACTAATTAAGGGTTCCGGGATACAAGGTGTGCCTAGCTTGGTTTCATTCTGTTCCCGACCACCCATTTTCAAAAGAACTCCCCACAGCTCCCTACAGTGGAACGCGACACAGGTACAGCAGTAAGAGTTTCCCCTAACAATCCTTTAAGCAAAATGTCCGTATATAACTGAAAAGTGTGTTGATGATTTCTTTGATGGATTTGAAATGATATTATCCATAACATTAACACAAAAAGAATAGTTCCAAATTAAGTTTGTGACAATGATTAGGGCCAAATACAGCTAGATGTTTTTCAAGAATGGAATTTTGGTGCAAATAAAAGCACAGTCAAGCTCTAATGGGTGATGTTAAAATGGCATATAAAGGTAAGCTTTTTTATTATTATTATTTCTTATTCTATATATTTTGCATGTTTTAAAAACATATTTGTTTCTATCTATTGTTTTCTATTGCCAATTAAGTCATTATATTGTTATTCACAAAGCACTGCCATAATCAAAGGCTAATCATAGTGGAATTTTGAATTCTAATTGTAATTAGTAAGGAAAAAAGAGTATGCTTCATTAAAGTGCACCTTTATAGAGAGAACTGATCATTGTGCAAAACATCAATTTCAGTTTAGATCTAGTTACATTCAAAACTAAACCCAGGGATTTTCGCATTAATAGAACTACAAATGACAAATTAAAATTACTGTTTTGTGAAAGTATGTTTTCTTTATAATTTTATATTCTCATTTACAATATTCTTTTGAATAGAAAAGAATTTATTCTACAGATTGAAACCTGTATTTAATGCAAATATGTAATAAATAAGCATCTACTTATATGTAAATAGACAAATCAGATATATTTTTAAAAATTTAGAAATAATTTTAAAATGCAAAATACTCTAATCCCTACTTTTATAGAGAAATCAAAGTCAAGATTTTTTACATTTACTAGAACATCCAACCTTTTCAGTAATAAAATATTACCTTCTCCAAATATCTCTCTCTGTGTCTTGTTACTCCTACTAAGGCCCTTATCCTGAAAGGTTGAGTTTAGTAAATTAGTTTCCACATTCAACAAGGCTATGAATGAGTTTTGCTGTTGTTGTTACTGTTCCTATCATTATTATTGTTGTTGTTATTATTACTATTATTTTTATTATTATTATCTTTGTCATCATTATCATAGAATCATGGAATCAGTAAGATTATAAAAGACCTTGAAGATCATCAAGTCTGTCTGTTGACTCAGCACTGCCATGTTCACCACTATACTATGTCCCCACGTGCCACATCCACGCATTTTTTAAACACTTCCAGGGCTGGTGATTCCACAGATTCCCTGGGCAGCTTGTTCCAATATCTGAACACACTTCCAGTGAAGAAGTTTTCTAATATCCAATCTTAACCTTCCCTGGCACAAACTGAGACCATTTCCTCTTGTCCTGTCACTTGTTACCTGAGAGAAGAGATTGACTTCCACGTCACTACACCCTCTTTTCAGGCAGTTGTAGGGAGTGATAAGGTCACCTTTGAGCCTCCTTTTTTCCAGCCTAATAACCCCAGCTCCCTCAGCTGCTCCAAAAAAACCCCTGTAAACTGTATATTAAGTAACTTTAGGAGTCCTCAGGAAGAGTTTCCTAAATTGAGGAGCAGGGGAGAAAAAGTTGAAGCTAAGTCCTTATCAGCCAGCAGCTGAACTTGACTCTACACAGTTAAACCAATGAACATTTTATTTCTATATACCAATGCTTCAGCTCTATGGCTTTTTCCCCTTTGTTGTGGTGTTTTCACCTGCTGAGGGTTGCATCAGGACTGCTACTTTAAGGTCTGCCTGTGTCTGCAATACTGCCCGTTTCAGTAGCCAGCAACCTTGGGGCAAATAGGAAACAGGACTGTATTCTTTTTTCCCTGGTAAGAAATGAAGTATATCCATAGAAATTTAGTGGCAGCTTAGTCCCATTGATGAGCCTCTTAATATCATCACTGTGTTTTGTTGAGGTAAGCAGAAGCTTTTCAGTATTGCAGCTGTGGTGAACTTTGAGACAGATGTCTTCTCTGGAAGGTCCCAGAGTTCTGTATGCTGAATGTGTGCCATCCCTTACTGTACTTTGATATTCTTTGACTACAAGGCAGATGTTTAGGGAAGAAAGGGGCCTGGATAGTTATTAGTAAGTGCCTTGATCCAGATGGGACCTTGATTTAAGTGTTGCCTCTCAGCATGACAGGGAGGAAGTCATCATCAGAATGATACCTTTTGGAGGTTTACCATGGCACTAAGTGTCTGTCTGCCATTGCAGTTATTGAAAATCTGATCAATAAATGGAAGGATGCCTGCAGCACAATTCAGTTCACCAGGTGTAGGAGCATCTACTTTGAAGTAAGCTGAATCTCTCCCTGGGCTCAGTTGACTGTTTTGACTACACTGTCATTAAACAGAATGAGACTTCAGCCTCTTGCCTCAGTATTTGTAGACTGAACAGCAACTTACTGTAATTCAAGTAACAGTTTTTGTATTGTGCCTGTAAAAGGTACCAGATCTGAAGGTGTGTCCTCCTTCCTATCCATGAATGCCTCACTTGGCACTTCAAAAATCAACACTGCAAGCTGAATGCCAGCTGCTAAACCTCAAGCTAGTGAGACAACGATATCTAGGAACAGAATGATGTAGATCTGTAGAAATCCGAGTTGGTTTTGCTTTTTGTCTTGAATTTAACTTCATAATACTAACTTCTTTCCTGAAATACTCTGTATGTTGAGTTTCTACTTAAAAGTTATTGTCATGATTTGGCCAGGAACATGCGAAAATTTTTTGTGTATGGAATACAGCATGTGTGATAAATACTTCCTGAAGTGGTGACTGATGTCTGTTATAAGCTAGATCAATGAAACTTATAGGTAAATTTGCAGAATTTAAATATATGCTTTCATCATGCCTAGAGCTTTTTCTCATATGTATTAAGAAATAATGGCTTTGTATTGGTTTTTTTTTCCATGAGAAGGGTAGTATTTTTCAATCAAATTCTGCTGTATATTCTATTTTGGAAGCTTATACTTAATATCCTTTCTCACAACTCACCAAACGATAAAGACTGTCCCTCTTATAATTCAGTTTCTGAGGCCTTAGATGTGCAGTGGAGTTACTGCAGTTTAAATATTTATTGTGCATCCACGGAGCTGCAGTTATTTAACAGTGTCTCTTCCTTACTGCAGAAAGCCCATAGAAAACCAAACTGGTTAAAGCATTTTACTGTGACTGAAGTACTTCATTTTGTCCTACGTTTGGCATGAGCTGTGTTCACATATGCTGTCACTGTGGTTATGTTCACATGTGGTAATGCCTCAAGTATCAGCAACTGAATCAGGAGTCTGGGCTGTGATAAATATTCAGTTTCCAGCAGATATTGCAAAAGTGTAACAGAAAATGGAATGGAGACCTGATCTTCTGGCTGGTCACAATCCACCCTGCAGTCCTTTCTCCTGATCCCAGTCTCACAGTAGATCAACCGATGTGACTTTTAAAATTTTTTAAAAAAACCTTTTATTATTTTTATTTTTACTTATTTTCTCCAGAGCAGATTAGGTTGCATGACAGAGAAGGATCTGGGGTGTGCTCCAGTAAATTCCATTTTCCAAGATGGTGAGTGCACTGCATGATGCTGTAACTGATGATGTGAATTCTGCCTATCGCAGTCATAGAATAGTATGTTTAGCTTGGAAGGGACCTTTAAGGGTAATTTACTACCATGCTTTCAATACATATCTAGGTGAGTAATAGTATTTGGAAAATTCTCTTTCAATTCATAATCATGAAGGCACTTTTAAAGATTTTTAGACTGAATACCTCAAAGTATTGAATTTATTTTTCCCCTGCCTTTCCTTGTAGGGTGTATGAGCTGATTTGCCTAAAGTCAGAAACTAAATCTATTGTTTGTGAATCTCAGTGGGGTCCCCTGTGTACTAGAACATTTTATATGTTTCACTGGACTGACTTTTCCCTTATTACAGAATATACACACCTGTATGGATAATAAATTGCTAGGTTACAAAATTCTCAGAAATAATTCTGAAGATGTATAAAATACAGTTGTGGGAAAATCAGACAAAGCAGGTTCAATAGTACAAGTGTCTATGTAAATGAGACAAACCAAGGAAAGGTAACAGCATTTGTTAGATCAGCTGTTGGAACTGTGTAAAACAGAAAAGCTTGATGAAAGCACTCTGCTGAAAGACATGCCAGCTTTTATTATTGGATGGAGAAATAAATTTTCTTAACTCCCCAAATATCTACAGTGCTTTCTTTAACATGGGTCCAGCTACAAGTCTTGAAAGTATGAGCTAAATACCTTTTTCAAAAAACTATATCAGGCAAGCACCTAGCTCCTTTTACTGTCAGAGCAATGCCCTCTACTGTTCAAAGTACTCTGTCAATCACATCTTGCTGCCCAGACTCCTTGGGGGAAATTAATTTCACTTACCTTTAGATATCTGCAACTATCTATTTATCCTGTATAAAGATCTTCTCCATGGACATTAGGGACATTAGGCACTTCTAGGCAGTCTGATTTTACTTGGTTTTAGCAGTCACTTGAGGACAAAATGACTCATGGTCTAAAAATTCCTTTCTTTTTCCCCTTCCTCTTTTCAGTTTTTTAGATGATTGGTATGAATATTTAGCCACAGACACCTCACATGAGGTGGGATGAAACACCCATTCTTATGCTGTAAACTTAAGGTATCAGCAATAATGATCAGTAACTGTAAGAAAACGGCACCCAAAGCCTGAGTTATCCCCTGAATGTTTTGGTTGGTTAGTTATTTGTTTTCATGTTAATAAGACAGTTTTGCTAACTGTATGCACAATACATTTAGAGATGCAGATCCACTCATTACTTGCTGTAACACCTTTCACCCAGAGATCTTCCTATGTTATCTTGCATTTACTCATGCAGACAAGATTGGGTAGGCAGGGAAAATGTGGACAGAATCTTATCTGACAGAATAGTGACATCTGTCACTGGTTCCTTTGGCTATATTTATGCTTGTAGGTTAAAGCTAGAAGCCATGATGGATGCTGGATTTCAACTGATTAATCTAAAATTATTCAGAATTTTCTTTGGCCAATTAGAAATCCCCCCAAAAATTCTAGGCCTGGGATAACTTCTGATAAACAATTTCTGTATGTTTCCTATTTACTTAGAAGGCTAAGAATTTACACAAAAGCCCTCTGTGTCAGCTGGCCTTGGTATGTCACATTTTTTTTAATTTGCTGACAAAGTCAAATTTGCTAGGAAGAAGTGTTTGTTAGAGTAGCAAGGTAATAAAAATATTCTGGAAGTGCACAATAAAGAGTAGGATATTTCACCTTCTTTTTGATCGGTACTATTAGTGTGATGAAACATTAAAATTGTTACATGTTGACTTGGATTTCTACAGATCTACATAACTCTGTTCTTAGATATCGTTGTCTCACTAGCTTGAGGTTTAGCAGCTGGCATTCAGCTTGCAGTGTTGATTTTTGAATAACATGCTAAAATACTAAGAATTCTATTGTTTTCCTGCATTTACTATGTGCTAAACTGTATGTATTACACCTTACCATAGGCACATGCTGCATAGCACAAAAGTAGTTGAATGATAACTCCTAAAAAGGATTAACCAGATGGAGATTAAAGTAACTTCTCACTTTTCCTAAATAATAAATGGGCTTTAGGCTGTATTGCTTTTTCCTTCAATGGCAAAAGGAAGGAACTGGAAAATATAACTGTAAGAGAGGAAAACTCTTATGCAGTTCATGTCTTTATAGCCTCCGGGAGGAGATCAGATGCAGTGGATAAATTATACCCTTTTGAATCCAGTATATTTGGGGATCATCTGTGGTTCTGTAAGAGAAACACTAAAATGTGTTTATTATTAGTTCGTTTAGGCCATTAGACTGGCCACAGAATTAGGAGCTAGAGACTCTTTAACTCTGTGATCTTCTACAAAATCCCTAATAACCCTCTACTGACGTCAATAGAATTTAGTCTTTGGTGTTTACTGTCTCATCTATAAGAGAAGGATCATACTTATCAACCTCACAGGGATCGTGAAGGATTAATTATTTAATAGTTAGACAGCGATGTAAAAGGCAAAGTATTCTACTCCCTTCACAAATACTGAAATATGACACTGTCATCTTGCAGTATCTAGCTGAAGGTGAAAAGAGACAGTATCTGTTGTGTCAGCAGTAACACACATTAAAAACCGCAGCATTTTGTTTTTGCTGTAGAAAAACTAGGTTTCCACAGCAGTACCTTAACTCCACTTCTAAGAAAATTTTATATCCTATGTGCAGTTTGAGTAAGCTGGCCATGGGAAAAAGACTGAAGAATGTTAAAGAGAAGTTAGGGAGAGCAGTGTAGGTCACACAAAAGAAAAAAAAATTGAGACTCACGTATTTGTTCTCAGAGACATTTTTGTGCCACATAATAAAACAAGGATATGTTAATTGGTTGGATCATTGTATAATTTTTCTATTCTTCTTCTAAATATTGAAAAAAATTCTCAAACATAGCTAGTCCTTTAATAATTTTTTATACTGAGATATTTTTGTAGTGAAATCTTTCATTAACTGGACAGATGCCTTAATGCACAAAATAGGTATTTAAGTTGAAAAACTTAGTATTTCACTATAGCTGGAAATAGATTTTTACCATTCCTCTTCAACCAGTTAGGTATTCACCACTTTTTTAAAAGTAGCTAGAGAAGAAACTGGTAATTCCTGGGACATTTAATTGCTGGACAGCAGAAGAAATCTGATCAAAGGAGTACTAGTGAAAGTACAAGCACACTTGTAATATAGTAAAGGAGCTTTCCAGCACAGAGAGGAAGGCCAAGAGTTTTGTCATTTTAAAAATAATGAAATTGTAAAGTCTTGGACTAAGAATGAAGTGTAGCCTGCCTACAGGTGACAAGCAAGGCATATGGCACAGTTCTCTGTAGGTAACGTGCTTTGTGCACTGGCCACTAGCATGGTGTAACTCTCCCTGCTTGACTGAATAATCTACAGCCAGTGATTGCCTTCCACATGTTCATTTTGCTTGGGTAATGAGAAGGGTTTATTCATATTTTCTAATATCAAAATGCTCAAAGTAAGATCAACAAGGAATTACAATCCTGACCCTGAATCTTCTAATATGTATGGATAAATGTACATATTTGAGTAGCTGCATTGACTTCATTATGCCTAGTCACATGAGTAATGCAAAATATAGATGCTTGCAGATCAACCCTAAGGCAGCATTTTCTGCATTATGCATTTTACTTCACTGAGTGACTAAAGACATAGTGCAAGTTAATAGTCCCACAGCTGTATGCAAACAGAAAAAGAGCATTATTACTCTTGTTTTTTACTTTCCTTCCATAGTTATGTGAATATATTTTCAAAGTAGTAGTTAAAAGAACTTTCATGCAGTTTTGCATTGTTTTACATATTTATCCAGTACCAAACTCGTTACCATCTCACCCTATGCACCCATAAATTACATATAGCTCTGATCAGATTTTCACTAAGCTGCATAAACAGTTTAAAAGTACAAAAAGCTACTGTATCACTAATATTAGTCATATCTTACCAGTAGTGTGCTGCTGCACTGTTTCATGAGGCAATAATGTAGCTCTGATCTTGGAATAAGGTGTTCATTCTTTGGCCTCATAGTTTGGGAACAGGATCATAACCTCATAAAATAGCAGAATACTGCTATTATCAGTCAATTATTACACAAGACATTCTAGTGTGCTTGTTTATTGTAGTTTTATTAGAGTTCTGTAGCTGTTAGCCTTGCAGCATCAAGACAGTGTCCACACTCACTATAAAAGTGCTTCCAAAGCTTGCTATTTTTAATTTGTTTCATACCAGGGAGAAATCAGCTGTTAAGCATAAAGAAGTCTATACATATAACACAGACGAGAAATCTACTGGAAGCAATATAAAGGCCATTCACTTAAGAGTTGGATTTGATGATCCTTGTGGGTCTATTCCAACTCAAAATATTCTGTAATTCTGTAAAATCTTATGCAATTATACTATCCATAATCATTTCACTTGCATTGCCTAGTGGCATGTGGTATTAAAGCCACATGACTCCAACTGACTTTAATGGAAATCAGATGGCTAAAAACATTTGAAACTGAGACTCTGAGAAAAATGTATAAAATACAGGACATTATGATAATCCCATTACAAACTCACTCACCACTTCTATCCTTCTCATAAAGTTGATTGTCCTGACAATTCACAGTCCTGTCCCTTCTCTAGTGATTTACTCCTGAGCAAACAATGCATTAATCAGAACATAATAAAATTACATTCAATTTCCAATCACATTGCACATGTATAAAAGGCTACTCAAAATGCCAAGCTACACAGAATTAGCATAATGGCTTTTAAAAGGTATATAAAGACAGAAAAAGACACCAGCAGTGTGAACAATATTATAGAGACTAAATCTAATGTTAAAGGGGTAAATTTTTTATTTTGACTTTCATTCATACAATTTTATTGTCAAATTAAAAAAAATAGTGTAAGATATGCAGAGAAAAGGGCATTATAGAGACATCTTTGACATTTGAGAGCACAAGCTTTGGGAAGGACCTTTTATAATCTTACTGTACAGATTTGAAATGTACAGTTTTGAAAGCCTCTGTACAGTGAAAATGCTCCCTTTTTTGGTACTTCTAGACATGCCAGTACTAGCCAAGATGAAAACACAGTTATATATCAGCAGGCCACAGGTGTTTAAAGGAGTGTACAAATTCCCCACATGTTTTACTTAAAATTTTCTCTGCCAGGTTTTCTTTGTCACTAGATTTATTCTTTAGTTTCAATGCTTCTAACATCATCTTTTTCACCATTAACCTGAATCTAACTGATTATAATAATCTTTATTCCCAAAAGAAGAGTTCTTAAAGAGAATCAAAATTATTCCACATTTTTTACTTGGACTGATAAAAGAGAACACTCATTTTTTCATAAATTTACATGTCCTTGCTTGCAGAAGAAATCACCAGTGTTAGGAGAATCTGGAGAAAAGCTCACAGACCTAAGCTTAAGTAAAATTTGAAGCTATGGTTAAGCAATGTTCACCTTTTTTTGTATATTCTTTATGTTCAATTTCATGGTCTTCCATTGCATTTACTATGTTAATGGGGAAAAAAAGGAAGCTGTTTCTTCTGACTTCTTTCTTTGTATTTTGAACTTTGAGATCAATACTTTGGATTTTCTTCAGAACTGCAAATAATCATAAGATTATAAAACAAATTCTATTCATTGAGTCATTTTTCAAATTTATTGCACTTCAAACCAAGCTGGTAAATCTAGACTGAAGTTTTATGTGCACAAACCAACACCAGGTTCTCAAAGAAGCTGCTATTTAGATAGCGATATGAATGGTGGATAATATTGACTTGTAAGGTCTTTGTACCACATGTCACCATATATCAGTTATCAATTTTAAGTATTTTCTTGTTACTACATTGTGGATAACATTAAGCTTTTGTGGGGGTTTTTTAAGAATTAACTTCAAGAATTCCTGTGGATAATTCAGAATCCTTGAATATGTTTATAACGAACTTAAACCTTTTCTTTTATACTGATTACATTTGGTATGTAAGTTACGGAAGGTACTTGAAGTCCATGGTATACTTTTTTAAGAGGCAAATGCTAGTAAAATCCTAAGAGCTGGTAAATTGGTTTTGTAAAGTTGTTCAATACTTCAAGATTTCTGGATAAAAGGTTGTATCTTGCAATCACTACTGTCTGACTTACCATAAATTCATGTTAGAAATGTTTATGTTATTTTACGAGAAGTCCTAAAACAGTGGAAATCTCTAGGGAAAAGAAAAGTTGTGATGGGTTTTATTAGAGAGTTCCCATTTCAACAAACTTATGTCTGCATTTTATAACAAGTTACTTCTTGTCCAGTGTTATGTTGCTTACATTTTTTTCACCTTTCCAAATTTATCAGCAAGTTTATTTTTTAGAAAGAAAAGAGGATTATAATTCTGCTTAAAATGACTAATAGTAAACTAGTTGACAAATAAAAAGTACAAATATAGAATGTTTTTTGTATCAGCTGAGAAATGTCTCATATAATTGAATTTGCTGAATGAATTCCATTTAGATAACTGGAGTCCTTGCACAAATCTTCTAAAATTGAGTAGTTTTAGTGTCTACTTATATACTCAGTAAAACATACACAGTTTGTGGTTGTATAGCTCAGTGTGGGAAATCACTGCAAGAAAATCAGGCCCACCAGTGAGCAGAAAAAGAGTTTGGGGAGCCAAATACTGAGGAGACAATAAGCCTGGGTTGAGTACTAGAGAGATCAGCACGTTTGAGAGTTCACTGCTGGAGAGACCAAGGCAGGAGTGGTGGGATAACCTCGACTGGCTAACAGACCCACCCAGCCACTCCCTCACTCTCACCTCAGCCAGATGGAGGGGAAAAATTCCATGGGTCCAGACACTCTTCAGTTACTGCACTGAGCAAAACAAACTTGGGGAAGACTAAGCTCATGTACTTCAATAAAAACAGAGCAGGACAGCAAGAAACAACGACAAAATTAAAAGTACCTTCCCCCTGCTGCCCGTTTCCCCCCAAGTCACTCTTTACTGTTCACTCCTTCACTCCTAAATTTTCTATCTCCTACCTCCCTCTTTGACAAATGGCTCAGGGGAATAAGTTATGGGAGTTGAGATCAGTTAATAACATTTCACCTCTGCTACACTTTCTCATGCTGTTTCCCTACTCCAGTGTGGGATCCCTCCCAAGGGAAACAGTCCTTCATGAAGTTTTCCCTATGCCATATATAATTTGGTTTTCCCCTTCATTGTTTCTTGAAGGAGAAAAAAAACAGATTAAAAGAAACAAATGAAACTCTTAGAGACTTTATTTGTTGGCCAAATTTACCATTTTTTTCTTTTTGAAGCAGTGTATGGATGGCTTTCTTGCTGCTTTGTCTAACTCTAAATGCACTATCTCACATAAAATTGTTGTTCCAGACAATACTGTGAATTTTGTCATCAATAACAGTATCATATTCATAAATATTGAAGAATGAAACTCTGGATATGCACTTCCCAAAACAACAACAAAAACCAGAAACAAACCCCACTGTTTATGGTACCCTGAAGAAATCAGATTCTCAGAAATTTAAACAAGTTTATAGCACAGTCTTTAGCAAGGACCCCAAAACTGCAATATTATATTGTAGAACATTAAGTGGATTTCAATTATACTAATATCTACTTCTAGAGAACAAAACAAAATACTGAGATACGCTATTTTTGATGCGATGTAACTTTCATTTTTGAATTAGGGAAGTAGTACACTAAAAATATAGGTAATTTCTCCCCTATTAAAGAAAGTCTCAAGTTGCTGTGTTTTATTTTATAGTCTTGGCTGCGGTGACTCTTTCTATGCTTATTACTCTTGTTTATTTTTTCTTGACTTTTCTTCAAATCATGGCATGGAAAGATAGTGGTAGTGGTACCTTTCTTGTATTCTAGATATTAAGGTGCAGTATGAATTGATGTGTGACTTCTTAATTTACAATTAAATCCATCCTGGATGTTCTTCAAACCATATGCTTTAGCTGATTTGAAACACAATTATATTTTTTACCTTTGTAGATTAGTACCTTCATTCATGTTCTACTTTACTCTAGCTGAGTTAAACTTCACTGGCAACCTAGTCCTTGGCTTTTCACCCTACAGGTACTAGGACAGCTTGTAAACAGAGATAAGTTCTAAAAAGTAATACAGAAATCAATGGTAAGAACTGATTCTCATTTATTTTTAACTTTATAATGTTTTTATATTCGCAGTAACAATGAAATAAAGCAATGTTGTCTTTGGATTGTTTTATTGACTTGATCCACAATCTGTTGAGTAATTCTTATGCTGCTCTTACCAATTTTGCTCTGCACTAAAAAAAAAATGGACAAGAACAACATATTTATAGTCTTTATTTTCATCTTCTTACTTTTCATCTTCTTGTCCTCTCTTTGGTTTACACTATGCCTAAGAAGTTGAAACCATAAATTAATAAACTGGTGTTTGTATCAGGTATGTATTTCCTGTTATGAAATAAGGAAATTCTACAAAGAAAGATGTTAAGACTTGACAGCCACTGTTTAACACAAAGAAGAAAAGGAACTATTCATGTGGGAAATCATCCCACTCTATGCTGTATTTGTATGATGCTGACTGCAAGCTGCCCAGAGCTGCGCAGTGTCTCACTGCAGGTGTCCTTTAGAGCAGGACTCAGCTGCAGTAGGCAATGCTGGCTCCCCAGCAAGGAGCAAACTGCAAGCCGAGTGTAAAAGGAGTCTTGGCAGAGGCAAAGGACAAGGGAGGGACTCTGCGTGGTTTCCAGTTCTTTATTGGGATGAAGCATCAGAGGCAGAAGAGCAAAAAATGAAGCTGTGCAAGGGTTTTTATATGGGGGTGAAAAGGGGTGGAGTAAAGGGTTACAACCAGTGGAGTTTGATCAACTGGGAGGTAACAAAAGGAAAACATCCAATAGGGACAACTCAGGGGAGGGTTCTACATACAATAACCAGTGGGGTACCGAACAGGACAGAACTTTCTGGAAAAAATGAATATTTGATGAGGGAATCAATAAACATAAGGATATACATAGGGAGGGGAAAGTATTAACCTATGGTGAAACAGTATGCAAAATACAGTTCCCAAAGGAATATGGGAACTCGCTGTGACCACGAAGTTAAACCTTGGTGCCTTGGGTACTTGACCACGAGTGCTTTGTCTGTGTGGACACTGTGGCTGTGGCCATGTGCACTACAATATTTGTACATGCTGCTATCCAATATCATTCAGAGAAATACTTCCTCAGTGTTTGTTATCCATGCAGATGTACGTAAATGTAATGCTTTTAAAGATTAACTTCTGGCAAAGGTCATGTACAGTTGATCCTACTGTTTAACAACTGTCTCACTATGTATTTTAGCATGTACATGCAGTAACGTGTACTTTTTCTGGGAGAAGACACTTTCACAAAGGCTAAGATGCAAAACTATCTTTTTTCTTTTTTTTTTAAATCCTCATATTAATTTTATTTCCTTACCCTTTGAGGGAATCATGTGGTAAAATAGACTTTCTGATTTCTTTTTAATACAGATTTTCATATGGAGAGTTATTTTGCACTATTTTATTGTAATAGATTTTACATAGTTACTTTTTAAATTAGTAAAACTCAGAAAGTTTCTAAATAACATGATGTTGAAAGTAAATAGACATACCTTATGCTGTGAACCAAAAGCTAGGAGGTCAATATCATGCATGACAAGTAGATTAAAATTTTTTTATATAATCTTCAAGCGATAATGGATTTTTTTTGATCTTGGAAGCTTTTTTCAACCTATGTCTAAATATCACTTCATCGGTGTTCTATCGACTGTAATTTTCTTGGATAAGCTCGTACAGAATTTCTTTAACTTTGAGAGTCATTTGACATTGAATTTTTGTTTTACCAAGTCATAAATCTGTATGAAAACTATACTCAAATGCAGGGCTGTTAGTATGTATTTTTCTAAGAGGTTTTTTTTACATAAAATTTACCTGGTTTCTTCTCTTACTGTGTAAGAATAGATAGCCGAACTTTTGAAGAAAACAGTGATTCATTATTAATTTCTATAAATTTTGACCTGGAAGTCTCAACTTCTTAATTTTTAAAAAATTCTTTCTTTGTAGCAACTGTTCAGATATAATTTCCTGATTCATATTTCCTAGTTGTAATATGAAATAAAAGACATCTTTAAGTTACATGGAACTAATACTGTCCAGAGTGAAAGTACTGACAGCTGTGGAGAAAGAAGAAAGGAAGGGAGAACAAAGTGGTATTTTTACACATGAAAAAAATTGTCTTCTCTGGTAAAACAATAACGATTATATTGACTTCCCTTCAAAAATCTTTTTCTTAATTAAAATTACTTTCTTATTTTTAACACTATTGAATAAAACAAGAACATGTTCACTATCAGGAAAGGGAAATTATACTCCTCCCCTCAAATCCCCAAAAATTGGAAAATAAGCACTGTGAGGTTCAGAAATGAAGGTACTTAACTCTACTAAGACAACCAGTGTGCTTTACAGGAAAGGGAACATTTTAAAAAGCATGAAGTATTAATGTTCGATTTCTTTTTTACTTTAATCATCACAGGTATTAAACCAGGAAAAGCTCAGGGGTAATTATGCTATCAAGTTCAGATAATGAAATATAAACAGGATTGAAATGTTCTTCTTATGAACAGAATTAAAGTAACATGGGGAAATCTAAAACAGAGGTTTTAGAAAAATCAGTGATAAGACAGGAATATAAATATTCCAGAAACAGACAAGTGATACTAATATGAAATTATAGGTAAAAGAAATTAAGATCAGGATTATCACCATTGTATTACAGCAAGATCTTAAAGAGTTACTAGACACATTTATGAAAATCTACATGTTATTATATATGTTAGCAAAAAATCCAAGAACCATTAATAAGATGAAAAATCCAGTGTCATGAAAAATATTCCATTTATTGCACAAATATCTAAATGCAGTGTTGTTTTGTTTGAACTATCTGACTTAAATAGGTGATGAAAAACTACCTAAGACTGGAAAAATGCAGGCGCAGTGTCTGTCTCTAGACAAAGAGAAAAAAAGTCTGTAGGCAATAATAAGGTAGACAGCTTTTTTATTAGAATATATGGGGAAAGAATAACAAGAGTAAATATTAATAAACATTTGTACAGTGGTGATGAGATTAGCATGAGGCAACATGGAATTCTCAGAAATGGATCACATTAAACCACTGTGTTATATAAAAGAATCAAAGACCTTACGTTTATTGAAGAAGAACTCAAAAGAGAAGCCTTTCATACGTCCTGTCTATTACATCTTAACACTGGTAATGTTTTGGCACTATGTTACACAGCAGCCTTAAAAGCAAGACAAGGTCCTGTAAATTAATATTATTAGACATTGAATATGAAACCGTCTGTTAAAGAAGAAAAACCTATTGGTTAGAAACCTTAAGAATTTTATACACACCAAGCAAATGAGCAGAAATCTTGCTAGAACTATTGGATTTTAACATCACCTGTTGCAGAATTCATTAATTTGATGTGTATCCCATTTTACTACTTTTCAGCTCTCAGTCATGCAACTACTTATGAAACTGTAGGAAGAGAACTGAGGATGAAATTAGCCTGTAAAAATTGAAAGCAAAACAATTGTTCACCATATTATACAATGATGTAGTAAAAGAAGCTATGTAGTGTTAACTAAAACAGTCTTTTTGTAGCTTACTATTTCAGAGTTAGAATTTTCGTTAGTTTAGTAACTTATGCAATTTAAAAATCTGAGTTTAATTTGTTGAAATAAATCTAATTCATAATCTCCCTCCCCACTCTATTACCTATTACCTATAAATAATGTGCACAATTCAACATCAAAACTATTGGTCTTTTAAATTTTATCACTGCTGCACTCTCACAACTCTGTTCTCTAAAACTTGCCAGTCATTCAGAAAAGCAAACTAGCTCTTTGTTGTCTTATATTTGGTCTAAGAAGGTGTCTATTAATTGTCTTACACTAGGTCTATCATCCTTTTCCTCTTGGAAAAGAATAAGATAGTGGAAGTTGTTTGCTTGTAAAGGGTCTGGTTGTCATTGTGTTACTTTATAAAAATGTTCCTGTAAATTTATATTTGCATCAAGAAAAACTAGGCTAGGAGAATTTCAGAACCTTGTTTTTGCAGATTTTTCTCTCTTCAGACTCTTCAGATATAATTCAAATCCAAAGTTACACATTTAAATACTGTGTTCATTTCAGAAATACAGATATTCTAAGGTGTGACCACCAAAGTCCCGTAATATAATTCAAATATTGAACAGCTATATGTCCCATGCTGCTGTATATCTGTCCTGTGCATTTCTGTCATTTTGCTTTTAATTCCATCAGAGCATGGCAAAACTTTGGTGAGAGCTCAAATTATTAGATACTTATTAAGAAAAAAAACAAAAACAAAAAGGCCAGGAGGAGCATTTACTTGTAATTCTGTAGCTCTATACCTTCAGAAGACAGCTAGATGTAATAGACCAGGAGTCTCCACGGATACCTAAAAGTTCCTGAGCACGTGCTGTACCAATTATAGGCATTAAAAAAAAGCAGCTCAACAGGCTTCTTGCCTTGTTTTCTGTTGATTTGAGTAAAAATTTAACACTTATTTTGGTTGAAATTAGTTTTTTCCCAGTGTCGAAAACATAAAATTCAAGGCAAATACTGTCTAAAATATGTAAAATGGTTCTCTCCTTGTAGATTTTTAGGTTTGTGTCTTTTTTGCCTATTTCTTTTACCAAGACAGGGATTTTGCCTTTATAACTGTCTTGCTGAACAACAGCTCTGGAATAAAAGCAGAAAGTACTCATAAATTTAATAGAATTCAAGAAGAGAAATTATTTTGGTTTTTATACAACTGAAGGGACAGTCTGCAGAAAGATGAAGCCAGGCTCTTTCAGTGCCGCTCAGTAAGAAGACCAGAGGCAGCAGTCTCAAAGTGAAATAAGAGAGGTTCTCTCTGAACACCAGGAAACAGGTTTTTTTATCCTTTGAGGGTAACCAAGCACTGTCACAGCTCGCCCATCTGCTGATTTTTAAAATATCAATTCTTGGAGATACTGAAAGAGTGTTTAAACATGATCCTGGGCAACTGGCTTTAGGTGACCCTGCTTAAACAGGGGCATTGGACCACATGATCATCAGAGGTTGTCATGGTTTAAGCCCAGCTAGCAGCTCAGCCCCACACAAACACTGTCTCACTCCCCCACAGTGGGATGGAGAGAGCATCTGAAGAGTAAAAGTGGCAAACTCATGGGTCAAGATAAGGACAGTTTATTAGGTAAAGCAAAAGCCACACTTGCATGCAAAATAACCCAAGGAATTCATTCATCCCTTCCCATGGGTAGGCAGGTGTTCAACCATCCCCAGGAAAGCAAGGCTTCAACATGCATAACGGTGACTTCAGAAGACCAACACCCTAATTCTGAAATATCCCCCTTCTTCTTTTCCAGATTTTTTTGTTGTGCTAAAAAAGCAACATACAGGTCCTTTGCAATCTTAATCATCCTATAGTTCTATGATTTCTTTTATTAAAAGCCTACATTATTTTCCAAAAATTCTAACATTAAGTGCAGAATCATTCTTCAATACTTTAGTTATCCTCTGCCTATGATAGCCAAAATCATTTAGCTGCAAAATGAAAACTCTAGTTTTAGTAAAAAGATGCAGATATTTCAATTCCAGACAGTAAACCTGTTGAGGTAGTTGTCTAGAGACAATTAAGATGATGTTTAAGAGAAGGCAGAGAGAGCTCTTTAAAAAGAAAAGAAATTATTTTGATTTTATTATGTTATGAATTCTTACAAGGCAAGATTGGCATGTCTTTTCACTGATCAAGCTGTATCTGAATAAGCTGAATGGAATAGACATTTAATTCCATGTAGTGGTCAATCCCTGTATCTAAATCAGTCTCAAAATGATCCTAGATTTTTGTGAGTATTACAAGACAAACAGTGTGCCTCTACAGAGCAATATGAGCTGTTTTAAGGTGTATAGCAAGACTTTCATGAAGAGATGTCCTCCAAATTCTTCTCCAGCAAGATACTCTGGATAGCAACTGAACACAAATTTCCTGAAACACCAAGTGTCCTCGGTTTAGTTTAGGGTCGAGGCTACTGAAACCATGGCAAATTTCAATGACTGTAAGACCAGAAAGGAATATGTCATGTTCTAAATTAATCTTGTGCTTTGCATGGTTTATAAAGTCTATATACACTGTGTCAAAAACAAATACTGGGTGAAAAACCCTTTTCATTTACTGGCAGTTGTAAATGAACCAAGAGAAAAAATAAGGAACAAAACATTCTGGAGAAGACATTTCTTTCAATCACAAAAAGCAGATTAGGCCAAGAATATTGTATGATCCCAGGCAGACCAGATAAAACCTTTCACCTGCTGCAGAACAGGGTAGAAATCCACAAAAGCTGTAAAAACACCAGATGGGTCCCTTCTAAGATTGCAATTTATGAATAAATGCAACTCCCAGGTGTAGTATGGGAGGATTCAGATCACGGAGTAAAGAACAAATATAGATATCTACATGCTTACTGTCTTAAAATTCCAATTACAGTCAGGATAGATCAAGATGCTTGATCTTGCCTATGCAGAGACTCTAAATTCCACTTGTAAAAATCTTAGGTAACTCAGCCAGCCTGTGCACAGCTGCAGATCCCCTGTCAATGTGGTGCTATATCTGCCAGCCACATGTGCTATCTCAGCTACTTTGGAGCATCACAGGCATGCCTGTGTTAAGACAATTAAGTCTTTTACTCACATAGTAAATTTGGTTTTGCATATCTCACATTTCTCCAAATCTGGAATAATTTTGTGTCCTTATCTGAAGTACAGTAACTTTATCAATTCCACCTCTTGCATGTCTTGAATTCCAAAATTGGCAAGAGCTTAAAATATTCTTATCAATATTGTGGCCAGAGCCTCAAATCTCACATCACAGTCATTGCTACCTCTAGCAGAAGCAGAGGATGAAGTAATAAGATTCAGTTCAAAGAGCTGACTCAAGGAAATAGTTAAAGATTTTGTTTCCTTGATTGGTACAGATGTTGATATAAGAAAACACCCCTAACATTATATTTCAAATACTCATTACCAATTTGCAATATTACATCTAAGTAGATGGTATGAGAAAATATTTGCCATCTTTCCATATGCAGAGATTTATACTTATGAATTCCCTCAGTGCAATGTGGGTGTAGATGTCAACTAAGATATGAATTATAGATCACTGATTAATGATTTTAAAAGACTTCTTACCAAGTCAGTGCATACTGATGACTTGATTAGATTTGCTAATGCACCTCTTCATGTTCTCTCTGGAAAGCTCCTGTATTTTGCCAGATTGTGAACTTCAAGTTTATTCTAAACCTTCGATATTGTGACCTACAGTAAACTTCTATTACAACTGACATAAGTGAATATGATAATTTGGTTTTCTTTGTTTCAGTTTAGATCTAAGACGTATTTTATTTACATACCCCAGACTGCAGTTTTATAGGTGTAGTGGGTTAACCCATGACAATAGGCAAGGTGATTAGTGAAACTATCTGCAAATTTTTTGCACAAAAATGCTGTAAAATGAGTAGAAAACTAAATTTGGGGGTCATATTTACTGTTCACGGGAAAACATAGTAAGGCTACACAGGAATGTCTTTTGAATTCATTACTATTGATTAAATTTTTAATGTTGTAAGGAGCTTCAAATAATTCCCAGACAGAAAGGATAGCAAATGAGTTAAAAAATAAATTATAATTCTAACTACTAGGTACCAGAACAATTGTCTATAACAGTGCAGAAAGAAGAATAAGATATACTGAAGAAAAAGCTTACGGTTGGTGCTATGTGTCAGAGGACACGTGAATCAGGAAGATTATGCTGCTGCAGAAAATGCAAATGCCATTATGGAATGTATTAAGAATATAACCTAAAGAAAATCTTCAGCAGTGATAAAATGTCTCCTGAGAAGCTGTGCCACATTTTGGGAAACCTATTACAGCTTGTGCATTTCTAAGATGTAAACCAATTTTTAAAAGTTTAGAGGAGAGCAATAAATGTGATCACCATTCTAGAAATTTTGATTTTTGAGGAAAGACTGACCAAGTCATTTTAAATACTCTAACAAACTAGAAACCAGTGGGATTCTTTGCTAGTTTTCAAATACATTAAAGATAAGTTCAAAGAAAGAATAAAATGAACTGTTTTCCTTTCCCCTGTGGGCTTGAGAAGAAATACTGGGTTGCCATTGAAGCAAAGCAGATTAAGTTCTTTTTTACAGCATACCAGAATAGTCTTCCAGATTAAAAGAGTATTTTGCTGCTTCAAAGAGGAAGAGTGTAACATTTGCTCTGTAACACTGAAAAGGACATAGTCTAGGGTCGGGGAAAGATACATGGGACAACACACACCAAGCCTGTAGAAAACTTTAGAGAAATGAACCAGTGGAAAATCTAGAATTGTTGCTTCTTGTCTTCAAGAATGGAATACTATGAAGGACACAGCACCAAATACTGATTTAACAGCCAGTTGTCTGTGATAGGATATCAGAAAAAAAAGTCCTGTGCACTTTATGTAGGATGAAGAAACACACCTTACATGCAAAGCCAAGTATTTATGGCTAGTGAAAGTAAAGTTCTAAAAATCCAATCAAACACTTATTGTTGGTCTTGTTACAAAGTTATAATCCAAATTATCTAATTATTGCAGCTCATTTCCAAGAACTATATCGTTAAAATTGATGTACAATTTTGTCCTTTCTCTGGTTTATGCACACCTTTTCTGTAGTCCTCTGGGTTCAAAGGAAGACAGAGGGCTTGAGCGAGTCATTAGCATCCCAAGTTACTTCTCAAAAGAGCTGATGATTTCTTACTCCTCACTCTAGCTACTGCTTGGAGTGATTTCTTTTTATGTTTTGTAATGTGCAATACACCTTAACCTCCTTCTTCATGGGTTCAGCACACAATTTTAAACCCACATAGATTATGTATGGTATGATTTACTTATGTTGGATATGTTTCTCTTTTTCTTTTATTTGTTTTCTCTTGAAACAACTTATACTTAACTCCCAAGGTTGCTTTTCTTTAATAACCAGAAATTGATCATTGCTGAGAAGACCTGGGGTCTCTGGATCCATCCACTGCTTTGTTATTTCAAGGAATTTGCTACCATTTTAAGCTTACACTTTACGTGAACCCTGAAAATTTTTTTTTTTTTTTTGTAATGGCCCTCAGCCTGTGGGTTCCTGATATTACAGTTAACATTTAGTAGAACAGCTTTTTCTGAAATAAATGTTTCATTAATAGTTAGTTCTATGAAAACAATTATGTACTGGAAGTCACATATACTTACAGACACATATATATAATTATACAGTGCTCTGGTAACTGCTTGCCACTAGTATTTGGTAGTTAAAGGAATTATCCATAGTGCATTATCAGAACTACTCTACAATAGTAATATAGCTAATTATAGTAGGAAAAGGATTAAATGCATTTTGAAGATGTCTTTTAACACTGTAATTCTGTTGTATGCTCTGTGCCATAATGATGGACTTCTGCCTCTAAGTGAATTATTCAGGTAAAAAAAAGGATATGTAGTAATAGGTTAATAATAAGGTAGTGTTCACTCCTATTCCAACTTGGATACTGTTTATAATGGGATTTAGTATCTGTTGAAAGAGCTATGATAGCAGGAAAAAAGCTGTATGAGCACATGTGTTATGCTACAGCAGGAAGCCAACGCTGTCCATGAAAGATTATGATATAACTTTACATCATTCAGTGATGAGATGTGATGAAAATCTTATTGAAAAGAGCTTTATTTCCATCAAAATTTTCTAAAATTGTATAGAATTAAAGTGCAGGAATATGTTTTTCTTTCTTTTTATTGGGTCATTCAATTAGCACTTTTTGCCCAACATATTGAACATAATTTCCATCTATTCTCATTAGAATGGTTACTGTGTTGCTGTGAATCAATGTCTTCATCATCTTCTGTGAAGAGTGGGCCCATGCAACAAACATTTTTATGAACAGTTTTGTGAAATGTCTTATCAGTGTTATTACAGTTAAAAACTAGAACTTTGTGTTGATGTGTATGAGCTCTCACATCATTACTTGAATGAGTGTGACAATGACATGGACGTGCACTGCTCTAAGAGTGGCAATAAGACTTATTCCACTTCAGAGGAACACACAGTGTGTGATAACTGGAGATAAAATTCAAAGCTGTACTGATGTAACCTGATGTGAACTCTTAGGGAGCAACAGCTAGATCACCCATCTGAGAGGATTGCAAAGACAACTCAAATACTCTCTGGACTATCTGAATTTTTGCCTGTGTGACAGCATTTTTCATCACATACTGTCACACCAGCTGTACAAAACAACTTACCAAAAATATGTCTCTATGTATATATACATTTATAACTTAATTGTATATATTTGAAAGCATTGATGGATATGTCTTGTCTGATTTATACATCATAGAAGATGCTGACTCCTTGAAAAATAATTTTACTATAAAAGTGAAAAACCAAAAAGAAATTAAAATCAGTATTTATATTTACAGAACTTGTTTATCTTTAATGGATAATTTGGAAGTTAACAGTGGACATAAATAGGAATTTTACTATCACTTACTTTGTATATTAATGCCTGCTTAGAATTTTTAAAGCTTCAGAGTGTCAACAATTAGTTGTCATAGATAGGTTTTCCAGTCACAAGCAAATATAAATTATTACTGATACTCATGGCAAAAGAACAACAATGAACTCTGTATAATTTATCTTCTATTTCACTCTGTCACTCTGATAAGTCTTGTCTTTGTAAAACCTACTATCTTTGAGATCCCTGTTGAGTTCCTATCTCTGAGATGGTTATTGAACAAGAAGATTTGATTCACACTGTTCAATATTTAAGAGGTTCTTTCAAGACACAGAGGGAAATCAGTTACCGGAAATGAGAAAAGAATCCAAGGAATTCCAAAAGTATTTCTCTTTATAGCCACAAAATATATTCATATAAAAGAAAATTTTAAAGTTTTACAAACTTTTTTTAAAGAAATATTGCTATTGTTATTTTATAGACTATGCTGCCTGAAACTGTGGAAAATTGTAGTTGAAACATACAGACATTTGAAACTTATATTAGAGTGTGCACTGTTCTCAGATTCATAAAATAAATATGATTGAATGTATTCTATACAATAATATTTCAAATTGGCAAATAGTTTATATGAGTTAAAGGAGGCAGATGACTGAAAAATATTGTTTGCCATGTCTGTTTTAAGAAAGCAAGTAGTAGCAATTATACTCATATCCTTGCAGAGAGGGAGAATTTGCAAGATATCCAAAAACAGCATATAGTAAAAAAAAAATTTGAAAAAGATCATCAAGAAAACAATATGTAGGTTTTTGTTAGGTCAAGATTTTAATTTCTTAGGCATATGAAAAAATTAGTCACATTTTTAATGTACTCAACAGTACAAAGAAGATCTGGAAATCTTCTGGAATTTTCTGTAACGTATAGGGAAATACTTTCTAGTGGAATTCATAGAAAACAGAAATTCACCCAGAACTTCTTAACACTTTCTCAAACTCACTGCAAAACTTCAAATTTTCAATTGTATTCCAAAAGTCACAAAACTGTTGAGCAATCAGATAGTGAGAGATTGTAGGAAAACACAAAAAAAATTAAGAACTCGTAGTTTCAAATGGGCAAATATGTTTAGTACCTCACAAATTTATGAGATATTTTTAATTCCTTCTCTGAATCCTTTCAGAGAAGAAAGAGGATTATCTGAGGTCAGATTATGGGGAGAATGTTAATCATTATGATCTCATATACTCTGAGTGCAAATGATCCCAGTGATAGCACTGAAATCATTAATATGAAGATTCATTTCATAGCAGCAGCTCATTTACTGCACCTAGAATTGTTCCTGTTATATATTCAAGGATAAAGTGATGTGAAATGTATTTTTGCAAAGTGTGTTGGCTACAAAAGGTGCAAAACTGGAAAAAGGTATTATTATGATAATCTGTTGTATACAAAACTGAGGACAGTTTTCAGCTGCAAAAATCAAAGGAAAATCTGTCTATGGTTTTTATGGTTTAATTTTTTTTAGTCAAAAATTGAAAATAAAAAGTAGTTAAACCTTATGAAGCCTGAAAGAGATGAATAGTGCTCTTTCATCATATGTTAATCAGATTTGTCTTTTCTACACAGGACAGATTCTATAGATATAATCTGCAAAGCTGAGATTAGTAACTAAATTTGAGTCTAAAAATAGTTTCAAAATTACCTTTTGACCTCCAGAATACTGATTTGCAGAAGAAATATACCTGTCGTCTTTCCTTTGATTCCTGGAGAATTCTTTGGAAAGAGGATTGATAGAAAGTGTTCTGAATCATTTATAGACATGAATATAATTTTCAATCAGTTAGACTGAAATGCTTCATAATGAGGTAAGAGATGAGAAAATTATATCTCTTTTAGTTATTTGTAGAAAAGATATAATAGTTGTATATGATTTAATTTTCTCTCAGTCTGAATTTAAAGCCTGAGCAAGGCCAAATGTATTTTATCACACATAACAAAGCCTGTATCTGGTTGTTTGTACATTTGTATAGGGGTGGCATTTGCCATGCAGTCAGTAGGGACCATTTCCATCACTCATCTTTAATCCTCTGACCATGGGAGTCCCCCTTCCTCACCAGACTGAGTGTTGATGGCACATACACTGGCACCAGACATGGTGCCATTAAACACCAGCATGGGAAGCAACCAATGCCTGCACATCAACCACCTCCATCTCTTTTAGGGCCACCACTTCACTGAATGAATTAGAGACCCTCTGGAAAAACCTACATGTTCCACTTATTAGCATAATGGCATATAGATAATGAGGCAGCAAAGAGTCATAATATCTTCTTCACAGGCATAAATCATAGATTTATTAATCTGTTGTGTCATAAAGTCTACATCACATCTTTTCCTTTTTTAGTTTCCTGCTGCTTAATACCACATAGGAGAGAATCACAGAATCATAGAATCGTTGAATGGTTTGAATTGAAAGGGGCCTTGAAGACCACCAAGTTCCAACCCCCTGCCATGGGCAGGGAGACCTTTCTCTAGGCCAGGTTGCTCAAAGCCCCATCCAGCCTGGTCTTGAAGATGTCGAGGGGTGGGTCACCTGTTTCAGTGCCTCATCACTCTCACAGTAAAGAATTTTTTTCTAATATCCAATCTAACACTAGCCTCTTTCAATTTAAAGTCATTCCCCCTTGTCCTGTTACTATGTGCCCTTTTAAAAAGTCCTACAACTTTCCTGTGGAATGCCCTCAATGTTTTAAAACATCTGTTATATCACTAACATCTCCTGGTAGGCGTGCTTGAGATCAGGATTATTGTGTGAACTCATGCCAGGCTTTCATGAATATCAATGACAAGATAAATGACAGTTTAACTGTGGTCAAACAGAACAGAGAGGTAAGACTATAACGTAACTATAATGCAATCAAGTTGCTCAAAGAAAATCTTTTTCTCACTGCAATTACTTCTCGTGAAGAAATCCTACTATGAAATATAAAAATAAGAGGTACAAATATTTTAGAAAAATAAATGAGAGGTTCTAAATATATTTTGAGTTCTAAACAGAAGTAAAAAAATAGGCATTTGTGATTGTTTAGCTGCAACTTCTTCAAAGGGAACTTTTCTAGGTAACATTATTTTGTCTTTCAGTCTTTATACTTTCATGTTTATCCTTCTCCTTTGATTCATCTTACCATTTTCTCTCCCAACATGTTATTTTATCCCTTCTCTTCCTCATTCCTTTATCTCACCTTTTTTTAAAAAATTCTTATTTCTCACTCATATCAATTGTATATCTGAGTTCAGGGTGTTCAAGCTGATTGATTTTCAAGTATGAAAGAATTATAAAATTAAATTAAACCCCATTTTTTTATTCAGAAACCTAACCAGGGCCTTTGTCAAGTTATCTACGGAGAATGCAAACATGCGTGCACACACACACAAACAAACAAACAAACAAGCATACAAAAATAAAACCCACAAAAACAAAACCAAAACTGATATCAAGGAACGCAACACTGAAACCAATGCACATAGTACTAAAATTTGGAGGTTGGGAAAGGGAAGAATGGACTGGGTTTACTTTTCTAACTCCCAATTCTTTCCCCATCTGGAAGTTAAAAGAACAAGGCAATTGACTATTGCTGACGTGATTCAGAAGATTTATGAACACACTCTAGGGAGAGTTTCAGATGTGTTCCCCAGAGTCACCATAGAAAATGAGGTTTTTCCCTGATTCTTTTCTTGCTTGGTCCTGTTAGCTGTGTGTACAGTTGGCCACTCTGTACTCTGCATGCAGGGCAGTAAATTTGGGTGTCTAGCCTCAACCCACAAATTCTGAGAATTAGCCACCAAAATGTGAGACACATTTAGAATTGTGGGCACAGACTGGTGAAATATCACAAATTTTGAAATAATGTTTCAAAATGCTTCAGACACAAGCTGAGGGTCTTCCCTGTGTAAGGAACAGATTTTGGAACTTAGACCACTGTTTTGGTTAGCCAGGTGAAACCAAGTTGTTTGTGATGTTAAAGAAACAAGTGATAGAAAAGTTGGGTGAGCTAGAATTCAGACATTTACTGGCATGTTTAATTCTGAAAATTCACCACTGCTACTTTAAGTGTATTTTTACTATAGGCAGTAGTATAAAATAAGATATTTATTTTTAAGAATTCAACCTTGCTGAATTATTGCCAAAATTATGAACAGTAGAGTTCAGCATTAGTAATTCTTTTTTTAGATTAAATTTAATGGGAAGGGATTGGTTTCTAGCAGCAACTCCGCAGCCTATCTTGTGTAATTTATAAGTTAAAGAAAAAAAAATGTAATCAAAAGAAAGTTCCCTGCATACAAATGTAATAGTCTACTGTAAATCTGAAAATCATGGATTTTTCATAACATAAGTTACTGAGTCTAACTTAGCAAGCAGGGAATTTGATTTCTAAGAACATCTATCAAAGGTGGGGTCACTAACTAAGTTAATATACCCTTTGACAATTATGAGATAATGTCCTTGTCTCATTAAAACAAAACTTTAAATTAAATTTAGTGAATACAAATGTCAGAAGATGTACTATTTTAGAATTCATGAAGTTCAAGTCAGAGGAAAAAGACTTAGTTATTATTTTAAAATATCTCCAAAACTAATAGTCCACTCATTTTTTAAAATTAATTTTCTTTGATTTTGCTTAAGTTTGCACAAAAAAATAATAATCAAATAGCAGCTAATACTGTCTCAAGTGCAAATAATTTTTCAACACACTTATGTTTAAAGAAAACTTTTGTCTGGTAGAAGAATCTCAAAAAAACCCTGTTGACATTATTCTAGTAGCTATGTTAGTTGAGTCTACAGAAACAAAATGTTTATACATAGCGTATTTAACAAAAAATCTGCATAGGTTTTAATAGACGTTTGCTCTTTTTGTTTTCTTTCTTAACCTTTTAATCTGAATATTTCCTAATCTTTCACGAAGTTCATTCCTTCTACCCTATAGTGGGTTTGTTCACATTCTTTACCTTCTGTGAGATAAGAATTGGAGAAACTCAAAGCAGGCACCAAACTTAAAGACTATTAAGAAGTTTATTAACAGAACTAAAAGAAAAAGTACTAAGGGTCAGAATAAACCTTCAGAACACTTCTCTTCCTCCCAGCCTCCTCCCTCCTCCCACTTACAATATAAAGACACAAACTTGGGATTATTTCAATCAGTTTGCCAGCTCTATATTAGTCTTTCATCAGTTCATCTAGGGAGAGGCGTCTCTTTTGCCCATGCTATGGGGCTTCTCCACAAGAAGCAGTCTTCTCGTGGCTTCAGTGTCACAGCACAGCACCCACCCAGGAGGGGTTTTTTGCTGGCATGTGTGAGTCCCTTCCTTTGACCTACAGCTTTCCCCACAACTGTTTTCGAGGGTTTGCTTTTAGCTAATGGGGTACTAATTCAAAGATGTGCAGTTCCAGAGCAAAGGTTCTCTTCATCTATCTCTAGGATCATCTTCATTTCTAGGAACAGAGTTCTTCTTCTCTGGGAGCAAGGGTCTTCACCTCATCACTAACTCTCTCTGTTCAGACTTCTCATTGGATCACAGCTATTTCAACAATTACTTATTTCAGCACAGGCACTTTGCT
>VYXC01003790.1:478900-499088 GCA_013397175.1 Platysteira castanea | reverse complement strand
GTCCATCACCATAGCTTTACAAAAGAATCTCATCTTAAAGCATCTCCTGTATTTCCTCCCTCTGGGCTTCAGCTCTTTCTTCTTCACTGACTTAGGTGTCACTAATCATGGTGTCTATTCACATGCCTTTGCCCTTTCCTTTCCTCTAACCTGGGAAAGGATTTGTGTTTGCAGGTTTCATCTCTCTGGGGAACTTAGAGAGCTGAAGGAGTTAATCTCTACACATGCCCTGGCAGCTGGAACTTATCTGTCTCTGAGAAGCAGAGCTGGTCTCCATGTAAAATTTCATCTTGACAGCCGGACCGGAGTGGGGGGGCATCTCGGCCTGCACAGAGCCGTGGGGCTGCTCTAACAGAGCAGGAATGGCTGAGATGTTTAGCTGAGCCGTGCTGGGAGGGGCCGGCCTGCACGGAGCCGTGGGCCGTGGCCCAGCCCTGCCAGGGCTGAGACAGAGGAGGGCCATGGCCCCGTTCCCCGCCGGCCAAGCAGCCAGGCCCAGCCAGGCCCAGCCTGGCCCTCAGGGCCGAGGGGCCAGGCCCAGTTACTTGTCCCAAAGACCAGAAACAAGAGAGGCTTTCCCGGCATTGTCTGTCTTTAAATGATGTTTTTTACAGAGGCGTGTTCAGCTCCTAAGTTGCTCAACAGAGCTGTCAATATTCAAATTAGCCAATTGACCAGTTCTATCGGGTCTGGAGGAAGTTACAACAGCTCTTTGCAACAAACATCACTTCCTTGGCTAGTGGAATTTCTTTTTTATTCTTAACTAAAACTCTGAGTTGTGCTAACCGATGACATTGAAGTTAATTTAGAGCATTCCCTGTGCATTCCTGCTGTGTCCTGTTTGTGTAAGACATTTTGCTTTTTGAAGTATCCCTATGGATAGGGGGAGCTGGTGTTCTCTTGAAAAAAAGTATTACAGAAGCGCAGAAGTTCTCAGAGCCCAGTTAGAGGGAAGGGTCAACCTAATGGTTCTTAGAAAGAAAGCCAAAGTGTCGTATAACTGCTGCAGATGCTTTGACTATTTCTTAGAGGATGTACAGTTGCCTTTTAGAAAATGTTCCTAATTTGTTATGTCTTGGGCTTTGACTGGGTTAACAGTTGTTCTGCCCATTTGTATCCACATTTTTTTCTCTTTGTTTGTGTGCTTTGTGCTTGTAAGCTTTTATTGGTGTTTGGTTTATTTATCTATTTCCCATAGAGTATACACCTTAAGAGAATGTAATAAATTTTCCATATTATGTCCTTAAAAGTAATGAGTTTCTTTCCTTTTCGGAGGGAAGCTTAAAATTAAGATCTTTTTTTGACAACAAAACTTATTTCTGTCCCTTTTTCTAGAATCTCTGTGCAACATGAATTTTTTGAAATGGTTCCAAAAATACCTGAAAGGAGATAATATTTTTGTTCTTGGCTTCTCTTATCTACCACAAAGAACAGAACAGTGAAGGAGAGATCTATAATCAAATTGCTGTCCCTGAACACAAATCCAAAATATTTCAAGGAGAAAGGTTCTGCAAAAGGAACTTTCATGTAGGTGATAGAATTTTCAGAGAGTCCTAGAGGGAACTAGACTTCTAAGGGAGCTAGGAAGTTCAGATTGCAAGGTAATACTGTAATGTGCAAAAGCCCATGTGAAATCATGCTTACAGGTTTCTGATAAATTACTAAGTATTACTGACTACAAGACAGAGTTGAGTATGCAGGTGCAGGATTTAGAATGCAGTATATGTGGTTTATACGTTTTCTTTTTCCATCTCTGATTTACTATGCTTGAGGGATGGTTGAAAGAACTAGTGCTCTAGTAGCTCCGAAGTCCCTGCCCTCCTGACATAATCAAGTTTACTTCTCATAAACACAGGACTACTGAGACAAGGAGTATGCCACCTCTCCTTGTTTGGTGCAAGTACAAATTTTTCAACAGTATTAGGCCTGTGGAGTTGTGGAAAGCTGATCTATAGGACTTATAGACTACCTTATGTTGTTAATGTATGTATAGAAACAATTTCTTTTGTCTTTTACGGCAGTAGGGACATTAAGTTCTAGCTGGGCTTTGACCCTTCTAATTTTCTCCCAGCATAAATTTATTGCATCCTTATCATCCTTTTCATAAGACAGACTTGTCCGTCTCTTCTCGCAAAGGGCATAAACTCTCCCTTTTCTTCTGAATTCCAACCAAACCTCTCTGTTCAGCTGGGCTGGTCTTCTTTTGACCCTATCCATCTTTCAGCACGTAATGATGGCTTATGTCTGCCTCTATAAGATTTCTTTCTTGACGAATGTCCAGATTTTGTATACTTTTTTGCCCTTCAGGACTGTCTTCCAAGGGACTCTCTCAACCAGTCCCCTAAGCAGGTCAAAGTCTGCCCTGTGGAAATCCAAGGTAGCTGTTCTGCTGACCTCCCTCTTTAGATCCCTGAGAACCAAAAACTCGTAACATTTCATGATCAGCATGACCAAGACTGCCTCTAAGCACTGTATTGCCCGTCAGTCCTTCTCTGTAAACAGATCCAACAGGATGTCTGTTGCTATAGGACATGAGGAAGAACCATTCTCACACCTGCTTGAGCAGAAAGAGAAGAAGAAGCAGCTTTATTTTGAGATTCTTATATTTATAGATTTCTCAATTCCACAAGGGATTGGAGGGACAGTGTCACCTCCTCTTCCATTCAGTGGACAGAAGAAATGCTCGTCAAACTTTCCCTCACCACAATGAAATGAAAAACAGAAATAACAGTTAAGTAAACATTGTCCGTTATTTACATAAAAGCTGTGAGAAAATTTCTGACTCCAAGGTTACAACAGAAGGCTAGCAAAGAACAGGACAAGAGATGTCTTCCCTAGTTGGTTCCCTCCAGCTGTGTCATCTTTCCACAGGCAGAAAAGCCCTAATTCTTATGTGATCATTCTCAGGCACTTCCATGGTTTCTAGTACATCAATAACCCTTGCATCTTTGCTGCCACATGTTGGGTTCTATCACATCACAGAACATTATAGTTGGTGTTTAGCTGGTATGACAATGAAAAAATTTATGTCTTACTCTGTGATGTGATATGACATTGTCTGATGAGGTCCCAGAGCACTTAAAATAACATTCGCTAGGATTTATAACCTCTCTTACTAAGTGATATTTCATTTCAGGGGGTGATTCCACCTAATATATCTTCTTGAAACATGTTTGTGAAATTAGAGACATGTTGAAAGTTAATTAATAGTATTTTTAGGGCAAACAAATTATGTTAGCCTTAACTACAAGTATGATAAATAATTTTCTCTTACAAATGTATCCACATCAAATGCTTTATCTGTAAATTGCTATCTTCCTCTTTCTCTCCTCTTTCTCTAATCTTGAAGATTTTTCTGCCATCTCTACTAGTTCAACCTCGGATCCTAGGATCTCTGGGAAAATCATAGAGCGAGTCCCCTAAACAGATTTCTAGGTGTAGGAGGGAGAGGAAATTGATCAGGAATAGAAAGCATGTGTTTACTAAGGGTAAGTCATGCGTGGTCAACTTGGTTTCCTTCTGTGATAATGTGGCGGGTTTGGCCCTAGCTGGCTGCCATACCCAGCCGCTGCTCTCTCACTCCCCATCAACGTGAGGAGATGAAAAGAAGATGTAAAAGATCATGGGCTGAGATAAAGACAGGAAGATCACTAACTGATTACTGTCATGCAGAAAGCAGACTTGATTAGGGGAAGATTACTGAATTTACTGCCAATTAATAACAGAGTGGGAAAGTGAGAAAATAAAGACAAACCTAGAAGTACCTTCTCTGTATACTCACCTTCTCCTCAAGCTCAATGTCATTCATTCACTCTTCTACCTCCTCCTGCTCTCAACATTGCAGGGGGTTAGGGAATGGGGGTTGCACTTCATCTCTCCCGCTCATTCCTCCTTAGGCTGTTCCTTTTCTACTGGATAAGATCCTTCCCATGGGAGACAGTTTTTCATGAACTGCTCCAGCATGACTCCTTCCTGTGGAGTACAGTCCACCAGCAACAGACCATTTCAATGTGGGTCCTACAGGAGCACAGTTTGTGCCAGGAAACCTGCTCCTGTGTGGGCTCCTCTGCACAGGATGCAGATCCTGTTGGGAATCTGGTTGTGCTTGGGTTACCCAAGGGCTGCACCTTCCTTCAGAATGTATGTACCTGCTGCAGCATGTGGTTCTCCATGAGATGCAGTGTGGATTTGTGTTCCACTGTGGTTGTCCATGGGCTGCAGATAGAGAACCTGCTTCACCGTGGTCTCCCTCACGGGCTGCAGGGGAATCTGTGCTCCAGGCAGGCCAGTCTCTGCAGCAGCACATGGAAAGACTAGAGGCATAAGTGAGAAGGAGATATTCAGACATAGTATAAAGATACTTGTTTTTCATCTTGAAGTTAGTAAATCCTTGGAACAGGCTGTGAGGTCATGTAGTCTCTGGCCTTAGGGGGTTTTAAGACTTTTTTTTACCATACATGTTTATCCCTTCATAGAATAATTAAGGAAAGTGAAAAACTGTTTTATTTTGTTTGAGGTTTTTTCTTCCTGTTTTCACATCTAGATATCTCTTGAAAGACAGTGGGATTTTTTCCCCGGTAGACTACAGAAACAACCATCATTGACTGTGTCTTAGGTAAGAGTGTAGTTCAGATTATGGAGAATTTGATGTCTTTTCAATATATAAAGAGGTGTTAAGAAAGTCAGAAAAATACTTTTTATCAAAGTCTGTGGTGAAAGAACAAGGGGCAATGATTTTAAATTAAAATGGTGGTAGATTTGGAGATAAAGAAGACATTTTTTACAATGTGGGTGCTGAGACTCCAGAAAGGATTGCTCAGAGAAGTTGTGGATATCCCAAGACTGGCAGTCTTTCAGGTCAGGCTTGAAAGACAGCAGCCTGATCTAAAGAAATATGTCCCTGCCCTTGGCAGAGGGGTTGGACTAGGTGATCCATCTTTGAAAGTCCCTTCCAGCCTAAACTATTTTATGATTCTATGATTCTATTAATGTTGCACCATCAGAACCCTTTAGAAAATAGGGTCATGAAACTCAGTGTTTTATGATGCAGGTTCCACACACATGCAGAAAATCAAACTTTTGCTTAGAATGTATGACTACAGTTCTCAGATACTACTTTATTCATTTTCTGTGCATCTTTTAAAAATATAGCTGTCACTCAAGCAGGTTTATTACATAGTAGATACATATTTCTGAGGGTATAGAAGGGTTGACCACACTTTCATCTTAGTTTCATTTTGTTTGCTGTTTATGACTACTTTACAAACCTTTTACCCTCTTTCTCTCTCCTCCTTAGTTCTAGTACTCTGCACAAATATATTTATATATTCCTTGTCATCCCACTAATGTGCTTAGACTGCTTTCCAGATAATTAACATAAGAAATAAATTCAGAAAAAACAATGCCCTTGATACTGCTAGCTATTTATGGGCATTCAACCATTCTTAATGAAGACTCAGCAATCTTAAGCAAATTCTGGTTCTTTCATATATCTTCAAACACAAAGGAGTGTAGAATGCCATGCACTGGAAGTGATGTTTGAACATTCTTTGTATTCCCTGTCTTCTTTTAGAAGTTTTAAAAAGAAACATGTCAAGAATGATCTAATAACATTATTTGAAATCCTGGTGCCCCTGAAGTCACTGCTAAGTCTTCCCTGTGCACAGCTATGACATCTATAGAAGGACACTTTAACAAAACCACCTTTCTAATATTTGGGAGATGTAACATCTGTGCTTCTGTCTTACAAGACAGAATGATGATGTCTCAGGGGAAAAGAGGATAGTGGAACTCACTTATCTGTGTAAAGCTTTGAGAAATGCCACATTACTATCTGTATGAAATTTTAAAGTTATAATACACCTTACCAATCTAGCAGATAGACTTCTTTGAAGCTCATTGGCAGTATTAGGGTTATTAAAATCCAAGTTGATAGGTATACTTTTCTCGTTGAAACACTAAACACTGTCATTAAGTTGTCTCGTGCATTACAATTGCAGCTAAAGCACAAATATCTTAATTTGTCTGATTAAGATTTGCATGAATATTGAAATATTAAATGTTTGTAATGAGCTATGGCTTCATCCAAAAAAGTAAGTTGGATTCATTCTGTTGACTTCATTGACACTGGATAAGACCTTCAGTGTACTCATGCTATTCTCTTAAAATAGAGATGTAGTGTGTAAGGGCCTTGTCAGACAGAAAAATACCTTTGAGTAATCAGTATGTGAGTATTGAGCTATTATGTTCCAAAATAATTTGGATTGATTGCATCATTTCAAAGAACAATGTCTAATGTTTCCGAGAATGATGAAAGAAATTATGTATTAAGCAGAAGAAAATAACTTGTGAGGAGTAATAAATATTCCTGCTTCATACTTAATTCTAAAAACGAAGTAAATTCTTTATTTTCAATATGTTAAAAGCTATCTTTCAATATTTTTTCTGTAGAAGTAGATATGCCAATAATGGTTAATCTCTTGCCATAATTTTAATTTCTTCTTTATCATTCAGCTGATATATTTTGTATAATCCATTCCAAAAATAAAAAAAGAAATTAAATGAAAGTTCCTGTTGGAAGGTTGGACTTCTCTATTGAGCAAAACTTCCAACATCCAAAGCATTGAATGAGCAGACCATTTAAAATTAGGTTAAAGAATCTCAATGGATGATAAATATTGTATGTATCTCATGTTCAAGAGCATTTTTTCAGTAGTAGGACTTGTATCAAAGTTCTCTGGCTTTTTTTTCTTCCTCATAGTTTCCTCTTACTGTTCTGATGATAGCTTTTCCTTCCAATGATTTTTTTTTCTAGTAGTGATGCTATTTCAAATCTAATAGGCATGAAAACATACAGAACTTAATACTGTGAATCTTATTTTCCAGAAGTGAATGAACAAATGTGTATGAAAATGAACCACTAGAGAATCTTATTAATGATTTGTTTGGTATTTTATTATCTGCCAGTCATCCTGGAAGGACAGTTATGAGGGTGAAGCTCACCTTTTACCCATGCATTTGTGTGTGTGTATGTATACACATATATATCAACCATGCACAGCTGTACATGCTTCTGAGTTGGTATTGAGAATTATTGGGAGTGATATTTCACTGCAGCGTCCATGCTCTTTCAAATGGGACCGAGGAAATTTATTTTCCAAATTATCCAACTTCATTAATTCTTTCTTTTATTCTCTTTAGGAGGAACTCTGAACAGCATTCTTATAGTTTATTTCCTTTATCCATTTAAAAGATACCTTGGAAGATTATTTAATGTTACTCCAACAACTACCAGTATTCAAATATTGTCTACAATATATTCATACAGAATTGTAGAAATTTTAACAGACTACTACTACTACTAACTACTACTCTTAATTAGTTTGGAAAAGACCTTTGAGATGATCAAGTTCAACCCATGACCTAATAGCACCTTGTCAATTAAATCATGGCACTGAGTGCCACATTCAGTCTTTTCAAAACACCTCCAGTGATGGTGACTCCGCCACCTCCCTGGGCAGCCCTTTCCAATGCCCAGTCACCCTTTCTGTGAAGAATTTCTTTCTAATGTCAAACTTAAACCTCCCGTGGCACAGCTTAAGGCTGTGTCCTCTTGTCCTGTCCCTGGTTGCCTGGGAGAAAAGGCCGACCCCCACCTGGCTGCAACCTCTTTTCAGGCAGTTGCAGAGAGAGTCTTCACTCTAAATTAACAGCCTGAAAAACAAACTTTCTGATGGTTCACCAGAATAATGCAATCCCAGAACCAGAATCTAAAGGTTGGAAAGAGTATCAAGAGGTCACCTAATCCAATTCCCTACTCAAAGCAGGTCTAATCGAAGCAGGTTGCCAAACACCTCCAGTGGCAGGGATCCTACTACCCCTGTCAGCAGCCTGATACAGGATTTTACACTTTAATGGTTTAAAAGAGAAAAACAACAACAAAAAATACCATAATATATGATATTTCTCATGTTTTTAGGAAATAATAATTTTTATGTCATTTGTGTTGCTTTTATTCTACACTGGTTTTTGGGGGCTTTGCTGTTTTAATGTTAGAAAATCATGAATTTTTGTGATATCTGCAGATCCAGTGAACTGGAATATGTCCCATTCATATTAACAGAGATATGTACAACATTGTCACTCAGACATCTAGACACGTAACTAGCAAAATGTGACCTTTTAAAAGCATTCGATTATTTTGTAAGTGTCACCAAAATGGTTTTCTTAAACTTAGGGCTTTTTCACTCCCTTTCTTCCCAGATTTTTAGATTATTTGTATTAGATAATGGGTTATAGTTTTAATTGAATATTATTTAAACAAATTATTCAATTGCAAAGAAAAACAATTCTTTAATTAAACCTCCAGTAATGGTTAAGCAAATTTAGCAATGTGTACATTTAGGTTACAGAAAGGCTTTCTTCCAGTTTTTACAAGTTTATTATTATTTTTGGGAAAGATTTTTCCTTCAGCGAGTCACTCCAGGTGCAGCCCTCAGAAGATGTTTGATCCACAGAAACACGGGATTCTACAGTCCATCCTTCTACTTCTGTGGGAAAAATTATTTCTCACCCAGTATTGCTCTGCAGATCAACAGCAAAAATTTTTGAAATATTCCCTGCTAACCTCTTGTCTTTCCTTGCCTATTCAAGGTGCAGCATAACTCTGTTAAACTCAAGGCATACATAGCTTGCACAAAATGTTAAAGGAGATTTATATCTGCATTATTTCAATTTACTGAAACATAAAAAAAACATATTATCTGGAACATCCATGGTGCTGGGGACCTCCAACTCTAGCTACCATTAGGGTTAGGATTCAGAAATCCAAAAAGCCTACTCTTTCAGGGAAACTGGATGCAAAAGCTGTGGTGGAAGCAATGCTTACGCAGTCCTGTGCTACCCTTGGCATTCCTCTTCCATCTCCCGGGTCTCTGGTGGTGCAGTCTCTGTGGATCTCTGAACCCTAGTCCTAACAGTAATGGCAGCTTGGGGCTGCAGCAGCGTCCCCCAGCACCATGAGGGGCCCAGATGAGGAAGGTCCAGAGACAGCAACCTTGGTGCAGTGCTGTGCTTCCCTTGGTGTGTCTGTCCCAGGTATACAGTCCCTGGATCTAGAGGGCTTTCTGCTCCCTGAACCCTATCCATAACCATAGCACTAATGACAGCTTGGAGATGAGACTGAGAGCTGGCAGCTGTTTGAGAATATTTTTCTTAAAGTGGAAGGGCTTTTCATTCTCAAGCATAACAACATGTGTGAGGAACGCCGGAGACCGACTTGATGCAATAAAGAGTTCCTGGTCAAAACCCTACAGTTGTATTGACTGCAGCATCAGCAACCTGAGTGCTCAAGGCCAGGTTGGACAGGGTTTTGAGCAATCTGGTCTAGAGGAAAGCATCCCTGCCCATGGCAGAGGGCTTGGAACTAGATCGTCTAGACTTCAAAGGTCCCTTCCTGTTGTCCTGTTTTTTGCTAAGCCCTTTGTTGAAACCTTGGAGTCAGAAAATTTTCACACAGTTTCATGTAAATAATGGCCAATGTTTATTTAACCGTCTTTAATGTTTTCCATTCCTTTTGTAATAAGAGAAAGCTTGATGAGCATCCTTTTTCTCCAGTGGGATTGAGGAGGAAGTGACATGTCCTCCAATTCCTTGTGGAGTTGAGAATCCTATAAAGTATAAGAAATGTAAATAAAGTCTCTCTTTTCCCTCTTTTCTGCTGAACCTAGCAGGCGTGAGAGCCTCCTTTATTGTGTCCCTACTGGCACACCTTCCAAACCATTCTACAGTTCCGTGATTCTATGATTCAAGTGTACTTATTCTCTTTACTATTAGTCTTTAAGGTATTTCCAATATAAATGTTCTTTTTCTTATACACAACATGTTTGTACAAGTGGAATATTTCCAGAGTTGGACCCTACACAGACCTAAATATTTGCAAGATAATAAAATAATTGTATATCAGTGAATAGGATAAAAGTATTTTATTGTGAAACATAAATTTTTCATTGTTACTTCATACCTACTTTATTCATAGTTTCAACTATAAATTGTTTAGGCCATTTGATATTTTTTTTAGGAATGAAAATTGTAGATTCACAGATTTGTTTGGCAGACCCCATTGTAAATTAATCTATATTTGCCACATCTAGCAAATTCTTTATGTACTACAGAACAGATACGTGTAGCTTAAAATTTTAACAGAAGGATAGCTTTTTTTCCCTTATTGTTCCATTTTTCGGGCTTCATTAAAAATTTGAATTCCATATGATAAGATCTCTGTTGTCTGCATGAAGTCCTAGCTTAGCAGATTTCACTGTTTTATATTTAAATACTGATTATTGAATATTTCAAAGCACAGAATAGCAATTAGTTTTTGTTATAACCTACATTTTTGCTTTGTTTATCTTTAAAAATTGTGTCCTGATTCTGACAAAAGACATAATTTATACCAAACTTTTAACAATAGAGTGTCTTAGCAGGAAAATTGTTTTTCTATTTTATTCTTTTCCCATCTGCTTGTAATTTTAAATACTATTGTTTCTGTCAGATTATGGTTTGTGCTTAAACCTCACTGAGTTTCTAACAAAGTTTTCACATATTTGCATATCTGAAATGGCTTTTAAAAACACGATCATTAAATTAAAATGGATGACTGATAAGAATGGGTAAAATTTAATAATTTTAAGTTGCTTTTTTTATACTATGGCATTAGTTATCTGAAGTATATTAGTAATCTCAAGAATTATTGTGTCAATGACTTTCTCTGTAATCAAAGCTGGAAAAGAATACCAAGAACAGTAATATTGCTCATAGAGAGAGGAGGGGATTTGGCAATCTTTTCATGCTCTCTTGTCCTGCCTACCAGACCCCATCTCTCTTATCAGCAGGCCATGCATTTACAGAGATTTACTTTCAGTACAAGTATTTTTAGTGACAAAACTGCAAGTTCCCAGGTAAAGAAATATGGATAGCAAAGTCATGAAGGGAGAGTTTCTGAGTATAAGATAAATAATTGCTCCTAGAGCATTGTCCATCTCCATGAGCACTAGATAGTGGATACTGGAAGATTTAATACAATCCTTATCATCCGAACGTTAGAAAGAGATTTTAAATTACTGGTTCATTTGGTAGCCTCCTCCTAAAAGAAACCACTTTACTGCATTACAAAAAACCATTATTTTTTATCAGAAGTTTAAGCGTGTGTGGTATTCAGGACCAACAGGGATGCTCCACCAAGTGGATAGGGTTTAAAAGCATTTTAGACTATTATCAGGAAAAAATGGGATTAGAGTGTGATAAGGTTTATTTTAAGAACTGGAATTAGAATACAGGCCTTTATAACTGCCTCCTTATTATCAGTGTGAACTAAGTCTGGAGTTAGAGTTGATATTTTTTAAACTTCTTCAGAATTGTCAGGAAACCAGATATGTCATTTTCTGGAGACTTGATAGCTTTTGGCTTCTTATCTACAAGATTTTTTTGAAGGGATACATAATGGAAATTATGATTAAATACATCAATTAAAGAATTTGGAAAAATGCTTAGATATTTAATATCAGCTACTCAAAATCAAAGATAATTTTGAATTTCATTCTTCTGTATCTAACTTTCGCACGTGTAAACTCTCACTTGTGTGAGTGCACTGCAGTAATCTCCAAGAGCCAAAGGCTTACAGGAAAATAAAACATCTATTTTCATGGAATGGTTTGAATACCAGCACATTGTCCTGAACCCTGATGGTATAACAAATTATTTTAATAATCTCTTATAAATTATGTGCTTTAAATTCTGTGCAATAAGTTAAAAGTTAAATACTGTATCTAGAAACATTGCATAGTGCAGCTGCAGAAGTTCCAACTCAGGTTGCACAAGTCTGGGTCACTAAAGGAAAGTTGGGAGCTGAGTAGCACTAGTTTAAGGTGAACAAAGATCATACATCCAATATATGTAAACATTCTATATTTGATGAAAATCCAGAAGTCTTAATGGCAGGTCCCTCCTGGTAAAGAAGAGAAAGCAAGTGAAAGCAGAGAGAGCAGCTGTCACAGTCGTGTTTCCCATGGTTTAGGATGCTCTGCCTGATCAGTGCTGCTGTTTCTCCTCAGTAGAACCTCCATTTCTTTTTGGTACAGAAAGGAGTACTAGTTTTAGATTTGCAATTCACTATGTTTTGCTATTGCAGACCATCCATCATAGTAATTTCTCTTTGCTACATTTTTGCTTTGAGCAATTTAAAATTTTAGGGAACATTCTATGTGTATGTGCGTTTTTTGGACTCCACTCTTCCCATACAAGTTGACTGATAGTACAGGACTGAGCAAAAGTAAACCTGCACACCACACCAACACCTCCTTATGGATTGAGTAATAGCAACATGATCCTGGGACAGAGTAATAGCAACATGATCCTGGTCTGGTTTCGGAAACAGATGATATGATGAAATTTTGGATTTCCTCATGAAACCGAAAGAAGTGACATACAGACACCATACAAAAGCAGCAAATCCAAGAAACATCAGTGGCTTAGAAACTGCTTGCCTCTCAACTGTAGATGTATTTCCCAGTACTGCCTTGTCATGGGTTAGCATAGCTTGGGGTTTTAATTAAGGAAAAAAAAATTCCACCAGCCATGGAAGTGATGTTTTTGCAAGAGACTGTTGTAACTTCCTCCAGACCTGACAGAACTAACCAACTGGCTACTTTGAATATTGACAACTCTGTTAAGCCACCTAAGAAGCTGGACACACCTCTGTAAGAAACACATTTAAATACAAACAAGCCTGGGAATCGCTGTCTTGCTTCTGGTCCTTGGACAGGTAACTGGAGTGCCCACTGGGCACGGTGGGCTGGGCTGGGCCTGGCCGCTGGGCCTGGCGGGGGGCCAGGCCATGGCCTGTGGCTCTGTGCAGGCCAACTCTCCCCCAGCATGGCTTGGCAAGATCGTGGCCGTGCTCTGTGCAAACAGGTCCTGCGGTGGGGATGGCCCCCTCTCCGGTCCGGCCACTGTTTGGCAGAGATCAGGTGACCACCAGCGAAAGATGAGTTCCAGCTGCAAGGCCTCAGCACAGGTAAGACCAACCCTTTCAGCATTGTAAGTTCCCCAAAAGAAATGAAACCTGCAAACACAAATCCTCTCCCAGGTCAGAGGAAAAGGAAAGGCAAAGGCACGTGAAAAAGACCATGATAGAGACACCAAAGTCAGTGAAGTAGTAAGAGTTGAACCCCAGAGAGAGGAGATAGAGGAGATGCTTCAAACCTAGAAGATGAAATTCTTTTCTGAAGCTGTGGTGATGAACTATGATACATCAGAGAACCCTTTTGTAATTTCATGAAAGCATCGGAGGTGGAGCGTTCAGACTGCAGCCAGGAGCAAAGTGCCTGTGCTGAAATAAGCAAATGTTGAAGTAGCTGTGATCCAGTGAGAAGCCTGAACAGAGAGATATAGTGATAAAGTGAAGACCCTTGCTTCCAGGGAAGAAGAAGACCTCTGTTCCTAGAGATGAAGATGATCCCAGAGATAGATGAAGAGAACTTTTGCTTCTGAACAACTCATCCTTAAAATAGTACCCCATTAGCTAAGATTGAACCCTCGAAAACAGTTGTGGGGAAAGCTGTAAGTCGAGGGAAGGGACTCACACATGCCAACAGAAACCATCCCAGGAGGCTGTTGTGCTGTGACATTGAAGCCATGAGAAGACTGTTTCTTGTGGAGAAGCCCCATAGCATGGGCAAAAGAGACGCCTCTCCCTAAATGAACTGATGAAAGACTAATATAGAGATGGCAAACTGATTGAAATAATCCCAAGTTTGTGTCTTTATGTTGTAAGTGGGAAGAGGGAGGAAGATGGGGGGAAGAAAAGTGTTCTGAAGGTTTATTCTGACCCTTAGTACTTTTTCTTTTAGTTCTGTTAATAAACTTCTTTATATTCTTTAAAGTTTAGAGTCTGCTTTGCATTCCTCCTAATTCTCATCTCACAAAAGGTAAGAAATGAGAACAAAATCACTACACTTAATTGGTGTTTCTGCCTGGTTCCAGTTCCCGGCACCTTCAAATATAAAATTAGTAAGATTTAAGACTTCCTGTTGTCAGCACATGCCATTGCTTCTCTGTGGATCCTGCTTAACACCCAAAAGTGCCAAGTCAGTGATTTGGTTATTCCCATTATTAGCTAAAGTTTTCAGAAAGCTCTTGCTTTGAAGGCAATATGACAATGTCTTGCCCTCAAAGTGGCTGTCTGACTTGAGGTGAGCTCACAGACATCAACAGGGTGTAGAGAGGTCATAACACCAAATTAGTGTTATCGCTTCTTATGCAGCAGTCAGAAAACACAGAAAATGGGAGGATAAAATAAGATCAGTCTGTTGGCTTTTATATTTCTTATTCATTGGCTTCCTTAATAAGACAAATAAGACATTTATCGGTCTGAATTAATGGTCTTTAAGCTCATTATGAAATCTTTACTTTTATTTTATATTAGGGTTGGAAAAAAATGTGAAATAAGAAGATTTTTATTGTTTTTCATTCTGTAAACCAAATTAGCTACAAAATAGTCATTTCAGAGGTTGCATAACAGTAATTAATAAATATCTTTGGTGCTTCAACAGCTATTTAAGCAATTGAGCCATAATTCTGCTAGGCAAGGCTTTTCTGTGTAAAAATTTGCAAAGAAGCAAGAATTTGCAAAGAAGCTGTCTAAGTAAAAGGGTTTTAGTGACACAGACTTGCATTCTGGATTTTAAACATTTCTGCAGTATTTAGCATTTCTGATGCAGTTTTATGATGCCATATAAATATTGAAGACAGGTCTTTCTAGACAAGTTTTAAATATTAATCACTTTATTAATTTTTTTCTCAGCTTCAGAGTACTTCTTAGGCTTAGTGACTTAGTGTTTATTTTGATCTTTTAGTGTTTGAAAAATACTTGTAAACCTGATGTATCAGTCACTCTATTTTCATCAGGAGTGTAGATAAATTAAGATTGGGTAATGTCATGGGTTAACCTCATGGTCATGCCTCTGATAAGGAAACAAGGAAGAATCTTTTTTTTCTTCTTCATGCTGAGTGTCAGGTTACGGAGTAATGTGTATGCCTGCAGACTTAAACAATCTCTTGAAATGGAAAATTTTGTGGCAGCATAAAATATGTATAATTAAATATTACTTTTATTACAAAACGATGTTTTTCCTTTCCTGCAGCAATTTTATGTTGGAAAGCACCATTTTTTCTGACCCCAAGCATTTTACAGTCAACAAAGTTAAAGTAAAAATCAAGTACTTCAGCTGCCTGAAACATCAAACTTCATTTATTTCCCTCCCAAGAGCAGAATTAACAACCAAAGGTTAAATAAAAATGTTATTCCTCTGCCCTCAAGCTAGTTTATACCTCATTTGGGATACTCTTTCCATTGATATGTGAACATTTTCATGTATATGACAATGTGTGACAATCCCCTGCATGTGTATAGCTCTAAATAAACACTCTATGCAGTCTCCTCCCCTAGAATCGCATAGCTGGAAAATATTACTCAGGCTAAATGTAGGTAGTTTCATCTAAGAAATAAAATTTTATCAGGTGTTAAGACATGCCTAATGTACCAGAATTCTTCTGATCACTGGGATTTCAAAGTCTCTGGGAATCACCATGAAAAAGGGAAATTTGGGGTCTGAAGAAGGCTTTGAAGGCGGGCTATCCGAGTGGAGTGTGGCTAACCACGCCTGCACACCCTTCACAGACTCCTCACCTATAGACATCTAACAGGCCAGTCAATTTAGTCAGTCATTCAGCTGAAATCCTTTTACAATCTACTGTGTACTTTTGTAAATCTCTTATTCTGCAGAGATCTTCTACAGCAATCAGTACTGATTTCCACAAGGCTACCAACTTTCACTAGTTAAATTTATTTTAAACCTAGAATTAGAGCAAACCTGTAAGCATAATATTCAGCTTACCACAGTTTTCAATATTCTTGGTAGGTTTTGACTGGCTGTGTTTTGGTGTGCATCTGGAATTTTTGCAGGTCTGAAGATATGCAGAAATTGCTAATCTTTTCCTTAGTCCTTCATATGTGTTCTATTCAAGTGAAGAGATAGAAAAATAAAAATACTGGAAATAAGTTAAATTTTTGTCTCAGAGTTATTCAGAACACCATGACCATGTGCATGACTACAAGATAGAGTTTCTCTGGGGAAAATTATAGTCCAAGATGGGAAAGTATTTTCAACTTCAGGCAGAACTCTTTATGCTAGTCCAGCTAGACTCAATATCTACTTCTGTGTGCCAAATTACTCTTCAGACAATTCCTAAGGTAACATAGGACTGAAGACTAACGTATTAAGGAATATAAATATATATAATTGGCAAAAATGTTTGTATAATGCTATGTCTAATACTTCATATTTATGGATATCCAGGGTATATTTGACCAATCTCTCAGCCTAAAGTCTATCTGCTAAGAAAAAAGAAGCCATTCACAGAACAAGAAAATTAGGAATCATGACGGTGTGTCTTGGGGTGACTTTATGATGTATCCCATATTGTCCAGAAATGAATCCTGTTCCTTTCTGTACCTTTAAACTGAGCCCGAGAGAGCGAGAGAAAAACTGAGTGAACTTTTCAAAATAGTTTGTGCTTCAAGGACACAAAGATAGCTGCTGCTGCTGCTGCTGAGGAGCGAAGGAAGCACCCTTCCTGCTTTTCTCAGCTCTTGGCTCCTTTTTCTTGGAAGAGAGAGATAGAGAGTTAAACTCCTTTGTTTCCCTGGGACTTCAGTTTCCTCTTCTTTTCTTCTGGAACTGTGCAACAACATCAAAACATCATCAGCACCGGGAGGCCCACACCACGGCCTGGAGGGGCCACACTCCAGCTCTGGAGAGAGAAGAGCCACACCCACGGGAGGACATTAAAATCTTCCCAGGTTTCTCTCCACAGCGAGAGGTTTTATTATTTAGCACTATTATTTTTTTCCTGTGTGTTGTTAAATAAATAGCTTTTTTCCTTTTCACTTTCCTCCAAGAAATTTCTTTCCCAAACCTGGTGGGGAAGGGGTGCCCGTAACCTGCCTTGTAAGAGAGGACTTTGAAATTCAGACCCTCCTCTGAATTTTGCCTCAAACTAGGACACGGTGACAGTTTTAAAGTCCTGCTAAGGATGTATCTCTTCCTTAGATGCCACACTTCATAAAAGTATGGCACATCATCTTCTCCCTAACATTTTTTCCTGACCTCTAAAACTGCCTTTTCAAAAGAAAACTGTGATATAGCACAAGTTGAAAGTTCATCCTTAGGTTATTCTTCTGAAGCCTATTCTGCAAACTTTCTTAAAAAATGCTTAGAATAAGGGCATATAAAGTGTCAGTCCTTTTGAAGGCATAATCCAATTAATTAACTAGAGCATGAGAACTCTCCTTTTTTATACACAGTGTACAAGTCAAGTTGCACATCTAACAAAGTTGTTCATCTGTGCTACTTCAGTAAGACGATAAAGATTATCGTAAGCTGCAGAGCTGGAACAGCAATTAAAATAGTACCTTTACTTTCTTTCCTTTAGAAATTTGAAAATTAAATTTGGACTAAGTTATGTTTACTTTAATTGATAGCAATTGATGTATCATAGTCAGTGGTGATAGTGAGCTGACTAATAATTAGCCAAGAGAAATAAAAATATAAAGACAGAGGGACTTCTTTTTTTGTTGCTTGGATTTTTTTGGCATTTGTTGTTTTGGAGGGTTTGGTTTGGGTTTGGTTTGGTTTGGTATTTTGTTTGTGCACTCCATTTCAGAGTGTAACTCACTTTGGACAACTGCCAACATTGCAAACTTGAGAGGAGGAGGGCGTTTATTTTATTTCATTTGTCTTAAAAAAAAAAAACAACTTAAACTGGAGATCCCTCACTGCAAACTTTTGACATATCATTAGCAAAATAAAGTTTCCTCCTCAGAAAGCAAATGCCTCTTGCAAAGGCAAAGGTGTCAAAGGTGAAGCTAAGGACTTCTTTAGAGTAAATAATGCCAGTAGTATGACTAGTGATTTTTCCCCCAAAACCTGGAGTGGTGATGTGATTAAAACTTTTCATGTATTTATACTAAAGACAAATTATTTTACATTAATAATAAAATAAGAAACACATTTCTTTAATGTGATATCTTTGCTTAACCTCTGAGAGTTTGTCTATTAGAGCCTTTTAAGAGACACTTTAAACATTTTTTTTTTCAGGTTTCATTTGATTTATTTTTAAAACTGTCTTAGCATTTCTTTTTTTGATGGCTCTGCATAGTTTTCTTTCTCAGGTGCATAGCAAAGACAGAGAAGGAAAGATGAGTGATGCTAAGGAACATCAGCTTTTTTCTGTTGACATTGGTTTGGTTTATAGCCCTGCAGTCATCAGTTATGTTCTATAACTGTCATGTAAAAGTAATATCACACAAACATATGAATATCTTGGTTTAATAGTGGTGCTCTTAAAATAATGAGAGATCTATTGGACCTTGGCAAAGCTTCACCTGTACATTTGTACAACTGTTTTGAAGAATATGCTGTTAAAGTTAAAAGGCCATTTTGGCCTTTATCAGAGAAGTTAAGGAAGAATATTTTTCTCTAGTTATGATACTGGCTTCTCTATGATTTTATATTGTACTGCTTTTGAACACTTTGGTATCAGTAACCTCATTTCCTAGGAGTGTCAGGGAAGTAATAAATTAGTCATAGAAATAACATAAACCTCCTTTCCAAAAATTCAGGATATGATTTTGTTTAGTAATGAGTATTGTCTGCTTTTGATCCAGTGGAAAAGAAATAGAAGATTGATTCTGTTACAGTCTGTCGCTGGAGTTCTCCCAGGATACAGAGTGACTGCGTGCCATAGAGTTCACAATTCAAGTCTTATTTTTGCTCTTGACTGTACCCTGACAGCTAGATGACTTTTATAAGAGGATGTTAGCCTTTTTAATACTCTATATTCGTATTTCAATAATATGAGGAGATATAGGTGGTGTTTGGGACTAAACCTAGTTGAGAAGTATTTGCACTTCTATTTCTGTTTTCCAAATACTTACAGTAACTTTGTTATCCATGACCTAACCTTCATTATTAGGTGTCTGATGTCTTATAATCTTCTTACACTCACCATGCATGTTTTGTTATAAGTGATAAAGCACTTCTATCAAAGCAATCCATATCTGAATATTAAATAGAACATCTCTTGAGGTTTTGTTTCTTATCTCAGAATGAATTAATGATTTTTATGGCCATTTTCTTTAAAGAAACAGGTTTGCATTAGCATTTTAATACTATCTGCCAATAGACATTTAGAAGACTGAGGCAGAAATGTGGACAGCAGAGAAATTAACTTAAATATCAAGAAGTAAAATTTAAAATGTATATTTATTACAGCATGTCATGCTATGCTCACAGAGACTCAATGCCATTTCAAAGTGAAAGAAAAGGCAAATCTTGTTTTCTGATGCAGTACAAAGGAAAATTAAGAACACAGACCAAAATCTAACTTAAAGTCTGGTATTTGCTTTAGTTCAAGCCACTGTTTCCTAGGCACCATGATGTTTCTCCATCCCTAACTGCCCTCTGTGCAAATGCAGGAATAAATCTGCTCAGGGTCATTTTCTACCATTTCATACAGAGATGAACTGTTTTCTACATGAGTGAAAAACTATTGGTTTTGATTTTGAGCATGGCTGTGGGAAAACTTCTAGGCCTTGATGGAAATGATTTAGTAGGAGAACAAGGTATTGCACTTGTGCAACCTACCATACAAAAATATTTCCTATTTATTTTCATGTTTTCAAATGGCAAAAATACAAACCAGCATATGTGGCAGCCCCTGAGAAATTAGATAAAAGTCAGGGTAAAACCAGGCACCAACTAGCTTGCTAAATTTTGTTTTAGAAGGTGTGTAATCAGTAAAAAAATTACAAAGTTTTAACTTTGGAATCGCACACTGTTGGTCTTTTTCCAGGTAAAAGTAGTAAGCAATACAAGATTACTCTCCCTGGACGTCATCCTAAAAATTAGATTAAAATAAAACAGAACAGTTAATACATGCTTCCTCTGCCAGATTAAACTGAATTGGTACTGTTTTGGGAGAAGAAAATGCATGCCATAGAATAATTCATGTGATATTAGTTGTTATTGAATCATACTACTATGTATATATATATATATATATATATACACTA
>VYXC01003790.1:440465-478881 GCA_013397175.1 Platysteira castanea | reverse complement strand
TGTATGTGTATATATATATATACACATACACAAGAAGAAAATTGTTATTAGAGTTTAAATAAAATCTACATTAGACCAAATAAAGCTGGGATGTCCACTTAGCAATTTAGGCATAATCCAGACAGAATCTGGACTGCTGTTTGTAAATAGAAAACAGCTGAAGATCCTTTTGGGACTGTGAGAGAGTTATATTTTCAGACAAATGGGACATTTATTATTTTTAAGTGGAACTTCAGTGCATCTATCAGTCATTTTTTCAGAATAAAAATATTTTTGAAAAAATAGGATTAAAAATGTTAGATTATTTACTCCATTATGTCCATTTTGAATTTTTTTTCTATATATCTTCTACAGGCTTTTCTTTCTTTATCTGTCACCTCATATAAGAAATAGCAACAATTTTGCTGTACATGTAAAATCTTCCTCACTGAGAGCAAACAAAATATTTTTCTGTCAGAATAAAATAGGTCTATCAATATCACAGAAATTAAAAGGAATTCTATAAACTATTGAACTTAATGTTTCTCCAAATATCCTAAACCAGACTCAGAATGGAAAATAATTTCAGTAGATCAGTATATTAAACTTAAAAATCTATATTATACATAAGTAACAGCAAATTCTGAGTGACTAAACAGAAGGAAAAAGATCTCAAGATTACAAGGTCAAAATCAGTTTTTCACTAGAACACAATTCACTGACCTACTCACATAATGAAAAAAAAAAGATGGCAGTCATTACTGCTTGATTTGTGATTGCATAGTATTTGTCTTACTCAAATGTTGAGAGAATACTTAAATTTATTTGAATAAATTTTGAATTGGGCCCTAAAGTACATAAATTCACTCTGTCAGATACACTGCTCTATGACAACTGCTCCTCATTCCCTTATTAATTATAATGGCTTCAGAGTTTTAATTACAGCAGCTAGTACAGCAAAATATGCCTAAGATCTAACAAATGTGATGCAGGCTTTTTCAAGAGTTTTTTGTACTAATTGGTTACACCCTTTCTGTCATTTGCTATGACTAATTACAAGGGTGGTAGAGGAAGAAGAGTAAAGGTCAGTGATGTCTCAGGTCCTGTATTTGTTGTTTCTCAAGAGAATGTAGCTTCTGAAGAAACCAGATACTCTTTTAATGACTACTGGATCATTACTGAATTAATTTTGGAAGAAAACAAAAGTCTCTGAACAAGTATCAAAAGAAGAAAACATATAATTTCTCACAATAGATCTTTCAAGTCTTTGTTTCATAACTAGTAGATCTTTGTAAATTACATTAATTTCCAGTAAATTAGTTTAGACTGGTACATAATTTATAATTTTCATGTCTCATTATTTAAGCCATGGCAGCCATCATTTTGACACATTTTTGATGCATTTGACACTGTAGCTAAGTAATCAGGGGTTTCTGAAGAATCAGGGCAGTTCCTTCTGCTCTTAGGCTCATATTTAACCATTTATCAATGCCCCTAACAAGGAAAAAAAAAAGTAAAAGCACCAGAACACTGTTACTAGACATGGCTTCTTCCACTCATGCAAGCTCCTTAAAGAGGTAATTTATTCGTTCTGGACTATAATGGAGACCCATCAGGATTAGGCAAATGAGTAAAATAAGACACATTTAAATAATACTGAGCAAAGAAACCTTTTCAAATATGTGTGTTTTGCTATAAAATTATGCAGTAGCTGAAACAAAGCCATCTGATTGCAGAACATCCCACAGTCATATACATTCCTTTGTACTTTGGAGAGCCAGATTCACAGAGTAGTTACAGAATATGTCCTTAAAATCATTAAATATGTTCCAAAGGGGTTATTTATGATGGCAATTTGATAGACTGTAACATTTTGACAGTGACTGGCAACCTTGATGTTTATGTGACATCCATTTCCAGAAAAAGCACCATACCAGAAATATATTTATTCCTTAGCTTTGAGTTATTTCCTTTATCTCATTCATGTGCATATATATCTGAACAGGTGGATTAGTTTTTAAATATGCAGCTAAGTACAGCAAGGAAGGAAGAATCCCACCACCTCATCCATGGAAATCAACAGGAAATGCCATGCAGTACTCCTATCCCCATCAAACAATAACATCTTCATATGACCAGAATGAGGTGAAAGTGTAGGTTTACAGTTTTTGATAGAAAATAGGCCTGGTTTATGCACAAAATCACAAATTTAGTCTTTGAACTCCACATGCTTATAAATGCTGTATTTTGCTTTATTCAGTATATTGCTATTTTGGAATAGATCTATGGCTCTGCTGAGGGCAGATTTGAGCAGCAGCATATAAGTACAGCGTGTGAAAAGTAGTTCTTGTTTCAATTTTGAGAACTGAAATGGCTATAATTCCTCATTAGCTCATTAGCAATTTAGCAACTGTGGTTCAGTTGGACCACACTACTATCAAAATACCGGCTTGCTTATTCCTACAGTAATTCCATTGAGTCCAGTTACACAAGTTATGAATTTTCTGTACCGTACCAGAGGTAGGTGGGTGTATTTTTATAAGGTTCTGACCTACTTCTCCACTATGTCCCAAGGGTTTATTTAGTATTGAAAATGCCAGGAATGAAGCAAGTAGTCAGAAATTATGCTGATGGATATTTCTTCCGTATCAAAACTCTGTAGGTCATCCCTTTGTTAGTCATGTTTATTGTCTTCAGGTATAGCTGTAACCACAGATGCTGTCAGTTTGTCTGTCCAGGCTGAAATGACTGAACTGAGGTTTTCCATCTGTAGGTAGAGAAAATGTAGCAAACATGTATCCTGGATCTGGCCAATATTTCTGCAGTCCTTAATTGGACTTAATGTACTCAGCCTGAGACTACAGCGACAAGCAAACCTCAGAAAAATGCCATTAATTCAAGGTAAGTCAAATTACTCTTTCACAGTGTCAAGGTCAGTGAATAGGTAAAACAGCTTTTACTCCCTTGTGATCTCATAGGGGTGCATTTTGTGGTTACTTGAAATGCTAACCCAGATTTCTGAATAGCAGAATCCTTTCTAATAAGCATGCATGGACAACCTGCATGATAACATACCAGTCTGACAAGGTGCATTCCTTAAGGACCTTTAAAACACTGTGTACTGAAGGGGACTTTTAACAGCTCCTTTGGAAGTTAGTAATGATCTGTCAAAGTGTAGCCAGCCAACAGCAAATCATCAAAACATTAGGGTCTCAGCTTAGTCTCCTTTTTGTCTGGAGGTTGGAACAGACCCACCCAGCCCAATACTTCCCACTTAGATCTGTAGAGCTAACAGGTCTCCTGTAGCTGCTCTGTACACTGGAGTCCTTTTGCAATTAGATTTTTTAATTACAGCTGATAATTAATCCATCATCTTGTAAAAGCAGGAATGTTATCCAGCTTAATAGATTTTAGGACCTACATGGGAAAAAAACTTCCTAGTCTGGCTAACAAGATAACATACACATTTCTTTGTTCATAGAATCGTCAAGGTTGGAAGAGACCTTTAAGATCATCCAGTCCAACCATCAGCACCACCACTGTATCCCCAAAACCACTACACATCCCTCAGTGCCAGATCTAGGTGCTTCCTAAATATCACCAGGTATGGTGACTCTACCACGTCCCTGGGCAACCTATTCCAATGCCTGATCACCCTAACAGTGGAACTTTTTTCTAATATCTAATCTGAATCTCCCCTGTCTCAGTTTAAGGCCATTTCCTCTAGTTTGTTCACTGCAGGCATGGTAGAAGAGACTGACTCCCACCTCACCACAATCTCACAACAAACCCAGCTCCCTCAGCAGTTCCTCATAAGATGTTTTCTAGTCCTTTCATGAGCCTTGTTGCCCTAAACTGGATACACTGCAGTATCTCCATGCCCTTTTTAAAGTGTGGGGCCCAGAACTGAAGGCAGCACTCGAGGCCTCACCAATGCTGAGCACAGGGGGCAATCACTGCCGTGATCCTTCTGGCCATACTATTGCTGATACAGGCCAGGATGCCATCAGCCTTCTTGGCCACCTGGGCACTCTCTGGTTCATGATCAGCTGCTGCCAACCAACACCCAGGTCTTTTTCTGCTGGGCATTTTTCTAGCCACGGTGCCCCAAGCCTATAGCACTGCAGGAGGCTGTGGCCAAAGTGTACAACCCAGAACTTGTTCTTGAACCTCATACCATTAGCCTCAGCCCTTCAATCCAGTCTGTCCAGGTCTGGATTGCAGAAGTCTGCAGAGCCTTCTATCCTCCAGCAGATCAAACCTCCAACCCAACTTGGTGTCATCCACCAACTTGCTAATGATAGACCCAATCCCCTCATCCAGATCATCAACAAAGATATCCAACAGGACTGGGCCCAACACTGATCCCTGGGGGATACCACTAGTAACTGGCTGCCAGCTGGATGCAGCTCCCTTCACCACCACTCCCTGGGCCTGGTCTTCCAGACGGTTCCTAACCCAGCAAAGAGTGCACCCATCCAAGCCATGCGCTGCTAATTTTTCCAGGAGAATGCCATGGGAGATGGTATCAAACGCTTTGCTGAAGTGCAGGTAGACAACATCCACAGCCATCCCCTCATCCACCAGGCAGGTCACCTGGTCATAAAAGGAGATCCCGTTGTTCAGGCAAGACCTGCCCTTCCTAAACCTGTGCTAGCTGGGTCTGATCCCTTGGTTGTCCTGTTTGTGCTGTGTGATTGCACTCAAGATGATCTGTTCCATAACCCTGTCAGGTACCAAGGTCGGCCTGACAGGCCTATAGTTCACCAGATCTTCCTTCTGGCCCTTTTTGTGGATGAGCATCCCACTGGCCCAACTCCAGTTGGCCTCCTTATCCGCGATCTCCCTGGTTCGCCAGGAGTGGTGATAAATGAGAGAGAACAGCTAGGCAAATTCTTCCAACAGTTCCTTCATCACTGTAGAATGGATCCATCTGGTCCCATAGACTTGTGAGCATCTAAGTGACTCAACAGGTCACTAAGTGCTTCCTCCATTAGAGGAAGTCCTTTCTGCTCTCTGTCCCTGTCCGTCAGCTCAGGAGCCCAGTTGTCCTGAGGATCACTGGTCTTAGTGTTGGAGACTGAGGCAAAGAATATGTAAAGTCCCCCAGCCTTTCCCTCTTCTTTGGTGACTATATTCCCCCTCAAGTCCAGTAAGGAATGGAGGTTTTCCTTACCTCTTCTTTTGCTATTAATATATTTATTTTAAAAAAAATTATTATTCTTTACAGAAGTGGCCAGATTAAGTTCCAGCTGAGCTTTTGCCTCTCTAACTTTCTTTCAGTATTACATAGTCACATCTTTAAACACTTCCTGAGTTGTCTGTCCCTTTTTCCAAAGGTGATACACCCTCTTTTTTACCCTGAGTTTCTGCAAGAGCTCCCTGCTCAGCCAGGACGGTCATTTTCCCTGCCAGCTCATCTTCTGGAACAGAGTTATGGCCTGTTCCTGCACCTTCAAGATTACTTCCTTAAAATATGTCCAGCCTTCCTGGATGCCTTTGTTTTTAAGGGCTACTTTCCAAGGGACTTTCTGAATCAGTGTCCTGGACAGACCAAAGTCTGCCCTCTGGAAATCCAGGGTAGAGGTTTTATTAATGCTCCTCCTAACTTCACCAAATATTGCAAATTCTATCATTTCATGGTCACTGTGCCCAAGAAGACCTCTGACCACATTTCCCACCAGCCCTTCTCAGTTTGTAAACAGCATATCTAGAGGGGCCTCACCCCTGAAAGGCTCACTTACATGTTTACATCTTTGAATATTGTAGATTCCAAACTATCTGGTCTTTTGTTGTTTTTACCTTAACAATAGGGGTTTTTTTTTCCACATAATTTCATATATTCAAGCATAATGGTATGCTCATCAGACTGAAGAAAACGTAACTTACTTAATGCCAAGCATTCACATGGTTGGCACACAACTTTTGCTTTCTTAATGAAAGTATCTTTATCTCTGCCCAAGAGTATTCTTGTCTTCCTTCTATTTTCTCCACAGGAGAGGGGAGTCAGTGAGAAACTGGGTGAGTGCTATCTGGGATCAACCCACTACACCCACATAATCCCAAATTTGAGAAAAAAAGATAAGCAAAGAGTTGGGCATTGCTGTGCATGACATGACATATTTTTAATGTGATTTTTTTCTTTATTAAAGGAATTCTGCAGCTGCTGAGTACAATCAGATGGAAAATTGCTAGTGTTCACTTCTTGTGAATGAATCAGAAAACATGGTCCTCTTTCCAAATCTGCATCTTAGTACACAGCTTTAGAAAAAATAAAATAAAATAATAAAATGTTCCTGAGAAAAAAAATCTAGTCACATGAATACAGCAAGAACATATTCATTTCACCAAAAGTCATTCTCAGGAAGGGAGTGAAGACAGTTGAAGTGTTTTTAAAAAGTCAGCTGCCCAAATGACTTAATCCTACCTGAGATGAGTGTTTAAGTTTATACATTGAGGTAGTCCCTTTAAATCCAGTATTTGCTGGATTTGAGCGTACACTATGTTATTCATGATACGAATAATAACTCTTGACCTCACTTGCTACTCACTCCATTACTAGTTTTCCTAAAAAATCACAAGTGCACTTTCCAATTACACACCTACTTCAGAAAATACACTTTATTTTACAGAGCAAAATTCAGTTAATGGTGAGCAAAATTAATAGAATATGAAAATCAAGGTATGTTTAGCTATAGAAGTGCAACAAGAAATTGCTTGGTTTTCTTTGTTCTTACAAACCATACACTTTCCCCTGTTCATTCTGGGGGAAAAAACCAACTTATACTGTTTAGTGACATATTTTCATATTTCAGGGAATTTCATTGGTATTTCAGAGTTAATATTTTCTTTGCCAAAGAACATACACTCCAAGCATATATCATACCATAAAAAGAGTATGTCACTAAGAAAGAACACTATTACATATTTAAAAGAAGTAAGTCCTTAAAGAAATGCTGCTCTGTTCATAAGGAGTAATTCATAGTTTCTCATGTGAGTATAACTTAGTATTGCAGGCTGAAAGCCTCCACTATGCTCTTCATCATAAATCAGTGCATGATCAATAACCTGTTACTGAAACATGCAGCATTGCTGCAATCTATTCTAACTTGCATCTTACAGCATTCTCTTGATAACCTAAGGCTCTTTTCATCACATTGTCACTGTAATTATAGTGTTATTTTTATAATATCATTGAATGACATTTTCAAGTTCATACACACCATATAGACCCTTATAGTTTGACTGTGTAATCAATTTATTTGTCTCATTCCTTATTACAAAAGTTTCATAGTCTCAGTCTCATGCATTCATATTTTGGATTCTTGGAGAAGCTGGGAAAGCATAGCGTGATTAGCTTGCCTGTAAATATTGAGTCAAAAGGTGCTAAGATAGGTTAAAATATTAGGGTTTGGTTCTACCAGTGCTTGTAGAATGTTTTAGAAAAGTAATCAAATAGTATGGTACATGCTCAAGAACTACTGAATAAATTTTTCAGAGCAGGAAATGTTTCAAAGATTCAAGAAAAATAAAAATGAAGTCTTCCATGTTCCACAGTTGATTTTTAACATGAAGCACAATGACATGATTCTTCCCACTCCTGAAATCCCATCAGATTTTTCAATAATTAGTCAATAGCCAATAACCAAATTCAATACAACTGCTGTTTCATCTTCTTTGCACTGGAAAGCTCCATTCCAGACTTCAGTGTACTTACACAGAAAATTAGATTTTTGACAATGTTCTAGTCTTCTATAAACAAATGTGAATTTCCTCTTGAGAACAAGGAAGTGATGGGTTTATTTGTATATAGTCTTCTCTTACCTAAAAGAAATTGGTGCACTGAAAAGAACTCCTCCTAAATATTTCTCTTCTAAATGTTCCATAAAAGTAATTAAGACATCATGGAAGTTATCATGGTGGATGACACGTAAGTCAAAGAACAGGTTTCTTCAGTGCCACATTACTAAGATGAATATGGACTAGCTATGGGGACTGTAAAGTTTTTCAACATGCAGAAAATTAGAGTAGATGATCCTTAATTTCTTATGGTCTTGAATGTCATAATGAGTAACACTGCACAAAGGTCTGATATTTTCAGACTACTGGGGAGTCAGTTTGGGCAGGAGTATATGCCATTTTACAATCAATCTATGTATACCCTACTTCTCTGCCCAGCAGTAACAAACCCTTACTATTTATTGCACACATATAAAGTTTGATGATAAGCAGTAAGAGCACACAGGCTTTTTTTTTGTCAGGTTGTGCTGACGTATTTCCATTGCCATTTCAGACATTTCTGCATTTCAGATTTTCAGTTTAGTTTTATCCTTTCACTATGTTGTGGTTTAACCTCAGCCAGTAGCTGTGCCCCACACAGCTGCTTGCTTCCTCCCCCAGGTGGGACGGGGGAGAGAATCAGAAGGGTAGAAGCAGAGAAAGCAGATGGGTCGAGATAAAGACAGCTTAACAGGTGGAGCAAAAGCCATGTATGCAAGCAAAGCAAAACAAGGAATTCATTCACCATTTCCCATGGGTAGGCAGGTGTTCAACCATCGTCAGGATNAGAGGTCGGCAATCTGCAGGACTGCCGCAAAGCAGCATCAAGGTTGCCCTCTTCCTTCTTCTTCCCCCAGTTTTATATGCTGAGCATGATGCCACGTGGTCTGGGTATGGGGTCCTACACTTGGGTCACAACAACCCCATGCAGCGCTACAGGCCTGAGGCAGAGTGGCTGGAATGTTGCTCAGCACAAAACGAGCTGGCAGTGCTGGTCAACAGCAGCTGAACATGAGCCAGTGTGTATCCAGGTGGCCAAAAAGGCCGATGGCATTCTGGCCATTGTCAGAAATAGCGTGGCCAGCAGAACAGGGGAGGTGATTGTGCCTCTCTACTCGGCAGTGGTGAGGCTGCATCCTAAATCCTTTGTTCAGTTTTGGGCCCCTAACTAAACGAAGAAACAGTGGCACTGGAATATCAGCTTTTGTCTTCCAAGGGCAACAAAGTTGGACTTGATGATCTTAGAGGTCTTTTCCAACTTTGATGAATCTGTGATTCTATGATAGCCTTTGGTCACTTGGGGTCAGCCATCCTGGCTGTGTAGTCTCCCTGCTTCTTGTGCACCCCCAGCCTCCTTGCTGGTGGGGTGGTGTGAGAAGCAGAAAAGGCCTTGACTGTGTGTGAGCACTGCTCAGAAACAATACAAATTCTCTGTATTATCAACATTGTTTTCACCACAAATCCAAAAAGCAGCCCCAGGACCACCTAGTATGAAGCAGATTAATGCTTGACAAACCCCGCATGCACTCATCACATCGTTTCCTGCTATTTCCCAGGTTTACTGTGAGGGCTTTTATTGCTATAGATACTGGAGCTGGAAAAAGTATGAAGCAAATGAGACAAAACAGTTTTTCTTTTAATCTTTGTTCTACAGCATGTCAATTATTCCACAGAACAGTAGATTTATTGTGTTTGAATGATTAGTTGAATAAAATATCTAGGTCATGAATCCACCTAAATCCTTATGTCACATATGACTTGGGTTAGATTTACAAAGATAACTGGATTCCTAACACCGAACAGCACAAGCTAAAAAAAATTAACAGCTGAGATCGAAGAAGTGACAAGTGGAATAAGTGTGGCAGAAAGATAAGAAAATAATTACAACATAAAAAGAATAGTAAAGAGACATCTACTTCAGAGATTTAATTGGATATAATGATTCTCTGGTTACATAGCACAAAGGTTATATAGCATATCAAAGGTTATATAGTACATCAGCCGCCTTGAATTGCTAAAAGTAAGCAAAGTTAAAAAGAAGAAAATAAAAGCAAAACAGGCATACTCAGTGAAAATCCTAACTGCAACTCAATAGGAAGTCATTCTTGATGAAATTATAATGCCAAGTATATTTTACATCTCAAAAAATTCTTGGAAAGCATGTCTTTGTTTCTGTTAGTGGAAGTAAATTCTTTCTGTCTGCTAACACTTAACTCTCTCCAGAGAGGTTTAAAGTTTTGACAGCAACTGTCTGAGTAGTGAAATGGCAAAACAAAATGCAGTTGTCATTTTGGACACCAACAATAGGACGCTCAAGTTCTTTTTCATGAACCACTGTTCTTGCAGTCAAACTCTGCTGTCAGATATAAAAATGGCATTTTATGTGATGGCAGCATTAAGCCCAAAAAAGAAAGTGAAAGAAAAGTTTACCATGAAATAAAATATATTAAATGTCGGCACAATAAATATCATTACAGGATGCAACAGAAGAATTATAATCATCCTGCTACTCACATTTCCATCAGAAGTGCATCATATTTTAGTACAAGAGAAGAATGAATGTGCTTGAATTTATGTACTTCAGGTACGATGTTAGGAAAAAAGGCAGTAAAAAATTTAGATGCAGATACTGCACATACTGTTAGATAAGATAGTATTTCCTCTCACAAAGTCTTTGCAATTTATAAAATATATTTTGTAGTATCTTGTTATTATCTGAACAGAACTGCCCTTTATATGAGCATGACAAGAATTTCTTTTAGTCATAAAAAGGAAATAAAAAATACAAATGTGATTATTACAATGATTTTCCATTACTTGTAATACTTTATTCAGTTCTTGTCATCCTTCTTAACTATATATAGTAGAAAATAGATTTCAAGAAAATAGATTTCAAGGCTGATGATAAGAAAGATTAAAAGCATGGAAAGATTTATCTCTGAAAAAAATCTGGAAAAAAAAGATTAATTTAAAAATTACAGACTGAAATAAAAATGCTGTAAAAAATGTTGAATATTGTAATTTAAAGAACATTCTCTTTATACATCCTAAAAACAAAATCCAAAAGGTATTTCATGAACTTATAGCTGAATTTTAGACCTAAGTGGTTCAAGATATATCTGAAATAAAGAACTTATGATGTCTCAAAAAACCCCACAAATATATCACATAAAAATTATTTTTGTAATAGTACAGATAGAAGTGATTAAATCTAGCATTAACGGCAGTATATATTATGACTGTATATTATATAGTGTATTGTGTTATAAAATAATTCCAACCAAAATGGAGTAGAGGAGAAATTGTATTCCTTGCCTGATGATACGTGTTTTTTAAATACTGCTGTATTTACTGCTGTACTCTAACCAGGTACAGGTAAACACTTTCTTTTCAAGACTGGTTGCAGGTTTCTTTTTTTTGTTATGATTAAGAAGGAAGTGGCACATGAATCAAAGACATTCATCAGTATATTCAGTAGAAGGTAGACCTCAGAGTCAGAGAAAAATTCCAGAAACTTTCAGCATGGTGACGGAGGCAGGTGGCACTAAGATGGATTCTAGTCACCCTGCTCCTCCATTGTTCTGGCTTTACTATAAATTCCGGCCCAGGGAACACTTCAGAAACATTTCACTGGGCTTATGCAATTTTGAAAAAGTTCAAATTTTCTCTTTAAAAGAACCCATAAGTTCATAAAAATAAATACAAAATAGTTCTAACAACTTCCACAGAAACCTTTCATGTTTTTAGAGTCTGTTCATGCATAAGATACATAGCTCACATAACCAGATTACTTATTTAAATCTTCAACTTAAATATTTTTTATCTTAGAAAATCTGAGAAAACACTTCTTATACAGAAAATCATTGCATTTTCTTTCTGTGGTTGTATCACTTTTTTCTTCCAAATAAATATTTTTCATGATGAGAATCAAGATACTGGGATATATGTAACATTGTTTTGCCTTTCTACAGCAAATGTGTGTGTCTTGCTACACCACTTGCATTTTAAGTTAGATACTACTTGCAGTTGACCAAGATAGAAAGTCTGGGATCTTTTGCATTTTGCAGAGAGAAGAAAGTGTATAATCCTCTTGTGCAAGATTTTAACTATATTGAGTCCAATTTCAACAAGAGAAACAAAACATCTCAACTCAATACCACGCTCCTGAGTTTTTTATTTCAAATATCTCTCTTGTGGGAGCAAGTAACTATCATCTCTGGGTTAATCCTTCTCAAGAAACAAAGACGAGCAAGATTTATCCACTTATTAAGAGAATTCATTTTGTTTCAAAATTTTTGACGTGCCTCCAAAAATCAATCTCAATAAATGGCAAGGAACATGGAGATAGAGGTTATTTATCTGTGATCAATTTTTATGTGACAAAGTAAGAAAATGGTGAGAAATGAATTTCTTTAGTAACACAAATCATTCTGAGAAAGAGATAGATGTACTAGATATTCTGGGTCTGTCTGAAATTACATTATTTGTTTAGTGAAAAACAGAGTGGTGACAATTATGACTTTTCTGTCATAGCCTTGGAATATATATGCTTGGTTTTCCTTATTCTTTTTTACACAGAGTCTTTTCCCTAGGGTTTTTCCAATTTTTAAGTTCATTTGCAGTACTCAATTCATCCCAGTGTGTGTCTCAATTACTTCATATGTAATAAGGAAAGGTTGAAAAGATTGTATTATTTTTCCCTTGGTGGTATTTTTCTTTCTGTACTTCACCATGTTCTACACTTCACCAGTTTTGGATCAGAACAGATATAAACTTATAAACCATCGAGCATAAAGGATAGTCACAATACAATCCACTGATATTCAGAAAGTACAGTGAGAAAGAGGAAAAGTAAGTAAAAATGAGTTGATGAATTAATTTGATAAATTTGGTGATCTTACTTTGGTTCTTGAAATCACAGAGTTATGAATGCGAAATACCTGCTAGAAATCTCTTTTCATCTATTATTTCCCTGAAATGGAAACTTCAATATTTTTGTCCTTAAGTTGCAATATTTTTTATTATCTTTGATGACGTTTATATCATTTCCATTATTCATTATTCCTTTTATGCATTTCCCAGAATTTTGGATTCAAAAAAGGCTTCCCATTTTTTCATGGTGCTTTATTTTAATTTGAAATAATGGCAACTTTATCTTAATTTTATTCTCCTGTTTTTGTATTGTTAAAACTGTAGAATCTAGAGAATAAGAAATGGTAAGCCCTATCCTACCAAGAAGTCTGATATAAGTCAAATTAATTTTGTCCTAGAATGCAATTTGTTTTGGGTCTATTTGTTTGTTTATTGCTTTTTAAAATTAACTAACTTAGATTCAGTTTGTTTAAGTCAGGCTAGCTGAATCCCACCATTCTGAGGAGGGTAGAGGTAAATATTTTTAGCCAAGTTCTGTGAAACAAATAAGCAAACAAATTAAAATCGGGTACTACAAGTGATGTTTTGTTGATTACTCACTTCAAATCTTCCTCCTTAAAGAGAAACCTTGAGAAAAATTACTATAAATTGTGGACTGTAACTTCGGATTAAATCCCTGTTTTTTTTCTTTCAGAAAAGTTAACAAAAGCATTTACTGTAGAAGAACACTATGGTTAAAAAGAGAAACAACCTGCTGCTCCCAAGAACATAGCTCTAACATATTTAAATCTTTTTTTAAAATATTCTAGTATTCTAGTCCCTCAGTAGTGCTCTGTGTCATGCTGGATGTGGAAATTTCAATTATATCATCATGTAACATTCAGTACCAGCCTGTGAATTGACAGCTTTTTTCCAGACGGCCATACACCCTTCTTGTCTCATAATTTAACTGGTGGCACTTGAAATATTACTTTACTTCAGAAAGATTTAGAATTTGTCGTTTTTCTGTGAAGAGATGGAAGAAGTGCATCTTTACATACTATACTCTGTACATTTATATCGTATTTATTGTATATATGATATATACAATTGTTACATATTGTACATAGCAATGAACTGTATGCTCATTGACTCCATACTTTCATGAAAAGTCTTGGGGCAATCTTGGTTTCATGAATGTGTCATCTCTTAAATGCCTTTGTAGGAGACTGTTAATTCTTTTACATTTTTACGGCTACACTACTTAAGAAACATCAATAGATTTGCAGAGAATCTTTAAAGGGATTATTTTTTTCTCTCTTCCATTCTCCTATACTGTAATTTGGTCTAGCTTCAGGGATTGATACCTGGTTTTCAATTGAAATTCTATTTCCTTTTACAATGTAAAAATCTAGCTTCGAAGGCATTGTCTTTGAAAAGACACATTTAAGATGCTTTGATCAGTGTTTCTTATTTTCCTAAGTCTATTGAAGTTGCTTAAATAATGCTAGAAAAATTTACATTTCTCAGGCAATATAAATAATTTATTATTCACATGCCTTTTAGCTCAGTAGAAAGTTATAGCATGGTTCATGTGCTTAATCTAACAGTAATTTCCAGTAAAGATGTAATGAGTTTGTTCTAGAAACAGGAAATGAGGGCATGCCCTGATTTTCAAATGGGTGTTTAGGTTGGCTGTTTGGCATTGACCAGGTAATATCCATTATTACAATGATATTAAAAATTTTCTGCAGTGAAGTCTTGATGGAGCACTGTTTTAAAACAGAAATGGCCTTTTAAGCTTCTGAGGAGGGAAATCTCTATGAAGGAATACAACATTTCCTTTCTTCCAGTCATTTCATACCTCTAAAAGAATGTGTTAAGTAATTAAAGCCAAGGTTTACAGAATCCCAGAGTCATAGAACAACTGAGGTTGGAAGAGATTTTCAAAATGGAGGAGGGTAGGTCATGGAAAAGTAGGCAGAAAATGCCAAGATACTTAAAGTCTATTTTTTTTGGGTAGAATTTGCCTTCATAAATCCCAGGTCCTTCAGACCAAGGGGAAAGACTGGAGATCAGAGCCTGATGCTAATAATATGAAGTTCATGCGTTTGATAACCTTTATGGGATGTCCATTAAAGAGCTGGACTTGATGATCTTCATAGGTCCCTTTCCACTTAGACTATTCTGTGATTCTGTAATTCTGAAAACTTACCCTCAGTGGAGGAGAATCTGGTTAGGGGAGGTTTAAACATCTGAACACACACAAGTCAATGAGGCTTGATGGGATGCACCTTCAAGTTCCAAAGCACTTGGCTGGTGTCATTGTGGGGCCACTCTCAATTTTTGTGAAAATATAATGGTGACTGGAGAAAGTTCCTGGAGACTGGAAGAAAGCAAATACCAGCCCTACCTTCAAGAAGGGGAGGAAAGAGGATCTGAGGAACTACAGGGCTCACCTCAATCCCTGGGAAAGTGGTGCAGCAACTGATCCTGGAAACCATTTCCAGACATGTCAAGGACAAGAAGGTTACTGGAAGTAGTCAGCATGGATTTATTAAAGGGAAGTAATGCTGGACCAACCTGATAGCCTTCTACGATGAGATGAGTCACTTCATGGATGACGGTGAATGAAAGGTTGTCTGGATTTTAGTAAGCCTTCTGACTCTGACTCCCGTAACATACTCATAGACAAACTAATAAAATACAGGCTAGATATATGGACAACGAGGTGGATTGGAAGCTAATGGAACAGCCAGGCCCAGAGGACAGTAATCAGTGGCAAGAGATGCCATTCACTACCGGAGCAGTACCCCAGGAGTCAATATTGTTTAACATCTTGATTAATGGCCTGGACTATGGGCACAAAACTGTACCCTCAGCAAGGTTGCGGGCAATATAAAACTAGGAAAAGTGACTGATACATGAAATTATTTTTCTGTATTTCATAGCAGCCTTAACAGTCAGGAGAAATGGATGAAGGAAACCTCTCAAAGTTGAATTGAGGGAAATGCAAACTTCTGCACTCAGGGAAGAACGGACTGAAGTACAAGTATGCTCTGGGTGCTGACTGACAAGAAGGCAGTTTTACTGAAAAGACCCTAGGGAACCTGGTGNAATTTCAATTATATCATCATGTAACATTCAGTACCAGCCTGTGAATTGACAGCTTTTTTCCAGACGGCCATACACCCTTCTTGTCTCATAATTTAACTGGTGGCACTTGAAATATTACTTTACTTCAGAAAGATTTAGAATTTGTCGTTTTTCTGTGAAGAGATGGAAGAAGTGCATCTTTACATACTATACTCTGTACATTTATATCGTATTTATTGTATATATGATATATACAATTGTTACATATTGTACATAGCAATGAACTGTATGCTCATTGACTCCATACTTTCATGAAAAGTCTTGGGGCAATCTTGGTTTCATGAATGTGTCATCTCTTAAATGCCTTTGTAGGAGACTGTTAATTCTTTTACATTTTTACGGCTACACTACTTAAGAAACATCAACAGATTTTCAGAGAATCTTTAAAGGGATTATTTTTTTCTCTCTTCCATTCTCCTATACTGTAATTTGGTCTAGCTTCAGGGATTGATACCTGGTTTTCAATTGAAATTCTATTTCCTTTTACAATGTAAAAATCTAGCTTCGAAGGCATTGTCTTTGAAAAGACACATTTAAGATGCTTTGATCAGTGTTTCTTATTTTCCTAAGTCTATTGAAGTTGCTTAAATAATGCTAGAAAAATTTACATTTCTCAGGCAATATAAATAATTTATTATTCACATGCCTTTTAGCTCAGTAGAAAGTTATAGCATGGTTCATGTGCTTAATCTAACAGTAATTTCCAGTAAAGATGTAATGAGTTTGTTCTAGAAACAGGAAATGAGGGCATGCCCTGATTTTCAAATGGGTGTTTAGGTTGGCTGTTTGGCATTGACCAGGTAATATCCATTATTACAATGATATTAAAAATTTTCTGCAGTGAAGTCTTGATGGAGCACTGTTTTAAAACAGAAATGGCCTTTTAAGCTTCTGAGGAGGGAAATCTCTATGAAGGAATACAACATTTCCTTTCTTCCAGTCATTTCATACCTCTAAAAGAATGTGTTAAGTAATTAAAGCCAAGGTTTACAGAATCCCAGAGTCATAGAACAACTGAGGTTGGAAGAGATTTTCAAAATGGAGGAGGGTAGGTCATGGAAAAGTAGACAGAAAATGCCAAGATACTTAAAGTCTATTTTTTTTGGGTAGAATTTGCCTTCATAAATCCCAGGTCCTTCAGACCAAGGGGAAAGACTGGAGATCAGAGCCTGATGCTAATAATATGAAGTTCATGTGTTTGATAACCTTTATGGGATGTCCATTAAAGAGCTGGACTTGATGATCTTCGTAGGTCCCTTTCCACTTAGACTATTCTGTGATTCTGTAATTCTGAAAACTTACCCTCAGTGGAGGAGAATCTGGTTAGGGGAGGTTTAAACATCTGAACACACACAAGTCAATGAGGCTTGATGGGATGCACCTTCAAGTTCCAAAGCACTTGGCTGGTGTCATTGTGGGGCCACTCTCAATTTTTGTGAAAATATAATGGTGACTGGAGAAAGTTCCTGGAGACTGGAAGAAAGCAAATACCAGCCCTACCTTCAAGAAGGGGAGGAAAGAGGATCTGAGGAACTACAGGGCTCACCTCAATCCCTGGGAAAGTGGTGCAGCAACTGATCCTGGAAACCATTTCCAGACATGTCAAGGACAAGAAGGTTACTGGAAGTAGTCAGCATGGATTTATTAAAGGGAAGTAATGCTGGACCAACCTGATAGCCTTCTACGATGAGATGAGTCACTTCATGGATGACGGTGAATGAAAGGTTGTCTGGATTTTAGTAAGCCTTCTGACTCTGACTCCCGTAACATACTCATAGACAAACTAATAAAATACAGGCTAGATATATGGACAACGAGGTGGATTGGAAGCTAATGGAACAGCCAGGCCCAGAGGACAGTAATCAGTGGCAAGAGATGCCATTCACTACCGGAGCAGTACCCCAGGAGTCAATATTGTTTAACATCTTGATTAATGGCCTGGACTATGGGCACAAAACTGTACCCTCAGCAAGGTTGCGGGCAATATAAAACTAGGAAAAGTGACTGATACATGAAATTATTTTTCTGTATTTCATAGCAGCCTTAACAGTCAGGAGAAATGGATGAAGGAAACCTCTCAAAGTTGAATTGAGGGAAATGCAAACTTCTGCACTCAGGGAAGAACGGACTGAAGTACAAGTATGCTCTGGGTGCTGACTGACAAGAAGGCAGTTTTACTGAAAAGACCCTAGGGAACCTGGTGAGCACCAAGTTGAACACGAGCCAGCAATGTGTCTTAAAAGAAAAGGCTAACAGCTTCCTGAGCTGCATGAGGAAGAGAAGAAAAGGCTCAGTGAGAATGTCCTCATGGTATACCTAGCAAAGTGAAGTAAAGAACTGAAGAAGGTGCAGGTGGAATCATCATGGTGTTAAACAGTGGAAATACAGGAGGCAATGACTACAAACTGATAAGCAGGAATTTCTGCTTAACTTACCTACAGGTTAACCTCTCATCCATATTGGGGTCACCCAGCCCACTGGGGGCTGTGGCGGGGAGTTCTCCCCCAGGTTTAAGAGACAGGCTTCTCCTATGACACAGTGTTCCTTTGACTGATCTGTATGTTCTCCCTTCCCTGCTCTCCTATTTGCCCTTGTAACCTGGTCTCTTGCCCTGGTCCTCTCTCTGCCCACCCTGCAGACCCCCTTTATAAACACCAAACCCCTCCCCGGTTTTGCCTTTGGCTCCTGGTCCCCTTCATGATGAGGTGAAGTAAAGCCTCTCTTGGAACACACCATGCCAAAGGTCCTTCCCGGCTCTTTGGTCGCCCGCAGCAAGTGTGTGTGTGTGCCTGGCTGCTTCTCTGGCTGGGATGGGTGCTGCCTGCTTTCACTCCTATGAGAGGCTGGTCCCTTTGAGATGCTCCCTCCGGGAGCCACCCAGCCATGGAGGCTCAACCAACGGGACACGACAGGAGCTTTTGGAGCACTCCGATCTAACCAGGTTAAGCACAGTGGCTTTGCCGGAGTGGCTCCAGCCCCTGTGGGGACACTTTTAGGAAGGTCGCGGCACCTCTCATCTACCACGCCGCAACACATCCAGGCTATCTGTTCTTAGATTCAAAGCCTGAATGGACACAGCCCTGAGCAATCTGCTCTAGCTGATCTGCTTTAAAAATTATGTTGAACCAGGTGATCTCCACAGGTCAATTCCAACCTCAATTATTCTGTGACACTTTTGTCTTATCTTCTATGTTCTACTTCAAAACTTCCATTTTCCCTTCTCTTCCCTTGTATTCTACTACATTTTTTTAAAACCTCTTCTGATGTCCTAGGGTTTGTCTCCCACTTTATATATATCTTTTACAAGGCTCAGGTTTGCCACTTATTTCTGTGTGAGCACTTGCTCTTGTGTACGCCTTCCAACAAGGCATAAAGAAAGCTTTCTGGCAGAACATAGCTTCATAATGTGCTGCCTCCACCCAGTGATGTAGTGCACCATCAAGCTGTGAATAGCCAATGAAGCTTAGAGCAGCCTCCGTGCCTCAATTAATTGCTTGTTCAAGTTCTAAAACAGAGCTGACACCTGTGAAAACTTGGCTTGTGTTTCTTTGTCAACACATATACATCATCCATAAATGCCTTGTTCATATGTAATAGAAGAGATTCATCCATGGAATATCTGTTACATCTTGCCTCTATTAGATGTTTTAAAAATAAAGAGAGATTGCAGCAAAACAAGGTATCATTCCTTATGAATTACAGTATGTCTGCTTTATGACAAAGAGCCATAAAATTGGTATTGATGATTGATCAGTGTTATTTTAACTGCCTAACAAGAAAAAGAATTATCTGACTGGTAAAGGCTGTAAAATCATCTTCTATAGTGTTAGCTCTCAGTGCAATCCAATAGTTTAATAAACTTGTTTATCTAAGTACTTTAGAATGCTTAACTCATTTATTACTGTGCCCATAATGACTTCATTAATCTGAGCTCCACAAGTATTCCTTTATTTCAGGCACATTAAGGTTAAGGCAAACAAGTTAAAATGAAAATTTTGAGGTGCAGAAATGATAAGAGAATAAATATTTTTCACATCAAACTCGATCACAACTCAAAAAACCCCTTTCCTCTGTATTGGCTATTGAAAGAAATAGAAAGTGAGAAAGAAAGTGGAAAAAGTGAGAAAGAAAAGAGAGAGACAGAAAGAAAGAAAGAAAGAAAGAAAGAAAGAAAGAAAGAAAGAAAGAAAGAAAGAAAGAAAGAAAGAAAGAAAGAAAGAAGCCTGTGGTTGCTTATTGAATAAAGGAGGAGGAGGAGATTCTGAGAAGAGTTGAAAGCCAAGAATTTTTGAGTTATTCTTCTGCCACTAACAAAACTTACTGATGTTATCCTATTAATGCACAGTGCTTAAAATTTTTTAATGAGATCCACGAGATTGTATATGTTGTCTGCTTAATATGGAGCCCAGCAGTGAAAATTTTTTTTAAATAATAGGCCTAGGATAGATTTAAAGAAGCAAATGTGAAGAGAACTTGAGAAGAAAAGGTGAATCTTGAAGGTCAATCCATTGCCACATCGCCTTTCTCGAGTAGCTTTGCCCAAAATCTACAACTCAAAATTCAGTTTCAGTTGAAAGAACCTGCAGCTCTCTGGAAAACCTCCATCCTGTGTTTGCACTATTGTGCAGCTTCTTATTTGGAGGCAAACCACCTTTTGTTTTCAGCATCATTCTTAAAATGTATTAAACTACATCAATTAGTCCCTGGACTTGAGTACAAATAACAGTAGTTTCCTTTCTGAATATGGATATATATGGTCTATCAGGTCTTAATTTCTAAATAATTTGTGTCGATTTTGTTTTTTTATATTTTGTTCATTTTAAACATAGTAAAAAATTCAGATCTGATGAAAAGAATAATTTATTAGAGATCCTAGGAAGGATTAATTTTATAGCCATGATTTGACATGAAGTCTAGGTCAATGTTTAATTCATATATAGCAATGGTGTTTAGATTTATCATTTTTCTTCCTAATTTTTTTTTTACTTACAAATTTCATATTATTTGTATGTCATAAGTATCAAAGTGGAAGAAATGCATCAGTTGCTCTTGTCTTTAGCAAGTTTATATTTCAAGTGAAGTAAATACATTGCTCTCAACGTTCCATAAAAATCCCTCAAGGCCAGGATGGTATATGCTTTCAGGGTTATAACATTTTTTTTCTCCTTTTCTTTATTTTTGTTCATTTTCCTTTTGCTGTTTCTGGTCCTCTACTTTCAGAAAACCTTACAATTACGAGTTGAAACATAAACCAATGCAATGGCGCAGCCTGAGACCAAAAATAACCTGAAACAAAATTCTATAAGCTGTTAACCACTCAGTTCACCTCAGTTGGGGATGTGAAATTAGTCATGTATTCATGGTGGAATATAACAAATTTTCTGTTACAACATTTGTGGTTTTCTTTAGCCCAATACACAACATTAATTTGTTACAGTAGTTCTACAGGGAACAATATGATCCTCTTCTCCCTTTGTGTAGCTGCAGGAAGCAACCCAAATTCCCTATGTGGGAGAGAGCAAAAATATATATTTGAAATTCAGATGATGGAAGGGACTGTACATCATTCTCAGATGAAACTTTTAATAACTAGTAATAACTGTGGGCTCTTCAGTCACCCACTGAAAGGAGAAAGTGTTCAGTCATGTAGAGTCTAAGAATCCTGACACAGAGAAGAAATACCAATTCTTTTAAGAATTTCTTTTTTTTATGAGAAGCAAATATTCAGCTCATTGAGGTTTTCTTCTCTCTGGCACCACTACAGATGGTAAAAAAGGAATCAAGGAAACTACAGTTGCATTTACTATGTATATAACTTGATTACAGGAATAACCTCCACTTTTGCTACCCTCTTCATTTTTCTGATCATTGTAGATTATATTTTGCATTCTTGACTTTATCCCGAGGTAGTATTAAAACAAATAAATACCTCTACTTTGGATATCAGACTTCTGTAGCCTACCTGCCTATTACCTGTTGGTTTTCACACAAGTTATAAACATGAATCTCATTTCAGAGAGAAAACCCAGAACAAGCACAGAAATGAGAAGTATAAGAAGCATAAGGTATTTGGGTTTTTGTTTTGTTGGTTTTTTGTTTGTTTGTTTTGTTTTTTGTTTGGTTTGGGGTGTTTGTTTGTTTGTTTGTTTGTTTGTTTGTTTGGTTTAGTTTGCTACAAACCCAATTAACCTACAGTTCTAAGCTGCCCTACACTGTCAAAAATGAGTGTTTCAGAATTTAGGTTCACATATGTGATTCTCTTTTAGGAGATAGATATAGAGGTATACCAGGTGTAGGTAGTATAGTACAGAGGCAGCTATATGGTAGCTATAGAAGAATAAATCTTTCCATGAGATATGTGAAGCACCTTGTAGGTGCTTCTTCCTGTACAGGTAATATAGGTAATTAAGTTCCTAATTTCAGCACTTTGATTTTGATGCTTAAAATAAATGGAATGAAACAGACCTTCACATTTATATGTGAAGGTAAGCCATCCCCACAGCCTTCGTATCTTCAATGCCAAGTATTTTAAATGTTATATTAGGATCTGCTGCTTGTAATCAAATAAAAGTAATTTATTTCCTCAGTGACACAGTCAACTTAAAAATCCATGATATGACTATACTAATTTCTGATCAGTCACCCAATAGTTTTTAGGAAAGTTGTTACTTCTTAAGACAACCAAATGAAATTACAGTTATATTTGTTGTGAATGAATCCCTACATAGGAGACATCACACTGTTTCACTGACACAATGTGCAGAGGGGGGAAACCAGAAAAAAGCCCTGTGAATAGTTGCAATAGCTATTTCTCTTTCTTAGAACAAGCTTGCATCATTATTATACTTGTGTGGATGGTGCATGTAGTATCATAATGAAAACCATTAAGCTTTAGACAAGGGTCGAGCCTACTACACTCACAGTCATTTTAACACTGTTTAGTTTTCATGTGAGTATGTAATATGCCAGTAGAACAGCACAAAGTATCTCATAGGTCCTTGAAACAATGAAAGTGGTTGGGGTTTTTTTGTTGGTTGGTTGGTTTTAGTTTTGTATATCTGTGTGTTTGGTTTTTAACAGTTTCTCCAACAGAACTCTTCTCTAGCTTAGATACTGATATGGGCATTCACTACCAGACCTCCTTGTGACCCAGCCAGCTGTTCACTGCCTTCTTGCTGTTAGAAATACTGTGTTGGAGCACAGGGAAAAGACTGCTTCCCTGTTGCATGAGTCTTGTTCTTAGAAACCCCTTCACTGCCCAGCAGAATGGTGGGCTTTTATCAGAGATATTCTTTTAATGGGAAAAACGTAAAACTGCTCAGCCTTTCTCAATATCCTCAGTTTTGCAATAAATTTCTAAAATATTTATCAGGGAACAATTTCACACAGTAAAGGTTTAAAATCACTGTCTTTATTGTGGTAATTAAAAATCACTGTATTAATTCTGTAATATTGTAGAAATCAGTTATTTGGGTTATTTCTTGCAGTCCAGTTAATGAAGAAGCAGTTCTAAGTGGAGTCCTTTGCTAACTGAATGAACAGTGCAGTGTATGTAGAAAAAGTGATGCTGTGTCTATAGCAACTAATTCCTAAGGAATGTATTAAATTGCAAAGTGCCAACAAATTACAATATGAATAGATTGACAGAAAAATATAAAAAGATTCTGCAGACCTGTAATGTGAACCAGAATACATTTAGCATATGGGTAGGGCAATTATTTGGCAAATTAAAAACAAAATCATTTAGTTTCTGTAGTTTGACGTGATTCTCAAGCATGGATGAGAGTTAGATAAGAACATATTTTACCTCATAGTGGTATTTACTCTGTGTATTATTTAGCACTTAATTTAACTTCTTATTGATCTTTTGCTTTTCTTCCCAGTAGCTTCCTTCCAGTCATTTCTTGCTACTTCATATTTTATTTAATTGGCATGTCATGGTAGCTCTGTGTTAGTGCTGTGCATGTGATGTCACACCAATGGCAACTTGAACATAGAGTGGAAGTGTCAAATCAGATGTAAAAAACAGTAATAGCAAGCAATAGTAAATAATCTGGAAATATCCTTTCCCTTTAAAAACAACAACAGAAAAAAACCCCCACCAAAATACTCATTTAGACAATATTAAGAGCAAGGAACTGAGATAGTAATTGTATTTAAAGCAGTGTAATTATCACATCTGAGTGTTGAGCTGAACATGACACTTGTAGCAATTTGAGTTTCAGAATATGTCACCTTAAATAACTCTTCTGAACGTGTTGCAATCGGTACAGTTCAAGGTATTATATTCTTTACTCTTTTCATCCCATTTTATTCTATTGTTCTTCAGTTTGATCTAACATTGCCACTTCTGTTCTTCTCTTCTGTCATGGTTTGCATTATATAGAACAGGCTTTCTTTGTCACACTATTTCTACAATTTTTTCATTAGTTCAATCTAAAAGAAAACTTTCTGGTTCTTTCTGGGAATTTTCTAGTATCTGTCTTTCTGGTAGTCATCTATGTTTGTGAGTTCTTTTAACTTCAAAGGATTTTGATGTGCAATATCGCATTCCCATCCTTAAACGAAGCCACATGGATTCATTCTAACTGAGGTGCTGGTCCATGGTTCTTAAAAAAGGCACATTTTTTATTTTTGTCTTCTAGGTAGGCTATTGTTACCTAGTACTGGTTTTATCAATAGTGACTCACTGTCTACTCCCATTGGAAGATGACTTTCACTCAATATAAAATAAGCAAAATATTTTGTGATGGATTATGATATAACACAAATTTAGACTTGATCATTTTATACTGATGATTTTACTTCCCCTCTCATATTTAAGATTTTATTTCTTTTTATTTTATTATTATTATCATTAATAATTATTAGTATTTATTTATTGATTTATTTTATTTTTTATTAAAATTATTTAAAAGAATTTATAAGGCACTTTTTTTTTTTAACTATATGTACCAAAGTAGTACTATATGGATAATATCTGGGAAAAAAAAAAATCCAGATAATAACGACTGCAGAATTTTAGTTTGCAGGTCCAGCATGGAAATATGGGATGACACAGTAACATCAGAGAAATTTTAGCATCTGGTCTGTAGCTGGTAAAAGCAGATCTAAGAAAAGTAACAGTTGCCTGATAAAAATGTCTTCTAGTGCAGATAAGATGACTATGTTCCAAGGAATGGAAAATTACAAAATTTCTGTCTTCATCTAAAATTTCACACTGCTCCAGGGGGTAGGAAAAACTGTCATTTTCGTGGTATCTTCTTTCCCCTTGCGTTTGTATTGGAAGAGTGCAGTCTAAAAGAAGAATTAATTTGGGGGCAGTAGTGACAGGGATAATTTAACTGGGAAAGTCAGTGAGGGAAAAAAAGGCTGAGAAAGTTCTTTGAAGTCCTGTAGGGTAATACTCCCCAGGCTGAGGGATATGAAATTTTGTAGCTTCTTGGACAGTTTGGAAAGAATGCTTTAAGACAGAAGGCTGTTATGAACTTTTACAAAGACTAAATTAAAATTTTGAGATTAAATCAGAACTGGTTTATGAATGTCCATAAAGCTCAGGCTATACTTTATAGCATATTCATGTATCTATGCTTGATCCTAGCACATTTAGATTTCATTAAAGTATTAAATTACACTATTTGCAACAGACACACAATCAATATACATACTCTAGAAAAACAAAATGCATGTATAACTTCTAACTATATTGTACAGGAAACTTGATATTTCTATATTATACACCTTTTATATTTATAGACCAAACAAGGAAGTCCCACTCTTTCAAGGAACCACTCTTCCATCGTCTCTTGCTCAGAAAACAATATACAATACATGGAGTACAGCACATATTAATTTGATTTCTTTCACCTTTCAGATTTCAAAAGTGTCTTACAGTTTTCAGAATCTTATGGATTCTGCTCAATCTTTCCTCCTGCACTCCTATTTCAGTACTTCTGTGTTTCATAATTTAAAAATTTTCAGTTAATTTCTTTCTGTGTTCAGGCTGGGAAGTCTAGAAAAGAAGACCTTTTTCTAGCACTGAGTCCTTTAAATGTATCAGATGGCCTGAGGAATTTCCTTATGCATTTTTTGCAACTATGCAGTGTCTTTATCCATAGATACACAGGCTGATGACTGCAAATACTTCATCATAGTTCATCTGATCTTTCGTCAAAACTTGATTTCTGTTTGATTTGGAACTGCTAATTGTGATGTATTGGTCAATGGTAAACTTGGCCCAAAATTTTATAACCAATTATGCTCAAAATAGATATATTCAGTATTCAGAAAAGCATCATAAAAAGCCTAGAGTAGGAAGAACAGCCTAGGATAATAAAAAATGAGTTAAGATAGTAGCACTGTTTGAACTCTTTGATGATCTAGATTTGCTGTCTAAGAGGCTCATATGTCTAAGAGGCTAAGAAATCTAAGTCAAAGCCAGTAAGTCTTTGCTGGCTGAACAAACCATGGACAGCCATGTCACTCTGAAGTATGTGGCAAAGATAGATAAGAAGAATTGTCCTCTTAAGGTGCTTGTATTTCTGAAAGTATCTGTGTTTTTCTCTATTTCTGTACACAATGAAAAGACCCCATGCTCATTATTTTATTCTTAGTTTTATTAATAGCCCAGGTATCTAACTTGGTATGATGAATACCATATATTAAGTGGCAACTATATCAGTCATTTTGAATTTTGGACAACTGAAAATATATATCTTTGTACTGTTTTATTTTATGAAATGTACTTTTTTGAAGGAAGAATGTCTTGTCTAAACCAAAATATTTTGTAAAAAAGTTATAAGTAGAAAGAATATCTTGTTATGAAAAGTGGTTTTGTACATTATGCACAGCACTATTTTTCTGCAGGAAGTTTGTGTTAATTAATCATCTTACTCCAGTACCCACAGAAAAGCATCCTCAGCTCCCTTTTTTTTCAGCAAATGGAGGTGATGGTGTAAAGTTTCTCATATTCAGTGGCTAAATGCACTGTCATTTAATACTCTCTTGGAATTTTTAGGAGGAAACAATTTTCCTGCCACAAGTACAGCAGAATGGCTGTGTTTTTACAGCAGAGTCAACCTACAGTATTATTCTACACTATTTTAGTAGCTTGTTTCTATCCTCTTTAAGGGTAATGTGGCCAAAGCAGCAGCATCTGAAAATAAGGTCAGTCTCAAAGGTCAGTTGTTGCACACCTTCTTCTTACCATGTGGGGATAGAGGAGGCCAAACAACCAAACTATTTTTACTTACCATCACTGAGGAGTTTCTAAACTAGCAGAATTTTCATTCTGCTTTTTCTATTGCACTTCTGGCTGCCGATTGTCTTGATGTCTTGGTGATACTAAACAAGTATCTGAAGAAGATATTCACTCCTTTTTGCAAGATAGTGGCATACAATTTATACGAATGTGAATCAGTTGTTTTAATTGCCACCTATCTGACTCCAAATCATGCTAATGGAATAGTTCCAGAACAATGGCAGTAGGATACCATCTAAATCTATGATGATACAAATTCAGATAGATGTTTAAATTTTTGATGCAGTCAGATGTTATCATGAAAATTAAAGAGATATTTAAATAGGATTATTTTAATTAACACTGTTTGTTTGGGGGTTTTGTGCACTTAATCACTGTGATTGTCCCTCTCCAAAAGGCAAAGAAATACCTATCTTTTAATAAATAAATGTTTTTTAAGAATAGTATTATCGAAATATGACATCTATACTTGTCTTAGTGAGAAGTCTTGAGGAATAAATATTTAAAAACCTGCAATAAAAGGACTTAAAATTCAGAAAATAAGTGGAAGAAATAAAGAAAAATTCACTTTGAAGTTGTCTGTTTGTGGTTGGAATTTGACCTTTGGTATCCATATATAAACCTAGAAAATATGGAGATACTCTGACTTTCCTTACTAACACTTTTCAAGTCAGATTCTGAATTCTAATTTTAGTTGATGTGGCAAATGTAATGCTTAGATGATGTTTACTGATTTACTATCTTCATTGTTGTGTTGACATCTACAGAAACTGGAAATCTCTTCTGGCAAAATGAAAAAGTTATTATAACGCAATGTATGAAAACCTGTACTTTATCTTGTATTACAATATAGAAATACAAGGAAGTGCACTCTTTTCAATTCCTTTTCCTGCTTATAACTGTAATCATTAGGATATGAAAAGCATTTTTCATTTTTAAATTTAATTGAGAACTGGCAAGAATAAAATTCTTCAATAATCGCAATATCAAAAACAGCACTTCGCATTTCAGTTCTGTAGATCAGATTTTCAGTAGTCTCAAATCTACCGGTCCCTGTCTAAACACTTTTCTAATTAGCTGTATTTCTGCTTCATTTTATTTATTCCTTTTGCTTTTTTTCCCCTGTAATAAATTTAGTCCATTTGCTACCCTTCCTCTATTACTTCCGAGTGTCACATAATGCAAGCATACAGTAAGAGGGTCTGATTAATTTATAAGTCAGTGTAGATGGACACTCATATGACTCATATGTGAACATTGGGGAGTGCTTAATAAACATTGGGGAGTACAATAAACACCAAGAATTTTTATTATAGATGTTATGCAGTTTTGTTATTGCCACTACTATAACAATCTTATATTGTCAAACCAATGTAAAAATGTTGGAGAAGAAGACATCTACAGCCTGCAGGTACGTAAATGTATGAAGGCAATTAAAATAGCAAATAAATGAAACATCCCTTTTTAGCGTTCCTAACAACTGAAATCATCATTTTTATTACATTAACCTAACGTTGACATTAACTTTGTCTTCTGAATGCACAGCATAGAAAAAATACATTCTACAGAGAAAGGAGCTCTTACAGTTTTGTTTGTTTTGCTGCACCATGGGACAAATGTGTCAGAACAGAAATGATGTTTCAGCTGGGTAGACTATTACACTTACACAGAGAAATTCAGAAATCATTACATGTCCCTAGGGTGAGCCTAAATTAATAAAAGGGTAGGTACACAAACAAAGCCAACACTGGAGCGATAGGTGATCAGGGAAGGCTAACAGCAAGAGGACAGTCATATGCATTCCTTGCTGTTTGCTGAGCCTGCAGGTTACAGATACATTTACTTTTGTTCTTCTTTAAAAACTGAACAAACGAGACATTTCACTGCTGGGAATTCTGGCTGATAGCCACTTATTCACCCCTGATGCACAAAAATACATATGTCAAGAATACATACGTGAAAATATATATGATCGAAGTGGCAAACACTTTCCTTAACAGTTTAGGATAAAGTAATTTGGGTGTGACATAATTGTGGCCTTCCAGTATCTGAAGGAAGCCTACAAGAAAGATGGAGAGGGAATTTTTACCAGAGCATGTAGCAAAAGGAGAGGGGGGACTGGTTTCAAACTGAAAGAAAGTAGGTTTAGATTAGATATTGGGAAGAACTTCTTTACTAGGAGGGTGATGAGGCACTGGAACAGGTTGCCCAGAGAAGCTGTGGATGCCCCATGCCTGGAAGTATTTAAGGCCAGGTTGGGTGGACCTCTGAGCAATTTGGTCTAGGGAAAGATGTCCCTGCCCATGGTGTGGGGATGGGAGCTAGATAATCTTTAAGGTCCCTTTTCAGCCCAGGCCATTCTACGATTCTGTGATATTATAAAGTAAACACATAGTGTTATGATCTGATTATTAAGAGATGCCTCTGCCTGAATTAAGGTGTAAATTCCAGAATCAATAGTATGGATTTTATTTAACAATAAGTGTGACCAAAAAATGGGAAAGGGGGATGGGTGTGAAGAGGGAGAGACAGACATCAAGCAGAAGATAGTCTGATCCACACCTGTGGATCCTGTGGCATCTTCCTGGTCCTTCTTCACCCATGTCTCCTCAGTGGTGGGGGTCCCAGAGTGGTTCTTCTCAGGGAACACCTTCATAGAGTTCAAGTTCTGGGTATCCACAGGGCATAGATGCTGCTCCCATAACTTGGGATGGCATGTGTGTAACCAATTGCTTCCTTACCCACAGTCTGCCATAGTGGGAATTTTTGCCTGGATGCACTAAGTAAGGTGTGCTAACCAGACCTCAACTCTGCTAGCCCTGGAATTAGTGCCTTCCTGTTGCAAGTTCCTCTCTTCTGTACTTTTCTCTAGTTCCTGCTGTGGTGGCTTATCTTACGGCAAGCTCCTTCAGTGGCCTTTACAGTGTTTAAGCCAATTGTGATCTTTCTTACACATAGCAATAATATTGTTTGTACGGCAATGGTAAGAAAAACATCACATAGAGGATTTTTTCTTGTAGGCCTATGTTTTTCTCAGGGAGTATACACAAAAGATACATCTGATGGCTGATGATCTATCACAAAAATAAGCTTTCTGTCTTCATTTCTCTTTCTATAAAAAAGGAATGCTCCATTGCAGGGTGCTGAGAACAGTGTCTGGCTCATGCCCAGGCACTGCTTGGGACAAGCAGAGGCTCACTAAACTGTAGAATCACTTTTGGTTGGAGGGGACCCCTGAGGTTACCTCACCCACTGCACTGCTCAGTGCAGGGCAAATTTAGTTAGTGCCCATCCCCTCATCCTGTTTATTGGATTTATAATTCATAGTCCCATGAGAAACATTCTGGCAGGACTCAACACGCACCTGGAAAACCTCAGATGTTCATACCAATGTTAAATTATTATCCATATCATACAGTAGAAGATTTCCATTTTTAAGTAAACCAACCACCATTTTTCAAGAGAATCATATATCCACTATATGTATCTATTCAATTCCTCTAATAGGCACTCTATCTTCTTATAGAAAAACTGTAGAACAGGGCTGTTATCCCTCAGCTGGAATAGTCAGAACTGAGAGCAACAGGAGCAGATATGATCTCCAGAACTTTATTAACCATTATTTCTGGCCCAGAATCATTATTTGATAATGGTTTCAATTAAAACGTAAAATGAGAACTGAGTAATACTATCAAGATATTTTGTAGACTCTAAGGCAGTCCCATTATTCTGTAGCCAGCAGAGAGCTTAGAATTGCTATCCTTTGAGTTATTGCAGAATGACATGTAGAGCTGAAATAGCTTAATAACATGTCTATAACAAGTCTCCCAATTACATCTCAGATGTGCATGAAGGATAAATAAACCAGCAATCTCACTCCATTTTGCAAAGATAAATGAAATGTCTGGTTTATTAAAGGTATGTCAAAATAGAGATATTTTTCTGTGGTCTGAACACAGACAATGGGCTAACATTTCTTGAATTTTAATCAAGGTCAGACAATGAATCTGTGAAAATACCATAATAATCTATGCAGAAAACAACAAACTAACACCTAGTGATTGCTTGCAGTGCTTTTGAAAATCACTTGGTATATATCAAATATCAAATCCTAGTGTAATTGGCATGATACCTGCATGGTACATGGGGGCTAAGGTGCTTAGGAGCTTTGAAGATAGAAAAGAAGTCATTTTACTTTTTAGCTAAACTGTGAAATTGCAAAAGAGTTCTTCTGTTCTGACTTTGTCATGGAAGAGCTTGCTTAACACATTTGTGTGCTTCCATAGAATGTCCTCAACACTAGTCTTTAAAAATGTACTCCTCTGACAGAGGCTTTTCATTCCATCTTCACATGCCGCCTTCTATGGAGACACTTACTAGTTCAGCTCTGATTGTTCTGTAATTTTGTTAGTGATAACATTCACAAAAGGCAATAGAAACTGTATCTACCTCACACATTGAATCAGAAGTCCTCCATTTCCATGCTTAAAGCCTTCAGACTCCAGATATCAGAAAAATTATTCACTCTTTAGTCAAATTTAGGCTTTATTATTATGGTATATGTCTTTTGTTGATTAAATACGATGCATCTTTACATCAATATTTAGTTAGAAAACTTAGAACTTATAAACATATTTTATTTTTCCCCCAAATGGTTAATGTAGTAAAGTAAGAAAAAAAAAATCTTTCCATTTTGACTTCTAGATTTTAGTTCAGAGCACTGAGCTCAGCCTGCTTTAGCTGTATAGTCCAATATGAAATATTAGGAGGATAAATGACAGAAAAAGTTATTTGTATCAAATGGATCAATATGGCATTAATATTTGATTTAATTTCTGCTTGTTTCTTATCTGGAAATAAAATATAGGTAATGTTTTAAAACATCAACATATACTTAACTGTCGGCGGGAGTTCTGGTGGGATGCTACGACCTCTGGAACTGACTCTAACAGAAAGCCGCTCAGCAGCCGCTGCACTCACACAGACACACACACGCCCTCCGGATAGCTTCCAGGGCAACAGGGCAACAGCAACAGGGCAACAGCAAAGAGGCAGGAAGGGTCTTTGGGTGGGATTCCATGACAGAGGTATACTCCAGCCCCACTCATGAACGGGTGCCAGGCACCAAAGACCTCCGAGATGGGGAATTCCCAGTTATATACGGGGGTGGGGAAAGCACCAGGGACAGGGGCGGTACACAGGCGGGACTAGGGTATAGGAGCCAATGGGAAAATCTGAGTGAGTGGCAAGGAACAAGGTCCAGTGGGAGAGTGGGGAAGGGAGAACTTCCTAAAGAAGGAGCAGATAAGGAATAAGGAGGAGGGGACACCAAGTGGGGCAGCAGAACTGGGATACATTTCCATAACAGAACAGGGAATTCTGGGGGAGGCTTTTTTAGTCACTTTAACCTGGGGAGCTCTCTTGAGGTCGGTCCCTTTCACTGGCTCCCACACTTAACCACTTACTATTTAATGTTAAGACTGAGATAGTTTCAAAATCATTTACTGCAAAGTAAAATTAATTATTCTCTGGATAGTTATAATTTATGTACCAAGTTTATCTTCCCCCAAATTTTTCACTATCAAAGCAAAATTATGTTAAATTATCAAACATTGATAAATGTTAGAATACTTCTATTGTTCCTAAACTCAAAGATTTATTACAAAAATTTAAAAAGGCATTTACTTCAAGTTTACATATTCAGCATGCTTTTACTCTTCTTGTGAGTACTCTTATGTGGTAGATGCTATCTGTCAGTGGATCAAAAGTACAGTCATACAATGAAACTAAAATGCATCAAGAAAAAGCAGATTATTAATAGTATTAGAACCTTTAGAAGCACTATTAGCAAGTAAATATAGTTGCATATCTAAATAACCTCACTGACTTACCAGATTTTATTCATTTAACAAATAAATTTGATTAAAACTTGTGCTGGTTTTGTCTGAGGTAACTTTCTTCACAGTGTGAAGTATGAGTCTGTGTTTTGGATTTGTGCTGAACACAGGGCTGATAATATAGAGATGTTTTTGTTATTGCTGAGCAGGGCTTGCTCAGAGTCAAGGCCTTTTCTGCTTTCCATGCTGCCACGCTGGTGAGGAAGTTGGAGGTGAGTGGGAGATCGGGAGGAGACAGTAAGGACAGGTGACCCAAATTTACCAGAGGGATATTTCAGACTATCATGCTCAGTATATAAAGCAGGGGGAAGAAGGAGGAAGTGGGACATATTTGGAATGATGGTGATTGTCTTCCCAACTAACCAATGCATGTGATGGGGACCTGCTCTCCTGGAGATGGGTGAACACCTGCCTGCCCTTGGGAAGCAGTGAATTAATTCCTTCTTTTGTTTTGTTTGTGTCCTTTCCCTATTAAACTGTCTTTATCTCAACCATGAGCTCTACAACTTTTACCCTTCCAATTCTCTCCCTGATCCTGCTGGTGGGAGTGACCAAGTTGCTGTGTGGGTCTTTGTTGCTGGCTGGGGTTAAACCACAGCAACTGCAAAAGCAGTCTAGTCTGCTGGTTTCCTAGTCATCGGTTCATTCTACTGATCTACAAAATTATGTACCCTGATATTGAATTTTATCTAGCTTCGTGACTATATTATTCACTGTCCTTTCCTGATGTCTAGCTTAATGTTTAAGATCTTTGTCTGGCATGAACTAGCTATGACAAAATTATGTTCCCTGAAGTTGAGCAGAGTTTAGAACATTTTTTCTAATTCCTTGGCAAGTACTCAGAGTGAAAATAAAAAGGCACATTGCAATGCACAGGAATTCCTCCTGGATTTGAATGGAATTTAAATGTCTTCTTGACTACTTTTGAACTGCACAACTTGTAAGCTCCAGCTCAAACAAAAAGGCAAAATTTTGAGATTAGAAGTGCAAACTTCTAAGTTCAAATACCAGTTTCTGTAGGTGTCCATAGGTAGAAGAGTTGGCTTGGTTGTCCAAAATTAAGCCAAGCATCTCAAGGCTTGGCATCTCTGGGCAACACAATCTGAATGGTTGTCTTGAGTTTAAGCATTTGCTTTCTGTCAGATGTCACTTTATAAGCTACACTGAAACCAAAAGGATTTGATATTCATTTTCCCGTTATGCTGGATCATGTTACAGAATGACTGTATTGCAGTCAGGGTGGCAAGAAAAATATATATTTCACTATCATCTTTTGATATCTTTCCCAATTGTATAAAGAATTTTAATATTAATTGAAAAAAAAATATGAATCACAAAATGGTTGTCCATAGTCTCAAGAATTTACTTCATAAAGATAGGACAACAAAAGACATTTTGTTTTTCCATTTTTTGCTCAATAATAACTCCAGCAGAGCTCTGTTCCAAATGAAGTGACAATGCTGCTTGCTGGAGATGGCTTTTTATTGCCATAGTTTGAAATATCCCATGTCACATCTAAGACATCTTCTCAAAAAAATGATCAGCAGCTATTGCCTCGCAACCAAATTGCTACATCTATCACTAAGCAAGATAGCCAGCCTTAATTTCATTTTTCTTATTAAATTGAATTATTATGTTTATGGTCCAGAAAAAAATCTCAATTTTTGTGTGAAACTGAATTAATAAGAATTTTGGAAATCACTGTTGCTAATAGTACTTCCAGATAATAACCAAAATGGACTAACCAATGAAGTGTAAAAACACCACGTAGAAAAGTAACAACATACGCAGGAGAGCTGACATTGTATATAGATCTATGAGCCTTAAACAAAGCAATCAAGCAAAAAATGTAACAGATGCCCATATTTGTGATGTAACAAATGGATTAACTGATGTCAGCCTTTTAAGCACTCTGAATAGCTCTTGAGGGTACTGCCCAAAGAAATGTCACAGTTAAAGTGCATTTATTACCTCACTGGGGAGATACAGATTCACTCAGTTACCCTTTGATTTTTGAGCTCAATAGCTTTTATAGAAGCACAGCCATTATATAAATTATATGTTTAAAATTGTTTCACCTTGATGAGACTAAATAACTCTTTTTAAGATGTTCCTTTCAGCTTTTTGACCTATCACAGAATTTCAAAACAGGAAATAATTATTAAGGAAGAATAAGAAATTGATTTTAAGGAAAACATCAGAACCTTGAATTTTCCTGGTATTATATTTGCTTAAATGCTGTATTTATAGTGACTGGAAGAAAATAGTTATTTTAGTATGATTTTTTTTGTGCCATAAACTGTTGTCACAATTTACTCTCACTTGTTCTACTGAGATAACATCACATTTGCTTATCTGAAAGTTCTGTCAAATAATTTTTTTAATTTTGGGGGAAATAAAATAATAGATTTATTTTCTGACACATTCACAACATTCTCTTTAGTTTTAAAGTACTAGTCTAACTAGGAAATTTTCTAAAAGTGTCTCCGCTAAGGAATTTTTAAGAAAGGCACTGAAAGATGAAATTGCTGAAATTTAACAATTGTAGTTATTAAATGGTAATGGGTTAAAGTAAGACATTCCGCTCTTCAGGAAATCACTAGAGTGAAGACTGGTACTAATAAATGTGTAAGCCTGATTACTGTGAAATTAATTATTAAAACTGAAAGAAATGACTGGACCAAACTCTTAATTGGAAAGAACCATTAACGTTGCTGTATTAGGTTTGCATGGCCAAGCTTTGGTAGCAGGGGGCTATGGGGTGGCTATGGGGTGGCTTCTGTGAGAAGCTGCCAGAAGCTTCCTCCGTGTCTGGCAGAGGCAAACTCTGGCAGCTCCAAAGATAGACATGCTGCTGGCCAAGGCTGGGCCAATTAGAAGTGGTGGCAATGCCTCTGTGATAACATGGTTAAGTAGGAAAAAAGTTATTGCAGTTGTAATTGTGGCCAGAGAAAAGTGGGGTGAGAACATGTGAGAGGAACAGCTCTTCAGACACCAAGGTCAGTGCAGAAGGAGGGGAAGGGGTGCTCTAGGTGCCAGAGCTGAGGTTCTCCTGGAGCCCCTGGTGAAGATCATGGTGATGATACCGAAATCAGATGGATAAAAACTTTCTAACACAGTTTTGAATATTAGATAGCAAGCATTCTTTATTGCAACACACAGGGCACTTGAGGGATCCTTCCTCCATTTGGGCTCCCTGAGCAGCGAGTGAACAGTTTTTATCATACACACTGATTTCGTATTCATTAGCCATCCCTATTTCCTTTGACTTTATTTCACATAGTCACACACCTCTTACTGGAAGTTGTTATTTGGTTCTTTGGAGTCTGTCTTCATGTCCAGTAGAAGAAGAAAGAGAGAAAGACAGAAAGATAGAAAAGGTGTAGAAAAGCACTCATACAGCTACCAACTCCTGGGTTCCAAACATATTCAGATAGAAACTCCAAGGGCAAGGTAGGGTCAAGACACCTGCTTGCCTCATGTTCAGTCTTAAAAACCCTTGGGCCCTCGTGGGCCCACCCCCCCGGTGGGATATCTGGTCACTCGGCCAGTCAGGAGCTGGGTTAGGCAAGAGTGGAGCCCTACTCCAGTGTGCCAGTGGTTCAATGATTGGCAGCCATGTGGGGTTGGGGTACAGGGTCTAGAGGGGTGTGGGGCAGGGACTGTCTCGCCAGGGCAAGGCCTGACCTGCCTAACTGCCCCCCACAGATACATGCATCCCAAAATGTCTTGAGACATCAATCTTTCTTGTCTCTGACAAACATGGTAACAAATTTATGTCAGGTTTAGTGATAAGATTATGCTCAAGACACAGTGTGGTTATGCATTTTCCTCCGAATGGTTTGTTCTGTTCTCCCCCTTTTAAATGTATGGCATATCCCAAATTGTAACTATGTCTATCATGCCTTCCTCAGTACTCCAATTGGTTCATGTTATCTGATTACTCCTACCCTCAGTTCCCATTGGTTCCTGAAATATGTATCCTCCCCTGTTAACTGTTTATTGGTGCAAGTCTTGTACACGCAGGCTTTTGGATCTGTTTTAACCGTGCCGAGGGGGCTGCAGGCTCGCGAGCTCTCTCTCTCCCTCTCTCGCCATCCCCTCCACCCCCCGCCGCCTTCCCCTTCCCTTGTCCCCTTCCCCCTTCCCCCCCCCGGGCACGGGGCCGAGGAGGAATAAACGCGATGCAACAACACAGGGTTGGATTTAAAAGGTCACAGATACCTCTACAGTATCTTCACAAAAATATTTCCTTGTGCCAAAATATAATAAACAGTATTTTTGGACTAACAGCATAGCATACATTTTTTGAACAGGGATAGACATATCAATTTTCTTGTGTATCAAATATATTATCAAAGAATCACCTGAAAAACAGATTATTTTTAATGATGGTTCTGGTGATGATAGAAAGTTACACTAGATTGATTGATAATAAGCATATTCAATTTAAATTATGTTATATACAAGCTTATTGTTATCTAACAGACTTTACTGAGTTTCAAGGTCTGCCTTTAAAAATATTTGGTAACATTTAATACATCTAGTCAATGAAATTAAATTACGTGGGTTACATTTTAATTTTTTAAGGCAATTATGAAACGCTTCAGTTAAAGGTGCAAGGCCTGCCTGCCTTCAGAGTGTTTCCCAGGAGAGTTAAGTTCTACAGCAAAGGTTTTGTGGCCTTTCCATTGAACACTAATCAGAAAAAACACTGAAAAAATAGTGAAAAGTAAAAAAAAAACAAAAAAGAAATTAGAATGAAAATGAAAAGATTCTTCATTTACACAGGTAAAAACACAGCATAGATGGGATAAACTGAAACTAATTTAAATAACATTAAACAGTCTCCAAGATTTAAATAAAATATTAGCATTATTGTATCTATATGAACAGTCAGTATAAGGTGTTTTCCTTATTGTGTTTTGCCAATATTAATATGGTAAGTGACAATGTTCTTACAATGGTAGGTAAAGTTGGTGTATAGCCTTTTTTTTTCTTCTCATCTCAAATCTGGAGTCAAGCACATTGCCATAAGGTTCATTAAGGTGCTATACTATGAAATCAGGGAAGGAAACAGCTTTGAGAAAAGATGAAGCAGTGTAGTGGGTTGGTTCGCATTTGTCCCTTCTGTGAGATAAGAATTAAGGAGAAATACAAAGCAGGCACTACACTTTAATGAATGCAATAAAGTTTATTACTAAAACTAAAGTTAAAAAGAAATAAGAAGGAATTAAGAGAAGAACAACCAAAAACACTCCCTTCCTCTTTTCAGCACCTCCCCCTATTTATCCAACGTAAAGACACAAACTGAGACTCATTTCAGTCAGTTGACCACTTTAAAACAACTTTTCATCAGTCCATATAAAGAGAGAAGTTTCTTTTGTTGCTGTGGTACTTTACTATGAGGACAATTTCTTATGGCACCAACAGCGGCCCAGGTATCTGTTGGCAGGTGTGAGTCCCTTTCCCTCGATGACAGCTTTCCCACGAC
>VYXC01003790.1:393567-440273 GCA_013397175.1 Platysteira castanea | reverse complement strand
CTGGCAGGGCCCAGCCGGGCCCCGCTGGGGCCGGCCCAGCCCCGCTGGGCTGAGCGGGCCCTGCTGTTACCTGTGCCAAGGCCAGAAGAGCAAGAGAGCTATTTCCGCCTTTTTTGTCTTTTAAAGCTCATTCACAGGGCGTTAACTATTTTTGAGTGGTTCCATAAAGCTGTCAATATTCAAATCAATCGATTGATTGGCTCTAATAAGTTTTGGAGGAAGTGACTCCACCCTTTAGCAACAGCATCACTTCCTTAGCTCCATTTCTCTCCGAAGAAACCTGAAAAACAGGAGGATGAGGGGTGGCCCCTGCACATATCAGCAGCAGCAGCAGTAACCTTGGGATAGACTGCTAGAATTCTCAAACTAAAACTTCAAGCTGGGGTTAACCCATAACAAGCAGTGAATTTTTTATGAAGAAAGAAGTCAGTGACAACCGTGGTCTTTGAGGGATCAAAACTTAAGAAACAGCTTGATATTATCTGAGCTGAATTTCATTGCTTATCAGGGAAAGTGGAATGTATAAAAATTATGTTTTCTAGGGGAATTTAAGAGTCATAAAATTATTGGTGATATTAGAATGGTCTAAAAAATAAATTGAGACAAATGAAAGAAGATTTAAGCACAACTCCCAAATTATAGAGCAGATGAAAATTAAATAATCAGATTTAGATTTTTTGCTTACTTTTCTTTTAACTTCCTGGTCTTAATAGCACCCAGAAAAATCCCATAGGAACATTAGATTGGAAAATATCCTGAGAAAAACAAAAAGCAAGAGATTTTCAAGCTCAACTTCAATTAAAGAGTATGATTCCTGAATAAATAGGAAGGATTTAGATAAGGGTGACTGAAGAATAAGTAAAATTTTCTGAAAGAGGACATGAATAATAAATGAGTGATTAATGTAAGGAAATACGAATGAGATATTCAGGATTTTATCAGTACATAGCATAAGTATTCAATATAAGTTTTTAATAGTCTCTGCAGATAAATAAGAAAAGAAGAAAGGCTTTGTGTCTCTCTCATGTCCTCTTTCTAGCAGTGGCTGTCACAGAGTACTTAGACAAGAGTAAACTGCAAACATAATTCAGATTAATGTCCTATTTTCAGCTCAGTGACTTGCTGATCTAGTCAAGGTTTCTATATATTTAGTGACCTGTTTCTTTCTCTAGGCATGCAACTTTGTATTTCCACTGTGCCCTTTGATGAAGAATCCCATCCTTCAGAAGAACAATGTAATTTCCCGTGTTTTGATCTGCCTTTATTTATATAGCCTCTGGTCTCTCACTGCAAGAAATTCTGAATCTTCAGAACCTATCCACACCTATCCGTGACACTCATACCGCTATCTCATATTCTTCATCTCTTTTCCAGACTTACACATTCAATTCTTTGCTGGAACTGGACCATGATCATACTTCCTCCAGTTTTCAGTTCTACATTACCCTTTTAGAGGCTGAGGAGGCCATCCGTAGACAGCATTCAAGATGTAGATGAACAGTCTTATAATAAAGCTTTTTCATTGTCTCTTCTAATATTTTTAAACATTTATTTCTCACTGCTACTGAGAATTACATTGGCATTATATGGAGTAAAGCCAAATAGACTTACTGTGTCCAGGTTTGCACTGGTTCAGTGCTACAGAAACATCCACTTCTGCATTTGGGAAGGTTTGAGCAGAAACATACACATTAGTCTTTTAGTTGTTAACCTACTTATCATGTGTGCTGTAGTGTATATGATTGATGAGTTGCAGCAACAAAGTGTGAATGTTATTAGTCCTTTTACCACTGAGGATGTGGGGACTTGTAGGACACTGGCTATGTGCATGCAGCATGTTCAATCAGGAGAGGCACTGATGGAGCAATCCACGTCCCTGCTCTTCCTTTCTTCCTCTTCTCATAAGAGCTCTGATCTCATCCTTTGCTTGTACTTTCTGCTACAGACAGACTATCAAACATGTTTCCCTTATCAACATGATTATGGACAATGTTGCAAGTTTTGTGACACTGTGTTGGGTCTTCTCAAGCATCTCATATTCATTCATACATCCACTAATTCTAGCTCTTGCAGGAGTCTTACTCCATAAAGGATTAGCAAGGATATTCTGGAAGTCAATCATGACAAATGAAACCAAAATCTGTGCTAAGCGCCTGTGTTAGTTTTGTACTGCCTGGTTTTTGGTAGTGGTGGGCCAGAGAGGTGAGTTCTGTGAGAAGCTGCCAGAAGCTGCCACCATGTCTGGCAGAGCCAATCCCTGTTGGCTCTGAAGATGGACATGCCACTGGCCAAGCCTGGGCCAATTAGACATGGTAGTAGTGCCTCTGTGATAACGTTGTGAAGAAGAAATCAAAACAAAGGTGGGGTGTGTCCGGGGCGACACAATAACAAGGCTCTTACACCTTCCAGGTTCAGCAGAAAGAAGCAAAATGGATCCTCTTTATTGACACTACCTTATTCTTATACACATTCCAATACTTAAGTAAACATCGGCTCTATTTACATAACTGTGTGAGAAAATCTCTGACTCCAAGGTTAAAACCAGAAGGCTTATAGAAAAACAGACTTTAGCAAAAGCCCAAGGCAACAGTGGGGCACAGTTGTAATTTTCCAGACAGAGTAGGAGTGAGAACATGTAAAAGAACCAACAGTGGAGACACCAATGTCAGTGGAGAAAGAGGGGAAGAAAGTGCTCCAGACGCCGGAGCCAAGGTTCCTCTGCAGGCCATGGTGCAGCCCATGGTGAAGCAGTTGTCCCCCTGCAGCCCATGGGTCCATGGGGAATGCAGAGATCCACCCGCAGCCCGTGGGGGAGGTGCCCACGCCGGAGCGGGTGGGTGCCTGGAGGAGGCTGTGATCCAGTGGGAGACCCGGTGGAGAGAGGGGGCCCTGCTTCCAGGCTGGAGCAGCCTGTCCCTGGAGGATTGCACCCCGTGGGGAGAGAGACCCACGCTGCAGCAGTTTTGGGAGGACTGTGTGCCCATGGGAGAGACCCATGCCGCAGCAGTTTTGGCAGGACCATTGCTCGTGAAATTGGACCCATGTCAGAGAGGTTCACAGAGAACTGTCTCCCATGGAGAGGGACCCCATGGCATAGCAAGGGAAGGACTTCTCTCCCTGAGCAGTGGAAGAAAACCTCAGATGATGAACTGACCAAAACCCCCACTCCCTGTCTCCCTTCACTATTGATGGGAAGAAGGGAGAGGTTGGGGGAAAAATAGTGTTTTTAAGGGCTTATTTTATTTCTCATTCTACTGTTCTGATTTTGTTAGTAATAAATTCACTTTATATCTTCAAGTTGAGTCGTTTTGCCCTTGGAGTGTTTTCTCCTGGTCCTTACTCAACTCATGCATCCTTCGTTAAATTTTCTCTCCTCTGTCCAGCTGTGGCAGGGGAGGCTGAGTGAGTGGCTTCCGTGGGTGCCTGATGTTTGGCCAGTGTCAAACCCCAACAGTGCCTTTCTTACCAAACTCAGATAACAATGGTAAGACAGTTTGGTGGTTAAAATCATTCAGACTAGTATTCTATCTATCTTTGATAATCAGCCAGAAGGGAGTTTCTAAGTGTGCTGGGTTGACCCTGGCTGGATGATGATTGCCCACCAAAGACACTCTATCACTCCCCTCCTCAAATGGGCAGGGGGAAACAGTATAACAAAAGACTCACATGTCAAGATAAGGACAGGGAGAGATCACTTATGTTAACCATTACCAATTGAATCAGAATAGGGTAATGAGAAATAAAAACAAATACTAAAAACACCTTCCCCCTACCCCTCCCTTCTTCCCCAACTCAACTTCATGACTGAATTCTTTCCCTCCTTCCCCCCACCAGAAGTGTGGGGGATGGGGAATGAGGATTGTGGTCACTTCATCACATGTCTCTACAACTTCTTCTTCCTCAGGGTAAGGACTCCTCACACTCTTCCCCTGCTCCGGTGTAAGATCCCCTCCCACAGGAGACAGTCCTTCATAAACTTCTCCAATGCGAGTCCTTTACAGGCTGCAGTTCTCCACAAACTGCTCCAGTGTGCATCTCATCTGTGGGGTGCAGTCCTTCAGGAACAGATTGCTCCACTTTGAGTCCCCTGTGGGGTCACAAGTCCTGCCAGCAAACCTACTCTAGTGTGGGCTCCTCTCTCCAGAGATCCACAGATCCTACCAGGAGCGTACTCCAGCACAGGTTTCCCATGTGGCCATGGCCTTGTTTAGGCAACCATCTGCTTCAGCGTGGGGTCCTCCACAGGCTGGAGGTGAATATCTTTGTGTAAAGGCTGTTCCAAGTGTATTGCTTACATCAACCAAAATCTCAGGAATTCCATTCTATATTAAGTGTACTCTTTCTCACAGGCTGCCTCACTAGATACTGCATCCAATCCCATAACTCCCAGAGACAGAGTTCTAATAAATTCCAAGTCTTCAACACAAAAGTCCATTTCTTGTCCAAGAATTTGACATACATGTAAATAATCAAAGGAAATAAGGAAGAAAAATACATAGATGACAATAGGAAACACTGGTGTCAAGTTGATTGGGTTTTGCTTTTGACTTATTACTAATTCAAGTAGTAGTAGAATAAGATGAAAAGTAGTAAGGGTGATTTATTGTGTTTTTGTTCTGGGAAAAACATTAAGGCCATAATTATGTGTAAATATGTATTATAATGGTGACAAAAGCATGTGGACTGCAGCCATCAAGACAGTTGTAGTACAGCCATCTCCGTACATGAGTTATTCCCTGGGCTTTTATGAAGTCTGAGTGAATAAGAAAACACTGCAATCTTTTCTGAGTCAGCTAACAGAGATTCATGCTATAACTGACTGTTCACTAGGCTGGTAAACCATTGGTTTGTTTTTCATATATTAAGACTCTGGGTGTGAGAGAAAAGAAAACTTTTAGTCTGGACATACCCATTAAATCTGTCATAAGTAGCAATTTTAAAGAAATTAAATTGAACTTTGGCATAAGCTTTGTGAATAAGGCTATTTCTATAACCTAGATCTTAAATAATTCACAGAATAGTGTCTCTGGGAAAGATGTTGAAATTTACAATGCATATTACTTGTGTGAATTACTCAACTTAATTGGAAGGACTTCTAAGGGGCATTTAGATTTTTCAGGGCAAGGGGGTACTTTGCATATTGGCATTGCAAATGTTTGGAGAATAATGCTTTAAAGGATTGATTGTATAGTGTGCACTAACAAAAACCTTAGCAAGGCACAAACATGAAAGAGAAAGACAATAATATTTGAATAGTTGTCACACAAAGTTCCTGTTGCTAGGGAAACCACTTCTTCATCTGTACTTCTTTCAAATGTGTCTACCTCCAGGTCACTCAAATAGTGGAGATCACAATCTGGTGTCTTGTGAAACGGTAAAAATAAGTCATATATGTATATGGAATGTATGTCTTACAGAGTAATTAGTGTGCTTTTTAATAATCTGCAGAAACTGTAGGAGATTCATACCTGCAACATCATTTTGAAGTTCACAAAGAAACCTGTACACCAGTCATTGTATTTTCATTTTGTTTGTAAGTATTTTTACCTTTTTCTCAGCTGTGTGCCTAACTTCTACTGTGTCACTGTTTCAACCTACACTTAACATTTTTAAATAACATGCGTAAGATGTCCTACTTTTATTAATCACTCACTGAATTCTTCAGCTTGCTACATATTATTTTGCAAAGAAGAATAAATAAATCTGGAATAAATCTGTCTGCATATACATAACTCAAAGTTTGACCTGGGGAGCAAATAGATCTACCACAATTGTGAAACAGGGGCACTGACAGCATCAAGCTTCAACAAGCACTTCTGTCTTCACTCTGCCTCATATAATCTCCTGGTTCACTGGAGTAGAGCAGCTCACAGAACAATTTGCCTTCACAAAAAAGCAATATTTTGGGTTGAGAAATGGTAGTTTTCAGGATCTGTCATCTCCTACATAAGACTGAAGTCTATGTTTATTCATATTCTTCAATCAAAATCATAATAAACTAACTACTCCTGCCCTTAAATTTATACATGAAGTGCTTTGTCAAACCAGAGCCAGAGATAAACCTGTTATTTTGAAATTGTTTCTTGAACATGAAAAACAGTAGGAACAAAGAATGGATCCTGCAACAAAATTAAATAAAAGAAACTTTTAATTTCTACTTTCTCTATATATATCTATATATTCTAGTGTCTCTATATATCATCTATTTAGTTTTGATTGCCATTGATGACACGTTGGTTGTACAGTAATAAAGGAAGACAGCCAGACATCGCATTTTTTATCAAAAAACCCAATCATGCTTAAGCCAATATTTTGGTCAGAAATCAAATTTGCTTGAAATCTGAAGATTTGGAAAACAAAATGCAATTGTTTCTTCATACAGTGTAACACAAATGATAAGTGCTTGGATAGTAATAAGGTTTTTGTAAGGCAAATGAGTTGTAAGAAAAAGGAATTTTTTTCCAATGTCTATATACCTTCAGAGCTGGTAGCCCTTGATCAGGGCTTATGAGTTACTCCTCATTACTGACGCCACAATGTCTATTTCCCATTTCTAAATTAAACACATATGAGACTTTTGGGGCTGCCTGATCTTGGGATTATGCAAGAAAGAGTAACTTGGATTTGCCTTCGTGAAATTTCTTCTGATGCTTGGTAAGACTGAGTGTGCCAGACTCATGGCAGCAGCTGAACTGTCAATTGGTACCACAGCTGCCACAATCTGCACCAGGTCTTTCGGCTCTTGAAACTAATCTGTCTCCTCAAGTCCTCTATCCAGTTTTACTACCACAGTACCTAATTGGTTGTTATATAATTTTAAACCAGTCTGTGTTGGCCACAGTCAAACAGTACATGGAAGAGACATGGAAGAGCCTGTCTGTGTGGAAGAGCCTTCCTCCTCCTCTACCTCCAAACTTTTTTCTCAATCTCACTCTACAGAAATTACTTATGGCAGTTGGAGTTGACATGCTGGATGCAGCCCAGACAAGGGATCTTTTTTAAATGAAGCAGTTATCCCTGAATTTGACTATTTTTTGTGTATTGTTTCAGCAAACAGATAGATGCTGAGATGATGAACTAGCTATACTTTATTACTGCTCAATAAAGTAACTGCAGTTCTTAAATGACACAAAACGTAAGCTCAAGAAGATGCAGCGGAGAAGATAATTCTTAAAATTGGTCACCAACAACTGTTCTAAGCAGGATTGTGACCATGCATATATCAATAGGCCTTTAATATTTAAATGTTTAAAAGTTTTAAACATCAGCACTATGGTTGTGTGTGTTCACCCATCTAAAATAATCTAAACCAGAGTATTGATGCTACACTGTTTAGTTAACATATTTTGGTAGGATTTTATGATGATGATTTAAAACTGCTAATTTTTTTATAAATAATTTTGTGTTACTGCTGCAAATGAATACCTTAATTTCTGAGTAGTAGAAAAGCCATTCTTTAAAAGCTGATCATTACCTTCCAGGTAATGCATGGAAAGGAGGATGACTTTTCTATGGCTGTGTGATACATAAGTATAAAACTTCAGTAATGTAAGAAATTAATTCGCAGATTGGCAGTTCCCAGCGATGTCCTTGAGTGGAAGAGACAACCTTCATAACCCTAAAAGTCCAAAGGAGAGACCCAGTCATCCCCTCCCATCCTGAAACTAGGTACAGAAAGGGTGGTGATGCAATGCCCGACATGTCCACATAACCCTGTGTTTCCTCTTTTAGGAACATCACCAGCATTGCAGGGCACATCAAGGAGGCCCGGAACTAAATGCAATAACATGAGGTGGATTGCTCCTGAGAAAAGTCAGCCTAGGATCATGACTAATATGCCCAACTGCTGTGCTACAGCTGCAGAAGTCTGGCACAGGGGAGGAAAGCCCAACAAGACCAAAATCAAGCTGGGTACACAAACCAGTTTTGCAACAGTACCAGCTCCCACCCAGTTGATGAATCCTTCTATGCATAAGTCAGTGGTATCATTCCCCATCTGGAAAACAAGGTGATCTCAAAACTCAGAGGACCTGATTTTAGCAGACTTCAAAAACCTGTCAAAGATAAGTCAGTATGGCATTTGTCACTGTGACAGCTGGTTTTGTAAAGACTTGTGACACTGGTCTAATGGCAGTAGGTTAATGTCACTTCCTGGAGTATAAAATCATTTCTCTAAAAACACTTCAAGGACATGAGGCAGCCTTTTGCATCAGTTTTCAGGAGTGACCTCACAAATTAGTGTAAGCAAATTGCTACACTGATTTCCTAGAGTATTATTATTATATTATTATAAATAAATTATAATAAAAACTTTACAATAGTAATCTCAGCAAATTAATACTCTAAATATTACCAGTCTTAAACTTTGAATGAATATGTCTGTCCAAACTATGTGATCTGTTTAAAGTTTATGGTATTTGTAAAAAGTAATGAGATTTATTATTCTGAATAATAAATATTCTGAATCTTAAAATGCCAGCAGACATAACATCTAAAAATTCATTAAATTAATAAAAATAAACTACAGAATGACACCATATCTTAGGATAAGCATTTCTGATTTGCTTCACTATAGACCCTAATAAAAACACATATAACACAGAATATACATCTAATACTAGCCTTACTTTTACTTAATTAGATGCAAGAATATCTGCAATTTTAAAACTCTGCTTTTTTTACCTTGTGCATTGTAATTGCAGTATTTTATATTGATTGCCATAGATTGTCCATATTGTCTCTAAGGTCAGAGTAAGCTTTTTTTTCTTTTATGATTTTCTTTTTTTCCTTTTTTTTTCCTTTTTTTTTCCTTTTTTTTTCTTTTCATTTTCTTTTTTTTTTTTTAATACATTTCTGTCTACTTTTGGTGGACTGGCACTTCTTTTTGTAATAATCTTTCGTGATCATTGAAAAGAATGATTGATGGTGCTTTTTCCCAAGATACATTTAATTGAATGTCTGACAGTTTTCTATTCCTCTAAACACTTCACTTCCACTATTTCTGTGCTTAGTCTCTGTCTTCATTTCATACGTCTTGTCAGTCAAGATTGAGGAGAAGAAATATGTATTTGTCATCTACCTTTTAAAAAGAGGGAAGCTGTAAAGGTGGCATACTTGGTTTGTTATCCGTAGTCTCCATTGAGCAAAAAGCACAACAAAATTATTCATATATTAGATATTAGCTTTCTGTATGAGCCTACTTTTTATTCATATAAATAATACATTTAAAAATTATAATTCATCAGATTGCTTCCTCACATATAATTCTCATAAGCAAGTCTCTACAGTGTTAAGTAAAGTTAAGACAAGCATGCCTTGGCATTTTAATTATACTAAAATTCTACTGCACCAAGGTGTTGGTTTGCATTCTCCCCTCCACCCCCACTATGTGTGTGTATATTCACAGTATAAAAATTTAACTACTGCAAGTATCCAAACAGCAAGTACTACTTCAGCAAAAAAAACATGGATAGCTTATAGCTCACTTTCTGAATGAAAATATTTTAAAATACTCTTTCAGATATTTTAACGGTAGGAAGAGAGTTTCTCATTGCTGGACAAAAATATATATTAATTCTACTTTCCCTTGAGTCTTAAAGTGAAAGTAGAGACTAAAAGCCCTAAGCATTTGTTTTGAAAATATATTTGAAATATTATTCTTGTAACCTGAAATTTTATAAGGAAGATCAGTTTCCACCATCCCCTGACTTAAAAATAAATACAGAAAAATTCTCAAAATAATTCCCAAATTTGAAAATGCATTATTTGCTTTTAAGAAAATGTGTAAAATGTGTGAATTTTTATATTCATATTTGTAACTGCAAATAATTTTCTTTTAAAAGGGAGGTTTTAACAAAAATTTCAAGAATTATCAAGGCAAATATATCTAGTCAAAGATAATAATGGACTAAAGAGTTCACAGATTCATAAAACAGAATAAAAAATCACTTTGTACCTAGCTGAAGGAATGGCGTTTACTTTTTTTTACAAACAATAGGTTTTGGGGTTTTTTCTACTTCTTTGTTTTGGAAGAACAGCTGTGTTTATACAACTCTTTTGTGACTCCATTCCAAAGGAGAAATTTATAAACCTGTTCCCTCTATCTCACAGTGAGCGTGAAAGCTTCTTTCAGATGCTACAAGAATCCACCCAGCTCCTTTTAAAATAGTTTCCAAGACCTCTGAAGAATTTCACACTTAAATTAATAATGCAAAAAAAAAATATTAAATTAAAATTAAGTTTTGTCTTCTCACTGTGTTTGAAGTCCACCAGCAAATGGGCCCCAGTGTGTTTTGTAGTTCAGCCTCTCTTTAAGTCATCTCTTACTATCTCACCTTGGAAGTGGAAACAGAACTGGCACATGAAGAGGACCTCAAACTGCACTCCCAAAAATGATAGTCTTCTATCAATGGTTGTTATTCTCTTTTTTTTAAAAGCAGTGAGCTATACTGTCATAAACAGAAATCACTGATATAAGGACCACAGGGGAAATTCTTCTCTCAGTTAACTGATTGATTGACTTCAAAGAGAGCATCAAAAGGACAGAATTGACCTCAGGACTTTAAGTCAAGGTCTCATTTCACACATGCATCAAAATGAGATCATGAAATCTGTGAGATGCTGCTGTGTTGTAAATCATGTATTTTTAAATAAATAAGCTAATTTTTTTCAGAGATACATAGTATCTTCCAGAAAAAAAATCTCTAATCTCCAGAAAATTTCTGATTATGTTGCATAAGCAATAAGAAGGCTCCTTTCATCAACAGTTAAATTTCATTGTCTGTCTTACAAAATCATTTGTCTTTCTCAGATATCTTATTTCTTTCTGAGCTATTTGCTTGGGAATTATACTCCAGGATATGCTCTTCAATCTGTGCACCTATATTCTTTTCAGCCATAATAGGATTTAGAGGGAGAACTCAGTCATGCACTCTGCAAAATGCTGATGCCTTTTATTTCATGCAGACAAACACTTCTTTAAGTAATATTCACCTCACTCAAAACAACAACAAAAACCCATATTTTGCTACTGTACCTGATTTTATAATGACTCATCCTACATACAGATATGCAATAGTGTTGTACAGCAAAGGCCAAAAAAATAGTTTCCCACGCTGTCCTCTACACCTGTTTTGCATGATAGCAGGATCCCACAGTCTTCTGGTTTAAGATATATGGATATCTGACTTGACTGAGTATTCTGCAATGCAGCAATCACAGCTACGCTACCTGAAATGGAGACACTTGCTGAATTAACTGATACTAACAGGAGAGAGCAGGAAGCAGTAAAGCTCACTTTCTAAGTCTTCCTTTCATCGTTGCCTGTGGAGCATTCTGCAGATGACCTGAGGAGTAAGCAGACAAATTTACAAATCTGTCAGCTCACTGTCACCAAAAATGAAGTTTAAAAGTGGGAATGGCCCTTTGTTCAAAACAACAGGGAAACATGACAAAGTCTCAAGTCAAGGATGGATTTGATAAACTTTGCAAAACCCGTGTATTAAAAAATGCAGACTATTTTGGAGTAGGAAGGCAGAATTATGATCATGTATTTATAGCTAATTTTCTGTCCGATTCATGATCTACAGAACTTAATGGTGTCCTAGGTTGCAATGTAAGATGTGCCCAAAAGTATGTATTCTATCACCATCTTCAGGAGCTGTTGAAACCAGGTGGGGCAGTGTTTTCCTTGCCTTCTCACTCTGGACTATCTTCTGTTAATGGGCCATCAATGCCTTGCCACATGACTCATAGATAACTCCTTCCGGAGGCTATCTCTGTTTAATGGGCAATCAAGGACCCACCCCATGACTCATAAAATTACATCACCCCATTGTGAGATGCTCCCCCCAGTGGGAAGGAGCCAAGCATTCCCACCTGGATATAACCTGGGGTTTGGAGCAGCACAAGCAGTCCTTACCCACTAGATTTCCAGAGGACAAGAGCTACTAGACCTTTCTGCGGGATCACTGCTTTCAACAAGACTACTTCATCTGGACTGCTACCATCACCCTAACTAACAGCGTCTCAGGTTGTATTCTGACTCTGTCAGTGGTTTTTCTTGTACTATTGCATTAATTTTTTTTTTCTATTAAATTGCATTTCTGACTTGGAATGTCTCACTGGTTTGCTTTCAAACCAGTACAAATGGGTAAGGAGGACAAAAGTCTTTCTTCTTGACATAAAATTTATCAACGCTTCCTAAGTTTTAAATGCATAAAGTTCATTATTTTCATATGTCTTGATCTTTTGAAAAATTATATGCTGTTCTGGCTAAAATGTGTATGCAACAATTTTGTTTGACCTGCTTTATGTAGCTGGATTTTTCTCATATACCAGCAGATGTCTGCATCATAGATGCCTGTACCTGGGCTAATCACTAAGTCTACCTCTAATATCAGTGTAGAGAAATAGGTACTTTTAGTGTGTGACTGGCCTGACCTATTTTGAGTGTCAGCATTAGGATGGAAAGAATTGCATCTTTAAAATGTCAGACACAGGCATATGCAATGTAGGCATACATTTTTCCTCAGAACGATGTTATCAGAAATTACTACATAAATTGTTCAAAAAGTAACTACTTGTATTAAAATTGGGCATGTGAACTGTTCACCATCAACTTTACATCACTGGACCCTGCCATACTTCCTTCTCCTAGTCTAGAGAGATGTCAGCTACCTGCTCCTCCTGTTAATTTAGAAGCTTTTCTCCAGGACATCCACTTTCAGAAGAATACAACAGTCTGGATTCTCTTGTATTCGTTTTTATTTTTCTTCTTTTTCCACATAATCTTTTTTAAAATCTACTCTTCTGTTTCATTTCAAAAAATTATTAAAAATTGAAAAACTCTGTACAAAGGGCAGTTCATCTTGTTAATGGCCACTCTTGTAAATATGGACTAAAACTAGCAAAATAATGGCATCACATTAGATTTAAAATTAAGTCAGAGATCTGTTTCTGGTAAGTGAACAGATTTAAAGTTTGTGTTTATTGCACTACCTTGAACATTTGCTCTGGAGGAAAAGTTTTAGCTCATATGCTTACACTTTGCTCTTAAGCAGAGCCAGGCCTGAAAAAAATGACCAGATGACACAAAATTTCTTTTTCCTATTCCTTTAATACACCATGAGTGATTAGTGACAGTAATCCCTTGTAGCCACAGTTCTGTCAGAGTTTTCATCCACAGGGATTAATACTACTCTTAAAAATTGGTGGTAAGTCCTTCAGTTCACAGCACTCATATCTCTATTAATTCATACATGCCAATTTACATCTAAGCCAGAAGAGAGGTATTTTTATTTCACTTCCTTTCATGTAAATTGGTTTGGATTTTTTTTGATTTAAAGATATTTAAAGTCATACTACTAGGCATGTCAACCACTTTGACAGAAGTGGGCAGATTTAATCTCTACCTCATTGGGGTTCATACATAATTTCTCATAGGAGAATACAATGAATCTCTTGATCTCAGCTAGCTTAGATGAAATTCTGAGGTGGAGAATATTATATTTCACATCACTGAAATCCCTTTAGGTAGATTTACTAGGCACCCCTAGTGTTTTCCTGATGTTTCCTACTAGTTTAAAATTAATCTTGCCAGAAAGGAACCGGCTGTTTCAAAAAGAAGCAATATGTTAATTTCTAATCATACCTTTATTCTTTGCTTTACAGAGATGTTTGCTTCAGAGAAAATGGACGAAGGTGTTCAAAAAGTACAGCATGCAAATTATAGAAACACATAAGCTTATAAGAGCTGGCAAAAAAGGAAAAGCAGTGCAAGGATTTAAAGACACATACCAGGATAGCAATAAATTTTAATTTAAAAAAAAGAGAAATTATATCGCAAGATGCCTTTATGGTAAGTTGCATATTTTTAACTTCTTTTCTCAGGGATTCCTTTCCAGCCCCTATTGCTCTTTAAACTCTTCTAAAATTAGTCAGTAATACACAATAATTTCTACTGGTGAATTTAGATGTTTGACTTGAACCTTTAGATAGTTTTGTGGGGTTTTTTTTGTTTTTTTTGTTTTTTTTTTTAACAATACATCACTTTTGGCAGTGTCAGAGACTGAAATTTATGGTTTATGGCTTCATAAAAAAGGACTTTTACCTATTAAAGCAAAAGTGTATAACAAAGCTGCACCAGCAAAGCCCGCCCTGACTGAGGCCCCTGACTGATACCCTGAACTGTGAGTTAAACTGCCTAAGGCAACTTGAGATAAGGAAAGTGATGCTATTGTTCAAAGCATTGTTCAAAGCATCTGGAGGAACATCCACAGCAGGGCCCAGCCCAGCACCTTCGGGGTGCAGACCACAGCCCCAGGCTTATCTGCTGCCAGGCTCGCACAGACCCCCACACCACAGCGGGGAGGAGGAGAGATTTTGGGTGTGCGGCACAGCCTCTGGCCAGAGGCAGTGAGCGCCCATCCTCCCCCGTGCAGACCGGCCCAGCTGCGGGGCCCCCACCCTGGGAAAGCCACATCTCCGGGACAGCCAGGTGAGGGACAGCAGAGGGGGGGTCACGGCCCCTCCAAGGCCCCCACAAAGGGGTCCCCAGACCCTGCACCAGAGCACTGCATGTGACACAGTAACATGATGCAGCACATCTACAGTGCTGCACGGGACAGTGTCAAACCTGTCCCCTCAGGAGGCTCCTGGGCGTTCCCACCTGCCCAAACATACATTAATCCACTGGATTCTGTGCTTTTCGGTGGGAGATCCTCTCCACCAAGAAGACGAGATGGAGGGAAGAGACGAGACGTCCTTGGAACCCATGGAGGGGTGATATATTTCTACTTAATCTCCATAACCCTGGGAAGTATCAAAAGCAGAATGGGCAGCAGGGCAAAGGAGGTGATTCTGCCCGTCTACTCTGCTCCCATGGGATTTCACCTGGAGTACTGCATCCACCTCTGAGGTCCCCAGCACAAGAAAGGCTTGGACTTGTTAAATCAGGTTCAAAGGAGGACATGAAGATGCTCAGATGAGTGGAACACCTCTCCTATGAAGACAGGCTGAGAGCTGCGGTCTCTTCAAAGACACTATTGTGTCCTTCCAGTACTTAAAAGGGGTTTATAAAAAAGAGGAAGAGGAACTTGTTACAACGGCAGAAAGTGTTTGGCAAGGTGGAACATTTTTAAACAGAAGAGATTTAGATTAAATGTAGGGAAGAAATTCTTTATTGTGAAGGTGGTAAGGCACTGGAACAGGTTGCCCAGAGGAGTTCAGAGTGCCCCATCCCTGGAAGTGTTCAAAACCAGGTTGGATGGGTCTTTGAGCAATCTGGTCTAGTGAAAGATGTCTCCTGCCATGGCAGGGGGTTTGGAACTAGACAATCTTTAAGGTCCCAAGCCTTTCTATGATTCTATGAAATATTTTCTTTCTGTGACCAAGCAGTAGCACAGTTTCCTCAGAGAGGCTGTGAAGTCTCCATTCTTAAGATATTGAAATGCTGTTTGGTCCTGTGTTGCAGTGGGGTTAGCCTGCAACCTTCCCTGAAAAACAGCTTTGGCCTGTGGAAAGAATCAGGAACAATAATCTTGATAGATGTTCATGGATGCTCTTTATTTTCTCACAGCCTCATGGCTGGGCCTGGCACAGACTGACTGCAACAACTGCCCAAAATCATGTGAACACCCACGTAAGTACAGGATTCACTGGGTGGAGTTACATTTGAAAAGACCAGTGAGGAACAGGATTTAGACACAATAGCATCAGGGAGCTTGGAAACCCTGTGTAACCTGACCCTGCTTCCACTCCCAAGGCCCACCCCCCCCAGGGCACCTCCACAGTCCTGGGCAACCATCTCTAGGTGGTCCTGCTTGAGAGGGGTGGTGTGGGCCTCCAGAGGCCTCTTCCAATCACAGCTTTTCTTTAATTCTATTATTGCTTATGTAGTCAAGGAGATACATGCAAAGACTGCAAAAATGCTGATATTGTGCTTGCAAGACAGGGGGAATGAACAGCAACTCTCAATAAATTAGACTAACATTAGTCCCTAGAAAAATCAGATAAAGATGACAGAATCAGATGATAAAAAAAGTCAAGTACTAGAATGTAATTAATTACAGACTACTAAAGCTTTATATAAACTAGTTTTTTTTTCTAATGAGCCCAATTTCATTATTTTATTCAGTCACAGGTTTGACTGCATGGCAGCTAAATACCACATAACTGTTCTCTTACTGCCCCACTTCCCAGGTGGGATTGGAAAAAAAGTAAAAATTGTGGGTTGACAGAAAGACAGTTTAATGAGACAGAAAATAATAATAATAATAAAGCAATAAAAAAATTAGAACATAAAAAACAAGTGATACACTATGGGGTGAGGTGAGAAACAGAAAAGGCCTTGACTCTGTGTGAGCCCTGCTCAGCAATAACAAAAACATCAGTGTGTTATCAACATTATTCTCATCCTAAATCCGAAACATAGCACTGTACTAGCTATTGGGAAGAAAATTATCCTAGCTGAAACCAGACCACTGTTTTGATTTGTTTGGATTTGTTTTGTGTGTAGCATTTTATGCAGTTTGACACAACATGCTGAGGGGAAAAGAACCATGTATATTAAATCACTGTGGTTTGTATTAAATGGATTAAAAAAGGGTTAGATTGTGATGTTAAAATAAAGTGACGTTAAAGACAAATCAGTTCTTCTATTCACAATAGTAGCTTAAAACCTCATGGCAAAATACATATAAATGAGGACAGACAGTTCACATTGCTTTTTAACATAGGGGTTAATATCAGGCTTTAAGAAAAAAATACAGGTTAAAAACATAGAAATAAAGAACATACATCATATATACAGGTTATTATATTATTATATAAACCCTTGAAGAAAGTTTAGTTTTTACTAAATTACTGCATAGCAGTAATAGAACACATTACAGTAAGCAGCATTTTAAATGGACCCAACTACCAGGCAACTACATGATAACAAATGACAGAATAAATACAGTGATAGAGTTATTTCTGTGAGGGAGGGAGGTTATTTTAGAGGAATCAAAATTAGGCCTAAAACTATTCATAATTTTAATCAATTATCTAGAAGTAAACACAGAATTACCACTGACAAAACCCTCTAGATACCACATTTAAAATTTCTTCAGAGTTAAACAGTGATGAGGACAAAATAGAGGCTGACCTTTAAGAGAGGAAAATGCATAGATATTTAAAAAGAAATAAGACAGAAAGGATCACTGAATTTTTGGAGAAGTAGCTCTGGAGAAAATTGGCATCTGTAAAATATTTATAGCTATAACCTGCCACGTAAGTCTTAAACATATCTCTGCTTCCTTCATAAAAACAATCTGGGAATTGTCTTGATGAACAGCATCTTCCTACTTTCAGATGTAGTGGCAAAAATTATAGGACATAATGACTTCAATGGGAAGGTGCACAAATTGAAATAAATATGACATATTTTTTAGGAAAGAAATGGTCAGCTGTTAAAATTGGGCAGTAATGGCAGTTGTAACAGAATACTAGTGAACATAGACTCTGTTAATAAAGACCTTCATCTGAAAACAGGCAATATCCAAGTGAAATATACTTCACTGAAAACAGATGTTGCTACTTGGGCATTACAAAGAGTGGATGCAATCTGGTAGACTATTGTGTAGGAAATGAGCTAAGTTCTGCTGACTTCTTCTGGCCTTAACTGACATATACAGATAAACTGAGGATACCTGGCTTAACTTCTCTTTTCTCTCTCTTCTCTCTCTCCCTTCTCTCTTCTCTCTTCTCTTTCTGACATCTTTGTGTTCTACTGAAAGTACAACAAGTGAGAGCAGAAGCTCAAGAGAGTCAAGGATTTCAGATGAATTTTGGAAAATCATCTTGCAGCCAATTTGGGAATACCACTGGTAGTGGTCCACAAAGAAAAATCTCTAGAGTGCCTTGCCAGTGATGAAAATACTCAAAAGTTCTGGTTCCAAGTATTATAAAATTATGCAGGCATCCTACTAGTAGTTTTTTATTTGGAAGATTATACAACACTATGGATGAACGTTGGCAAAAATATGGGAAGTGGCGTCAATGCATGAGTACCAGAAACAGTCTTTTAACAGTTCATGAAGGAATTAAGTAGTGATGTTAGAAAAGCCAAGCTTACCCAGAAAAAATTCTGAAAGAGGAAAGTTTTTCTTACAGTGGATCTACATAACTAACATTTCTTCTTTTTTTTTTCCTTTAATTTGTAAAATAATGTGAAATTAAGGTCTTCAGGGCCTTTTAATCCCCCAGTGTTTTTTCCCAGTTATCGATTAGTTAACTTTTTAAACTGATTTTATCTCATTAAAGAAAATAATTATCTATTACCTTATAATGAAAGCAGAACCAGATACATTTTCCTCCCAAATGGCCACATAATACTTGTCTTCTTTCTGTTGTTTTACTGTTTTCATGTTCTTATGTTCAGTGACTAGAACTAAAGTGTGTAAATGAGATTATGTAGTCACTTAGGACCCTGCTGTTCAACAGCTTTTGCATCAGGACTAGCCTCTCAAAATTTATATGATACCAAAGAAATGATCTAATAAATGCAAGGAAGACACAAGAATGTATAATTTAGGGTCAGTAATGGTAGAATATTCTTCACATCTCAGAAGATAAAGGAGAAAAAATTTTATGTCCATCACAGAATCCCAGAATGTTTGATGTTGGAAGGGACTGTCTGGTCCAACCCCCAGCTTTTCAGTATCTTGAAGGATGGAAACTCCACAACCTCTCTGGGAAACCTGTGCTTGGTCACAATGAAAAAGTGTTTTCTCATGTTCAAAAGGCATGTGCTGTGTTTTACTTTGTGCTCACTGCCTCTGGTCCTGTCACTATGCACGGCTAAAAGAGTCTCACTTCATCTTCTTCCTTTGTGTATTTATAGATTGACAAAATTCATCCTTCTCATTCTCTTCCTTTCGCTGAATGTTCTTGGATCTTGCAGGCTTTCCTTATAGGAAAGATGCTCCTGTCCAGTCTTTGCAACATCTTTGTGGCCCTTTGTTAGACTCTTTCCAGCATGTTCATATCTCTCTTGTACTGGGGAGCTTCGAGCTGGACACAGTACTCAAGGTGTCACCTCTCCTGTCCTCAATAAAAGAAGCATCACCTTTCTCAACCTGCTGGCATTACTTTGCTTATTGCAGTCCAGGATGATATTTCTCTATTTTTGCTGCAAGAAAACACTGCCAACTTGTTTAACTTCATGTCCATCAGAACTCCTAGGTCCTTTTCTGCAAAGCTGCTTTTCAGCCTGTTGGACCTCAGGTTGTATTGGTGCCTGGTGTTGTTCCTTACCAGGTGCAGGAGTTTGCCTTTCCATTTGTTGAATTACCTGAGGTTCTGCTGACCCATTTCTCCAGCCCATCCCTCTGCATGACAGTGCATTACTCTGACATGTCAGCCACACCTCCCAGTTTTGTATTCCTAGCAAACTGCCTGAGCATACACTCTATCTCATCATCCAGGTCATTAATGTTCGATAGGATAGGACTCAATACTGACTCTTAGGCTACACTATTGGCCTCCAGCTAGATTTCTTTCTACTGATCTCTGCTCTCTGGGCACAGCTATTCAGCCTGCTTTCAGTTGACTGTCTTCTCATCTAGCCCACATGACCACAGCCTCTCTGGGAGAACATTATGGGAGACAGTGTCAAAAGCCTTAATCTTGAAAAATATTTATAGAATCTCCCTTATTGGTTATATTTAAGGAACTGCCTAATCCTACAGGAAAAAAATGTCTATTGAATTTGGAACACTTATGTTCCATAACTCTAATTTGCTAAGTGCAACCTTCCTTCTCTTTCAACTCTGGGATTCCAGACAAAAATAATTCATTTTGTATTTACTATATGCACAGCTAATACGATGATTTCACTTTCTTCTCTTTTGCCTCATTCATATGAAAAAACTACAGCTCAGGGTGCTGAAAGTACATATCTGTTCTTACTTAATCTAATTATTAAAAAATGATGTGTTGAACTTCATAAAAACTAAATATTACTTTAAAACAATCAACTCCTAAGTCCTGTTCTACAACTAGGCTTTCAGCATGCTTGTCCTTTCTAATTTTTATGTAACATTTACAGCTGTCTGCAAACATTACAAGCAATGTCAGCCACGTGACTTGAGAAAGCTTAAGGCTTGGATGGAGACCAGCAAGTCTCCCATACCTACTCTTATGTACTAAGACCTGACTGGGAAAAGCACTTCAAAAGAGAGGTAACATCTCTAACAGAGATGGATCAATTTGCCCTTAGTTTATCTTAAGGAGTTTTGAAATCTCCAGGTCTTCCAAGTTATTTCTGCTGTTTCTACATGACCATGTAGGTGTTACAGACAGAACGACTGTTCTTATTTGCAGACTGCTTGAAGCCTAAGCTCACTCCTTTTTGATAGCAGCCTTGCAGTTTCATCCAAGCCTTGGTCACTTCAAGACTAAAGCTACATTGGTACAGTAAAAAAGAGCTACATCTTTTTGGTACTAGATGTAGTGCATCATTTGCTAAGCAGTACTTTTTCTTTATGAAAGCATATTAGGTGTGTGCACTGTCATCTATGTTAGCTGTTGCTGGAGCTGTCATATCAATATTACAGTTTGGGTTTAGGTCTATTAATTCTGGAGACCAACATATTCAAGAGACTTACCTGTCTTTCACCTTTTGCTGCATCTCTGCAACTATGAGATGAGACAAACTGACCTCAACTTCAGTAAATGTAAGAAAAAGTAGTTGTTGTCATTTTTGTTACCATTTCTCTTATCTCTGGTATTGTTTCCTGTCTTCTATTTGTAACATTTGATATCTGCTTGCTTTTTTTCAGTGCACACCATAAACCAAACATATTTTGAATATGCTTACAGAAACACAGCAGTCAAAGTTTGACAACAATAATATAGACATCGTTGGAAAAATAATTATTTTTGCTTTATTTCATTATTGTTATGATCCTTGATGTGACTGACGCTGGCTAAAATGTATTCATCTTCTATTAATGTGATTGTACCCAGATTGCTAGATGCTTGTTTTTCATTTTAGGGCTGAAAAATTCAGTTAAACAAATAAATGGATAAAGAAATAAGCATGTAAACATTTTCCATAGACTGTGAAGAATAGTAAAGTCCCAATTTAAAATTTATAGAACTGTATGTTCTTTTATGTTTACCTTCATAATGACTAGTTGCTTAATCCTTTTTTGCTGCTCCAATTATTTTTCTGATTTTATTTTAAATTCAACATTAACATACCATATCTATAATAATTTTACAGTTTTATTTAAGGTCTTTTCTTCTAAATTTACCATATCTAATATATTGTCTAGAATGAGTAGAAACTGATTGTCATTTGAATTACTTTTCTCGCTGAAGTATTTGGCAGAAACAAAATATGCATTTTTAAATACATATTATTCAAATCATCAGCTGTGAAATTAGTGCTTTTTATCAATCTAGTATCTTGAATAACTTTTCTTTTGAGAGCAAATAAAACCCCACTTAAAACAACTCTTTAAAAATATGTATCAAAATACGCTTCTGTAATTTAAGTGAAGGGAAAAAAGATGTTCCCATGAATATCTTTAGTTCACTGACTTGGATCAAATGAACATCGTTTTGGTAAATAAACTGCAGCTCAAATAAATAATAGATATGTTCTCAGTATTATGAAATATTTCCATTACTGTGGTATCTTGGATCTTAAGCAGAATCATGGTGGAATTTACTTACATTTTGTAAAACTTCTTGATAACAAAGAGACTTTAGAAAACTTTCACATATTAGAAATTAAGCAAATGTATGATGACGCTACTCCGACCACTGGCCGCCCGGAGGCCAAGCGAGCATCTTGCTGAGGCATCCTGGCCAGGCACAAGCCACAGTCTGGCAGACTGTTGTTGTCGTGCTGCTTCTGGCTCTTGCAGAGCGCTGGCAGCGATCCATTGGTAAGCAGTAGCAAGCAGCGATGGTAACGGAGGAGAGCGAGTCTCTGAGTAGCAGCCAACCAGTCTTCATTCCCCGACCCTGAGAGGCCAGGAGAACTAAGCACTGAGAGAGCTGAGCTACCAAGAGCCCAGAACTAGAGTTACAGTAACTTATAAAGGGGGGTGGAGAGCGGTGGTACAAAGGAAGCAGGCCAATAGGGAAATGACATGGGGTGACAAGCAACCAATTACAGCATCTCAGGGGAGGGTCCATTTTAAAACAACGAGTGGAGGTACAAGCTGAACAGAACTTTCTGGCAACTCACAGAATAGGCATGAGGGGATATGAATAAACATAAGGATGACACAACATGGGGTGATCAGGACAATAACCAATAGGAAAAACCGGGAGGCGGGAGTAACAGGGGAGAACCAATAAACAACCTAACATCCTTAAACTGGCATAGAACTGTCTAGAACAGGGGGAGGTGACCCAGTCTAGAGTGGCATCTGGTGGGGGCGTGGCCTACACCTCCGAGCCGCCCTCTGGACCACCTTCGGGTCTGCCCTCGGACCCACCGTCCTGGGCGGGGAAATCCACCCACCTGATGTCCTGATTGACAGCCCGCCTGAACTCAGGCTGGGTCACCGCAACAGTATGAGACTGGAAATTTCGTAATACAGCACTTTTTATTTTTGGTTTAGAGATTGCTGTCTGTAATCTTATAAAACTCTGCCATCATTTTCAAACAGAGACTTCACTGAGTTTAAAGCCACCATAATTTTAATCCCTCAGTTTTAATCAACTTGGTTTCCACTTGTAGAGAATACTTAGTCTGGAATAGAATTTTCTCCTAGAAATTCATTAGATTCTATTTTTTGGTTTTACAGTATTAGAAGAACATGAGGAAAGTGTGAGGACCTTGAACGGTTTGCCCGCAGGTCATGTGAAGAACACTAAGTAAGTGTTAAAAGGAAGTTTCATTCTCTTCCTATGTCTCACATCACAGAGATAAACCTCACAATGACATTAGGAGACTGTCCTGTTTCATTGTATTTGCAATAGGATGAGATGCTAAAGGAACTACAAATTGTAAAGAATACAGATAGTCAAGAAGTTTTGACATTTTTCAAATAATGGCTTCAGGATTCAGGTCACAGCAAAACATCACCTTTATGTGTCACCAAACAATTGCAAGAAGAGGCTGTACTTTTTGAAGACAGGAAGAAAAGTCTGGCTAAGAGTTTATTTGAAATGCCTCAAGGTAATTGCTGGTATTTTTCAGGGAGCACAGCAAGATAAAGATGGCCCATAAATTATAAATTCAAGAGATATTTTTAAAAAGTCACTAGTTAAATTTCCAGCTCTTATGAAGTCAATGGGATTTTGAGTTTAAAATTTTTGAGACCCTTATTTTTTTGCTCTAGTTTTCCCATTACAGAGAAAAAACATCTGAAAATGGCATCTTCATGTAATTCCAGGCAGTCTCATGTTGGTCTACTTCAAAAAAATTTAGGAAAAGATTCAACACACAAAATGATAATGAGAAACTAAATTTTATCCTTATCAGTGGAGACTCACCCTTCATAATCATGATGATCCAGTAGTACGTTTGTTTGCCTACTGCTGGAAGGGTGGCTACAGAAAATCAGTCATGCCAGATAAGAAAGATCCACACATCCATTCCAGTTTGTGCACTCTGCATTCTTCAGGCATAACAAAAAGATCAATATGTGCTTCACATTTTAGTTTCTGCCTCCTATTCCTAGACATATTCTCCAGGGCCCTATATTGGATCTTCCCCTATTGTTTTATTGAATTTATAATATTTTTTATTTGCTTTCTATTACAGCACAGAAAATAAAAATGCGTAGCATGATACTGGGCATATATAAAGAGCACAAACACTGAGTGGGAATACGAAGGGTTGGTTTTTTGCCTCACAAGAAGGAAAGGATGATGGGAAATATGATCTTTAAACTCTCATGAGGCAGTGAGTAAACAGGAATTGCAATTAGGGTTCAATGCTGGATATTGATAGTTCTCTCAGGCTTTGTTCTTCATGAAATCAGTGAATGAAATTCAGTAAGTTCACACAGTTTCAGCTGTGTGTTCGGTAATCAGGTCCCAGGAGGTATCCTATCACATCTAGGGACAGGGAATGCTCTGCACTGAAGTTATAAAATCCTGTATACAAACTAAGAATTGCCATTAGCATAAGATACACCAAACCTAGCAAGACCAGGAATCACATCCATCTCTGGAGTTTTGCTCCAGAGATGCTCCAAAAAACCAAACTTTGCTTTCCTGGGATCCAGAGGCTGGGTGCATCAACCTGTAATAAAAAAAAGGAAAGCTGCCTAAAGAAGGAAGAAACAATCTGCTGTACCATTTCTTTTACAAGTGCCTGGCAGCTGTATCATTCAAACAGAGGCTGGAAAATTTTTGCTAATTTCATTCTCACATTGAACACTTTCAAATTTTATGTCTTGGTTCAAGAAACTTGGTGCAAGAAACTCATAGCTGAAATATCCTTCAGCTTGAACTTCCTAATGGAAATTCTTTTTGGCTATGAATGCTTTACTGAGTAGGCTAACCTGTAAGATGTGAACAGCACCTACAGTGATGGTTCTTCCTTAAAAATTGAGCACATCACATTTCATGATGGATGTAGCAACACCAGTGTGTTGAATCAGCTCATGGCTGTCACAATGGTTTCTCAGGTCTTTGAGAAATATCATGTCTTCTAATTCCCAAACTCACTTTGTATTTAATGCTACACTTCACTTTGTAAAACTCATGAACAGTCCCAGAAGCAGAAAAGAGGTGTCCTCTCTTCTGGCATGTGTACACAGCCCATTTCTTCTCTTTGCCATTCTATACCTTGACACCTAGGAAATTGGAAGCAGATTTAAATCCTGTCAGATATAAGAGGAAATCAAGCATGGATAATACATTCTTGGCCAAATGCCCCAAATGTGAGTCTGTTATTGGAAATGGCAGGTGAAAACCATCACTGTTTCCCTTATGGCAGAGCAAACTTTTTCTCCGTATTATCCCACATTTTTAAGCTGGAAGAAGTTCTGTTAAACTCAGATTACTGTGTTTGGAAATAAGATACTGAGAACTGCTAGGATGTAGTGGTTTAGGTCCCTCTCTTCTAGATTGCAGCTAATTTCTTTCTCAGGCTGCTGAGCTTTAAATCCACTTATCCATCAGCTGTCATCTAAAGCCTAGGGAGAGCTTGGTCAGGGCATGTCTGTGTGTTTATTTTAATTTTGGAGGTATCTGTTATCTATTAGACCAAAGTATAACAAATGACATAATTTGTGTACCACTAAAATTTGCTGGCATATTTTACTATGTTTGGACTTAAAAACTTCCAATTAAATAGTTTCAGGCCATTGTTTCAATGTAGTGTATCACATTCTGATCCCACTATCACTGATGCCTATTTCATTCCTCCTCTTGATGAGGACCATGATAAGCCATGATTTAGACCACTAATATGATTTTTAAATAATTATCCAATATTTTGACTAAATAATGAGAATTATCATTTCAGTTATGATACAATTTGATAAAAATTTAGCAAAAATTGATTAAAAGTCTTCGAATTTTTATTTTCATGAGTTGTAGTTATCTTGGTCTAACGGCTTCACTGCCCTAATAATCAGAAAAACCTACTGCACACAGTCTTTTGGGACAAACAGGAACACACTGCAAATGTCTCATATGTCTCTCTACAGTATTTACTGCCAAGAAGGGTGTTAGAAGTTTCTGCTTGCTTGTTTTAAAATTCTGCCACAGAACAAGTCCATTGCACTCAAGAACTACTCTCCCTTATTTTGAGGAATGAAGGAAAGGCATACAAATTTTAGGCCATTGTCCTGCAGAACACTCTTAAAGCCATTTAAGCTGATCATTTGCAAGAGGCAGGAACTCAGTGCCTCTCAAGAAACAGCTGTGCATTGCCCAAAAGAGGACCATAGAAAATAAATTAATAGGTTTGCCTCCTGGTTTAGAAAGCATTGTAGGATATTCTCACTGGAATGCTCAGATCCTTGATTTATGTGCGTAGAGTTGATTTTTTAAATGAATTTTTATGATTTTTATTTTGATTAAATTCAAAACATTAGAATCACCAATGCAGAAACCTTAATCTGAAAGAGAAATACTTTGAGATAGGGCCCCTCTAGATACAAGTCTTTAAAAAGTGGCATCAGAATGAGTTTGTAATTATATGGAATGCTGCAGAAGTAAAGCTGAATGAACTATGAAGCAGGAAAATAAATTAAAATAGAGAACATCTTTAGTAGAGGAGACACATGTACTGGAGAGTCCTGAAATAAAAATAATCTTTTGTGGCTGGCAGTTCTGTATCTGACAATTAGGTGCTTTGCTGAGGATTCCAGCTCATGAAGGACTTAAAATAACAGTATTTACCTCTTACTGCTTAAAAATTAGGATGAGGAGGAAGGTAGTGAGAGAAATACAAAGATTTAAGCTATACCTGAGAATTACTAATGGACTGTTTGTTTTCCTGCTTCTGCTCTACTTCTTTCAATTGTAATTCTCTTTTTGTCTTTATAATTAAAAAAAAAAAAAAAAAAAAAAATGGTACCCTTTCTCAGGGCACATCATTGTACAAGTCCCACCAGCTTCAGAACACCTTACCACCAAACCAGAACTGTCTGATGTATCATTTGGCATAGCTTTGCTGTCAGCACTAGCTACAAAACTATCAGTGAGCTCTTTAATATTTATCCTGCATTAGTCTGAAATCTCATTTCTCTAGCAATAATGGGCAATTAGTCTTGCATTATCAAGCTAATACAAGTCTTTATATTGTTGTGAATACAAGAACAATATTTCTGTGACTGTATTCTAGCACAGGCCTTTCTAAAATAACAATCAGTTGTATGGGATAAACAGTGTTTCTGACATATACAAGCTAGTCAGGGTATTTCTAAACTCATAGGACCCCAGAATCTTTGGAGACCTCTATTCTAAATTCCTGCTTGAAGCTGGGTTAGCTATGGGATTACACGAGGCTGCTTGGGTCTTTCTAGCTGGAGACTGTGCAGTCTGTGGGCTGCTCAGTCTCTTTACTCCACTAGTTACCTTTTCTTATGGTGAAAATGGCTTTCCTTATATCAAGCCCTACTAACCAGTGTTGACTTTGTTCTCCATCACAGCCTTGATGTCTTGTTCAGCATTCAGCCAGTCTTACCCCAACTGGTATCAATTCCTCCTCTTTCCCAGGCAAAAAGACTTTTACATTTGTCATTACTGAATTTCCAGAAGTTCCTGCTGGCCCATTCCTCCAACCTGACTAGGTCCCTTTGGATGGCAGCTCTGCCACTGAGCAGAGCTGGTTCCCTCAGATTTGGCATCGCTGACAATACTTAACAATAGATGACACTGTTGTTTCTTTGAAGCTATTGAGGAAGTTCTTAACAGGACAGGTCTCAGGACAAAGCCTTCTATAGCTCGATTTCTTACCAATCTCCAGACAGAATGCAACTGATTAATCATGAACCTCTGCACGTGATTCTGTTCCTTCATTTAGTAGCTGACCCTTCCAGGTTCTAACATCCTAACTCAGGTACAAGAAGGAGGAGAAGGAGGTTATTCCTTCCTTGGAGATCTTGCTCAGAGAAGTGGGCTTTCAGAGACATCAGGGCAGATAAAAAAGAGAGAGTCACAGCGGAGAACTGGTCAGCCTGAGGAGCTGCTGACAGTGTCAGGAAACAGGTATATTAGCCAGGAGGCAAAGAACTTTCTGAGCATAATAGAAGATTGTGAGTGGACTGAGGGGTGTCTGATAATGTGTTCAGGTGAAATATTGCTCAGAGAATTAGTTAATTGTATAACTCACTTTTACTATGAAGTAACAAGAATGTATAAAAGTCACCAACAGATTTGGATTTTTAGATCAGTAAGAACTTAGTTTCAAAGAAGTGGCATATAAACAATTAGATTCAAATGGATTGCTGTGATTTATATGCTTAATTAAAGATTTATGAATATTAACTAGTAAGTTAGACAAGTTGCTATTTTTTACAAAAAATAGTCGCATTTGAGTCAATTCAAAAGACAAACCCAAAGCTGTAGTCTATATGCCAACCCAGTTGTTCTTGGAGTTTTTAAAAACATGAAAGAGGTAGCTTCAGTTCTTTGAAAATAAAGGCCAGTTTTTTGTTTTTCATTAAACAAATCAAAAATGTAGTACATGAGCCATTTATTTCCAACCAAATTAAAGCACAAAATTAGTCATGAAATATTCTTGACCTATATGGCTTTGTTAAACAAATTATTTGGATTGTGAAGAGAGTTTATGTTACATTTGTTATTTCGACAATGCATCGCACGAAGTGGTTATTATCAAAGTCATTGGCTTCCCTCAGCATATTTACCAGTAAATCCCTGTGTTTACAGAGCTTCTTTGCTGTCTGCTTAACAGAAGGCACAAAGGTATGTGTACCTTTTTTTGAAATTGTGATGCTGACTGCAAGCTGCCCGGGGCCTGTGCAGCATCTCACTGCCAGAGGTGTCCCTGAGGACAGGACCTGGCTGTAGTACTGCAGATGGAGCTGGCTTCCCTGCAAGGAGCAGGCTGCAAGCCGAGTGTAAAAGAAGTGCTGGCAGAGGTAAAGGATGAAGGAGGGACTCCCTGCGCATTTTCCAATTCTTTATTGCAGGTGGAACACAAGAGCAGAAGAGCAAAGAACAAAGCTGTGCAGAGGTTTTTATACAGGGGTAAAATGGGGCGGAATAAAGGGTAACAACCAATGGGGTTTGATAACGTGAGGTGATGGGGGAAAACATCCAATGGGACAAACTCAGGGGAGGGTTTTATTTGAATTAACAAATGGGGTACCGAATACAGCAGAACTTTCCAGAAATCATACATATTCCATAAGGGATATGCATAAACATGAGGGTATACATAAAACTGGGTGGGGAAATCTTAAACCTATGACAGAACAATATGCAAAACACAGTTCCTAGGGGAACATGGGAATTCGCTGTGACTGCGATGTTAAACCTCAGTGCCTTGGAAGCTTATCCACCAGTAATTTGTTGTTGTGGACCCTGTGGCTACTGCTACATGCACTGCAACAATATTGTTACTGAGAAGAACCGGAGAAACAAGACCTTTCCACTGAAGAACAGAATAATACTCTTTTCATCTGAATGACAATTTGGTGCTGGTTTTAAACGGGTTTTTTTTATTGTTATCAGAAAACAGCTTAGTGGCATTAGGGTTATATAAGGGATTACACAGTGGGAAGAAAGTGTGCAGATTCTAGCCAAATTGGAGGGTTTGCCACTTAATGTCATGTAGGGGCATAGTGTTTGTCCCCCTCTAATCTTCATCTCTTTCTTCCATTACTGCTATCTCCATGCACTTTGGATCATTCGCTGTGCTGTTATTACTGCTGATAGAAAGACAGGGATAAAGGTCATAAACCCAGAAAAGCTTCAGAGAGTTCAGTAATAGCTTGTATTTGTACCACTGGAAATAGAATAATGTCTTGAGTTTCTTGCTGTCAACAACATAACAATCATGACAATAAAATACATGTCTGCAAAGGCTTCTAAATATCCAGCTCTTCAGAAGTGGTAGAAGTGGCTGAACCTACCAAGAGGCATTTTGAATATGCACAACAGCGCCAAAGAAGGGCCAAGAAGGAATGTACAGGGTTGGCTTCCCAAGTACCATAAATGCCTGCATACTAAAACAAGGTTTTTAAAAGAAGTAAGCAGTGGAGCCTGACATCTTTCTGTATAATCAGAGCAGGAATCTGTATTTTACAAGTTTGGTTATGGCAAGTGCCATATTCAATTTACAATAATAGGACTTTACAGAAAGAGCATATAACGTGCTAAACATGGAACAGCAAAAGTAATGTTTGCTTGCATATTATAGTCTACTCTGGGGACCAGAATTTAGATATAGGTGCAACACTGAATGTTCTTCAGTATTGCTTAAAAATATAACAGTGTAGTTTCCACCTAGCAAAGGAGTCTGATATAGGTTTATATTAAACCCAGAAAAACCAAGTGAAGTTTTTTTAAGGAATTGGCGGGGTTGTAGCCCACCTAACCTGACACCCAGTTGGCAAAAGAAGATATATATATATCAAATAAGTTGTTGAATGTACTTTTGGCCACTGTTGGTCGAGATAACCATCAAAGAGAAAAATCTTCCAGGCTTTTTTTTTTTCCTTTCAAACTGTACAATGTTGAGATAGAAGAAGTTGTAAGGTAGTGAAACAAATTTTAGCATAAAGATGTGCAAACTAAAACCAATGGATTTCGGGAAATAAGACTTCAGTAAACTCACAGAATTGTTAGACTGCATATCCTGAAAAGTTAGTCTGAGCAGAAAAGATATTTTAAAAATCTGGCAGTTCTTTAAAAAAAAGACTTAAAAGGCTCAAGTGCAAATTATTCCCCTGAAGAGGAAAGACAGAAAATACCGTAAGGGACCTACTTGTCTAAATGAAGAACGTTAATGGTTTTAAAAAAGAAATGAGCAAAAAGGAAATGGAAACTAGGCCAGTCTAATAAAAGTGAACATGAAAATATAGCATGAACATATAGGGACAAAATGAGAACCATAGAGAGGGGGGGGGAAAAAAAAAAGGAGCAGCAATTAGCAAAGGACAAAGAGAATGTCAAGTACAAGACAAGAAAAAACAAAGGAAAAGGTCAGTCTGCTGCTGCTAACGACAACAAAAGGCTGATATCTTTGCTGCTCTTCCACACCAATTTTCAAATCATAGCTCTACTGCAACTAGGAGCTATAACAACCACTAGTGGCAGACATAAGAAAATAAGGAGGTGAGTGACAAGTTATATGGATTTGTCATGAATGGATTGTGTCAACCAAAACATAATTTCCCTCTAGTAGAGAGCAGCAGGCCTTGTGAATAGAAAAGAAAAAGTAGATTACATATATCCTGACCTGAGCAAGGCTTTGACAGACATTCTCATCAGCAGCCTTGGGAGACATAATCTAGATGAAAATAATACGGACTAGAGACAATATTAATGTTTCACTGTCAGAATGAAGCCTGTGTCAAGTAGGGCTTTCCAGGGTTCTGTCCTAGGTCTAACATTATTCAGTATTTTCATATGCTTCTTAAATTTGCTGTTCAGTGAGGACAAATAAAGAATACTAAAATACAAAGATAGACTACTGCACAAACACAAGTCACAGTTCTGATACAAAAAGAATAAATACTACCCTATGCTATGAGTTGAACACGGAATTGCAAAGTCATGGTGTTGTGGAAGGGAAAAAAAAATCATACTTAGGTAAATAAAATGGGATATAAAACCCATGAAACAGCCTGATCCTCTACTATGTGCCAGCAACACATCATCTGAAGTGGTACACTGTTTTGGTCATTGTATTTCTAGAAAGACAGGATGTAATATAATAGTTTTCAGACAGAAAACAGGATTCAGTAAATAAGGAAGCTAGCCTTTCTGTGTCCATATCAAACAGAGCAAAAAATAAAGCAGCATGGAAGACTGCATGGAAGCAGCATGGAGAGATTTTCCTATGACAAAAACTGAAGCTGAAGTTAACTGAAGTGGGCTACAGCTGCAGCACAGACTGAGTTACCTTCATCACTAGAGCTCATGTAAATCTGGGTTACCAAGTGTGCCTTTATGTATCTGTGTATACATATACATATGTATATACATATATACATGGATGGTTGGTAGATAGAGGTATTGGAAGGCATATTCTCTGCTACATGCAGAGGACAGGGCATGAAGAGTCACATAAACTAAATTAGAAGTGTAAGATTTAGTTAAATAAGTAGAAATACATTTTAAGTGCCTTAAGCATGAAAGAAGCTGCACTAGGCAGCTACAGAAGTCCTTCAAATCTAATTAGAGGCCTTAATCTCTCCCTTTGCAAAGTTTTTCTTTCAGCTAGACAAAACCAAAATATAAGCTGCTATAGTTTACCATTTCTGTAGAATAACAAGATAAACTTATGTGCGAAAATCCCATGCAAATGCTACGAACACCATCGTAAAACAAACTCTAGTGAGGATAGGTTAAAAGAGGTGATCTGTAAATCATGTTACTTTCTCATTGGGTAATTTAGAAATAAAAGGTGTCTGTTCTGGGGCCTAAGTTGCTAGCCATTGCCATCCTATGCTGCTGCTATCTTCTGCTCCTACGCTACTGCTATTGATGCTTTGTAAACAAGGCTCTGCTGCGACTCGGGCTGCTGCCCACAAACTGAAACGGACTTTGCCAAAAAAGTAAACTTCTACTATAAAGCAACTATCAAGCTGGCTTTTTGATTAACGAGAACAACTCGTTATAGATACATAAATATTCCTGCCTACAAACAAGGACAAGGATCTCTGATTCATTGATGGTTAAAAATTAAAAGAAATATATAAACTATCTTAAGTAATTAAAAAAGTATTTGTTTATTGTCAAGAATCTCATACTTTTTTTTTTTTGCTTAGATAGTGATATTTTGCTCAGAAATAAAATAGTTTAGCTTATATGATGCAAGAGTTTGTCAAAATCATGGATATTTGGATAATATAGCACTGGAGACTTCTAAAAGCATATTTTAACAATATCGGTAACTAAATATGTGTAGATCTATTTCTGTTTTTTCATGAAAAAGCTCCTTTCCTGAGCTCTTCATGCATACATGTGATTATCCAAACTATAATTTAAAGTATTAAGTTTATTCAAAAATTTAAATGAGCTATATGTATAGACAACATATACTAGAAGAACCCTGACAAATAAAAACAGAAAGTTAAGTGAAAAAAAAGGGCAAACTTATCAACACATTATGAACCACACTAAACTAATTTGCCAGAAAAAATTAGTTTCTTGACTTCTATGTCAATCAGAAGATATAAAAATTAGCAAAAAGACAGAGAGAAATATGGATACATTGACAAAAGCTAAGCCAAAAATGAAGTAGCCATTGAGGGCAGAATTCAGAAAATTAACATCAAACACTTTGGTCAGAATCCTGTAATCTCATAATAATCGTCAAATATTGCAGAGATGTATTGTTAACTTATAGAGACAGGAAATTCTGCAGATTTTGTACAACGGCATTTTAACCTCTTTGATTCTCTTTACAAAATATTTTTATCAGGCAATATTTGTCCTAAACATGTCATAGAAAAAGAAGCTTTATGAGTATTCATAGGGTGCAGCTTCTATTAGGGCAAATGTCCAAAACAGAATTGTTCTTTTTTGTCATTTTAAATGTCCTATAAGCTTGAAAAACATCCAGTCATAGAATAAAAACAATCCTGTGTCTTAGCATTAGCAACAAATTTGGGATGCAGAATATGCAAAATGGTTTTTGAAAATTGTTCCCAAGTACTCTATATGCTGAAAGAGATTTGTATTTCTGTAATTATTCAAGTTACCACTGAGTAATTTAGAGTGCTGAAATTGTCCACGAAAACAACTGGACTCAAACACACAGCCATTTTGCAAATATGATAGTGTAAGGATTTAGCACTGCTCTTTTGCTTGTTGTTATCCTTTGGAGGTTACACCTGCTGCAGCTGAAAACAGTGAAAAAGAACAAGAGGGCACATCCCGGAGTCAATTACAGATGAAGATAATTTGAATATGGTTGATCTAAATTCTGTCAAAATCTGTGTACTAGTTTGAAAACAAACCAGTGGGAGAACGCAGGTCAGAATTGTAATTTAATAGGAAAATTAAAATAAATGCAATAGTATAAGACCACTAAGAGAGTCAGGATACAACCTGACACCCTGTTAATCAGGGTGGTGGTCGCAGTCCAGATGAAGTGGTCCTTTCGAAGCAGTGATCCTGTAGCAAAGAGTCTGGTCTTCACCTGGAGGTCCAGTGGTAATTCTTATCCTCTGGGAAGCCAGTAGGTAAGGCCTACTTGTGCTGTTCCAAACCTCAGATTATATCCAGGTGGAAATCCTTGGCTCCTCCCCACTGGGAGGAGCATCTCACAATGGCATGATGTAATTCTGTGAGTCATGGGAGGGTCCTTGATGGCCCATCAACAGAGATAGCTCCCGGAAGGAGTTATCAAGGATGAGTCATGGTAGGAGATAACGAACACTGCCCCACCTGCTTTAACAGCTTGTGAAGATGATAATAGAGTGCATGTTTTGGTTACATCTTGCATTGTAACCTAGGACAATCTGATTCTGACTGTTGCCTTTTCCTGGTCTTAAAATTAATAACCAAACACGGTTAGAGGGGAAAAAAGGGTTTTACCTCAGTATTTATTTAAGGATCCTTAGGTGCACCACATCCAGATAGAACGCACCAAAATGCACTGAGAATGCACACTAGAATGCACATACACAATAATTCTTGTGTACAATTATAGGCCTTGCACGTTAGCATATCTATCAAAGATTCCCCAATGAGAGGCTCGAGTGAAACCCCCGTCCTGAAGAACCTTCCCCCTGGATGGGTCTATCTTGGTTTACAGAATGTGTTCCGGAGACAACCTTGGTGTCTGGGGCTTTTTGACCCCTAAATGCGGGGCTTCCCAGATGTTTGGTCTCTTGGCTTATGGAACTTTGGGTCTAAGCTAGTTATCAGACTTAGGGAATTACAAGTATATGGGCTAAAAGCACTAGGGATACATAAAAGCTATATAGAATGGTATATAAAAAGGTATATAAAAGGGGTATATAAAAAGGGCAAAAAATCATCATGGCATCATGATAAAGTAAATAAAGAGAAAATAAAAGCATAACAAATGCAAAAGCATTTAGTAGATACGTGTTTAAATTTTTTGAGATTCTTCATAATACATAAATTGGTTTTGATTAAGAGCAATTATTATGTTCTTCTGAAAATTATATTTGAAAGAAAGAATATAAGTCTAGCTGAAGTTCAATTGTTCCTGTAAAGAAAGAGACAAAACAAGCAAATAACACAGAAATGAGGATTCTGAGTAGTGAAGAACCTTGCATACCTACAGTTACACTAAATGGCAGAAAAACAAAAGTATCTTTTCTGTAACTGATGTGCCTTTAAGAGCAGTATATGCTTCCTAAAGCACTGTCAGTGCTGACACAGTCTAAATTCACAAACTAAACTCTAATTACAGGGAACAGTATCTTCCAAAAGCAACCTATGAATGATGTAGGAAACAAATGAAAGAAATAAAAATTATTAAACCCCAATATATCAACTTCATCAACAAGTAGGAAAGTCAGTAATAGACATCGCTAGACTAAAACATAATAAAATATTGCTGCAAAATCACCATGCTGTATAAAAATGATGACCATAATTACAAATCAGAAAAAATGACAACTTAATGAGTCATATTAAATTGATAAATCAAGAGAGATTTTTTCCTTCTTGTTTCTAAGCAGCAAGCCCAGGATTTCTTTTTCTTTTTTTATTTTCTTTTGTTTTTCATGAAGGATGACATAATAAGAGAATTTAGAATTGCTTGACCTCAGAAACCACTTTAGAAAATTACATCAATGTACATTCTTTTCCAAATATATATACCATTGCAAAATACATGAACAAAATCCATGACATAATAGGAATCTACTCAAGTGACAACTGATTTAACAAGGAAAAAAGGCAGTTCTCTGAAATATTTTTTTTAGTTTTCTAGAACTTCAAATCTTCTTGCATTTCGTGGTCAATATATAGAACTAAGGTTCTCTTTTAGAATGTTAATCTTTAATTGACACTATGTAGAAAATAATGCAAATATATGGGATTCTGCTTATTTAAAAATGAATCTCATTTAAAAATGAATCTTATTTCTCGAAGACCTACATGATTCATATAATACTAGGATGAGTTATTACTCAAAAATTCCTTTATATATATTAATTGCACTTATGACTACCATAAAGGATATACACAAAATGTGTGGTACACTCAGCCACACACCTAATGCTATCATTATGTGTTTTGCCTATGAGATACCCAGTGAGAAATAGCGTGTTTTTGTGTGTATCTCTAGTCCCTTCATGAGCTTCATTGCCCTAAACTGGACACACTCCTGAACCTCAGTGTATTTTTTAAAATGAGGGGCTCAGACCCCAAGCCTGTAGCACTGCATGGGGTGTGCTGTGATCCAAGCACAGGACCCTTCACCTTATTGAACCCCCTGCCCTCAGCCCGCTGATGGAGTTTGTCCAGGTTTCTCTGCAGATCCTTCCCACTCTCAAAAAGATCAACACTCCCGCTGAGCTCAGTGTCGTCTGCAAATATACTGAGAGGGCACTCAAGTCCCACGTCCAGATGATCAATAAAGATATTAAGCAAGACTGGGCCCAAAACCGAGCCCTGGGGATCACCAGTAGCAACTGGCCACCAGCTAGGTTTTGCTCCATTCACCACAACTTTCTGGGCCTGGCCATCCAGCCAGTTTTTTACCCATAAAAGAGTCCACTTATCCAAGCCATGAGCAGTGAGTTTCTCCAGGAGAATGCTGTAGAAGACTGTGCCAAATACTTTTCTGAAGTCCAAATAGACAACATCCACAGTGTTCCCCTCATCCACCAAGCAGATCAATTTGTCATAGAAGGAGATCAGGTTGGTCAAAAAGGACCTACCTTTCATAAATCCATGTTGGCTGGGCTTGATGTTCTTGTTCTCCTCCATGTACTATGTAATGGCACTCAGGATGAGCTGCTCCATAGGTCAGGCTGACAGAACTGCAGTTCTCAGGATCATCCTTCCAATCCTTCTTGTAGATGGGTGTTGCATTTGCCAATTTCCAGTCTGCTGGAACTTCTTCAGTTAATGAAGACTGCTAGTAGATGACGTAGATAGTACTTTCAAGGCCTCATAGGCTAGAAAGTGAAAGTAATTGCAGCAATAAAATCAAGGTATGCCCTGTTGCTTTGTAGTTAAACTTTGTTTACATCCAGGTACAAAAATACTATTTTTGCTTTTTTGCAAATCAGAAAGCTATCTGTTAGGTCTTTCAAGAAGTCCATGAAATTTACAATAGGCTTCTTAAATAGAAATTTTTTTTAAATAGAAAGCTTTTAATTGCCTGGCACTTGAAGATGGGAAATTGATTTATAATCACAATCTTTAATAAGTGTGTTTATGCTATCCTATAATGTTCATTCCTCTCTGAAAAGGTATCAAGTTTGAATTTCATCAATCAGAAATATTTTGACAGGAATATTTTAAAATATTTTAAAATTTAATCTTAATTCCACTTTATGTGTCCAAGTGCCAGCAGCAAGAGAAGGCCTTACAGGTTTCTGCAAAACTTGAAAGTTCTCTGCTGCTGTAGGTGAAGTCCAGGTAGGATAACAAGTAATTTAACTAAAAAATCCAATTTTTTCACTACGTTTAGCCTTTAGGCTTCTTTTTAACACTACACGTTTTAGTAAGGGGGTACTGATTCACTGTTATGACAGATGCAAACTTTAGTTTTTAGACAGATGCATACACTAGAATCCTGCTGAATTCAGGCAGCACACAGGCAGATATTCACTAACTTGAGACTTCATCTGCATGTTCATTTCACTGCAGCTTTCAGCAGACCTGGTGTAATGCTACTGCAGATCAGACACTAATTTGAAAATGATGTTTGCACAGACTTTCCCCAGCATATTTATAGCTACAGTGAGACAATTCAAATTAAATTTCTTTCATTTGAATAACATAGATGGAGAGAAAAATAAAGAAATACTACCTTTATTACTCCATATTATTTAGTTTAGCTAGAGCAGCAATATTGCCTCTACATCAGTGTATATAATTCTTATACTCTGTAATCTTCAAACTCTATAACCTTGGCTTCTATCATTGCTGCTAAAGGACAAGGATAAAAGAACAATATAATAGCTGTAAAAATTCAAACAAATGCAAAAATAGCAATGCTTCATTCATATCTCCCATCACAAATATTAGAAATTAATAGGCAATACCTGCAATAGACTGCAAAAGCTTACTGTATTGTGATTCCTTGGAGCAGACTATTATACAACATGCATAAAGCAAAAGATTTTGTATTTCAGCCTGAAGACATCAGGAAAAAGCTACATAATCAAGCAGAGAGTATTTAGAAGATTTAGCTGTACATAATTATGGTCATCTCTGATCAGTGACGCTGCATTGGACTTGGATATCCTGAAACTTCAATGTATTAAAAAAAACCCCAGTTTGATAGTAAGAAATGAAAATACTGTAGAATTCTAATGACTTTTAAATCTCTACAATCCATGTCAAAAGCAATAATTTTAAAGAGATCATAGGTTAGATTTAGATTTCAAATTAATTAATGATAAAAAAAGGTTTTCTAATAAAGTAAACAAAATTTAATAATGTGGGGTGAAGACCAAGGTCCAAGTCTTGGCCCTTATCATTCATACTACTTCAGTAATGGCAGGGGGAAATACCTGTCTGAAATCCACAAAAGTGGGAGCAGGCTGTAAACCAATGTAAATAGTTTAGTAGTCCCCTGTTTGATACCCCTACCTGTTATTCACTTAAGTAGAAGCGTTTTTCTTTTTGAGTCAGTCCAAGATAGCAGCTTGAAAGTATTCACTCCACATCAAAATCCATTTATAGGATTTCTCAGAATGTGGTTTTCTTTTCTTAATATTTTGGAGCTCACAGCAACAGTGTTGGAGGGAGCCCTGTCCATAGTGTTGCGATAGAGATCTTTCAAGCTCAGAAAACATTGGAGGAAAGCCAACAGCCTAAGCAAAAGCAGCACTGCCCTCAATATTCCTCATGATACCTCAACGTACCTGTTAAGCAGTCATAATAAAGGCTTCCCCATGGCACAAAAAGGAAGGCAGCAAGACTAGCTTTTTCCTACCAGAGCTGAAAGAAGTTGCTCTCCTGTAAAAACTGGCAACCTAATCAGAAAAACTGTGAAAACAGGTGCACCATGGGAAAAGAGAATTTGCAATGAGTGACACTATGAGAAAAATAAATGGAAACAACCTTTCAGAGTAATTTTTCTCATCTCCATGAATGACTTTAAATCTTCTCACAAAAGTCTCCTGCCCTCTTCCCCGTTCCACGCATGCCCTCCATGCCTTTCTACCTCACACAAGACAGTAAGAATTCTTTGGCAACTTTGGACTGTCATCCAGCAATAACTTGGAACCCCTGTACTGGTTCCCCTGCTCAGGAGTGAGCTGGGTCTACTTTCCTTGTTGAGTCTGAGACAACCCTAATAAAAAGTCTTGCTATGAGTGTGAACACATTTGAAAATCAACAGGTGTGGCTTCTGTGTGGAAAGTGAGTCTGAATTTGTAGGATATTAATTTTTAGTAGTTGCCCATGTGTTGTTTTTTTACCCAACTTCATGTTACCTGCAAAGAAACTTTCATTTTCATCCTGAGTGGGAAACTTTTTGGGGCATGACTCAGCCTATTTCAGGCATGCACTTTACCATGAGATAAACTGCCTACTCAAGGTGTCTATTGCTCTTTATTGACAGTAATGGGAGTCCCAGGGGCAATAACTGTAAATGAGATGTACTCACTGTAGTTTAGTTAAATGAATCCTACCTGAAATGAACCCACACCTTTTTCATCATGAATATAACTCAGTCTAATGCCCATACCCAAGGACAATAATAGTCAATGCTCATTTAGTTCTCATACTGTATTTAGTGTGCCACTCATTCAATAGGGGCTTTTTTTGCTTGCTGCAGGTAGATTAGTGAAACTACAGGTTCTGAATTAAATTATGTCATCTCCAAGGGCACTTGGTTCTTTCATCAAGGCAGTTCAAAACACTTCATGGCTCAGTTATCTGGAAGGAAAGGCCAAGCATAATGCAATCTCTGTCTGTAGCAGTAAGGTTAAATGTCTATCTGTTTATTCTGGGTAAAAGCTTGCCTGTGAAAGATCTCTCAAAACCACATCTCATGATTGAACAGCAGCATGGAATTCCATCACTGTCATGAGCTGATCCTTTCCCACCTACTTGCTACTCACTGTTGATCCTCCTGCAGCTGGCAAGATATGCAGAGGGTGAGATATTGCTGTTCAGCTCAGCAGAATTCACAATGCGCATTGTATCATCCATTTTGCTGTTCCTTGACAAGTGACAGAGATGTGCAACATAGTAAAGGGAATTTAAACTGTATTATCCATATGTTTCTCATTTGCATTTCACTGATGGAACTCCAAATCAACTTGATAGTTGTCGTTATCGTTTGTAGCATTCTTAATTAAAAGTATAAAGCAGACTTTAATTCATACTTTGTTTTCATTGTTGGGAGTGGATGTTCTTTCCAGATGATTACTGCATTGAAAAACAAACCTCTGTGCATAACATTTAAGAATTAAGAATTAAGCATACCAAAATACAGAAGAATTGGTAACATGTCACTCCTATATGCGGAAGTGCTTCAGTTCAAGCCAGGCATATTTTTAGGGTATTTGACTGTCACTTGAGGCATCCACATTGAGCCCTAGGAATTCCAGCATGTCCTGCAGATGAAAATCTGGGAAGGGCATCTTCCTCTGCCTCTGACATGGGCAGATGAAAGCCCGAGTCATTCTGAAGCCATGTGTGTCCTCCAGTAAATTTGATACTATCTCATTACTACATAAAGGACACAATCTGTCACTGGATGGGGCATGGTCTCAGGACTTGTTTGGGCTTGTCCTGGCATATATTTTGTTTTGGTTTAGCTTTCAAAAGACACATGCAGCCATACTCAATTGAGTACAAGCTAAGCAACTATAAACCTTTGAGAACCTCTCTGTGTCTCAGACTACATATTCAGAATATAAGCACCATAGAAAACTTGGCCATTTGCCTTTGACTCACACCCTCTGCCAAGAAAAAAAAAAGGGGGGGGGAAACTAGAAGCTCCTGTAAATGTAACTGCATCAAATATTACAAACTAAATATTAATGGGATATTATAAATCTTTCTGGTATTCATAAATTCACAAATGCCTATATAATAGCATGGGAGACATATTTCAACACTGCGTCTGTATCCAAGTTTCAATTCACGGTCTGGATGGATAGACAGGTAGGTTGTTAAGAGACTGGATTACCAGATTAAAGGTTCAGATGGTAATCATTAAAAGATCTACTCGACCTTATGACTACTATCAAGCGAAGCACTGCAGGGGGCTGCCAAGGAACCTATCATATTTACATCCTCATCCTTCCAGTACATCCTTCCAGTACTTAAAAGGATCTTATAAAAAAGATGGATAGTGAATTTTTACATGGGTAGATATTTATAGAACAAGGGAGAAGAGTTTTAAACTAAAAGAGGGAGATTTAGGTTAGCTGTTAGGAGGAAATTTTTTACTCAGAGGATGATGAGGCACTAGAACAGGTTGCCCAAAGAAGCTGTGAATGCCCTGTCCCTGGAAGGATAGTCCCTGGAAGAGACTTTAGGGATCGTCTATTTCTAAACCCTCTGGCATGAGCAAGGATGCCACTCACTAGACCAGGTTGCTCCCGGCCACATCCAATGTGGTCTTGAACACTTCCAGGGGTATACACAGTTTCTCTGGGAAACCTATTCCAGCACCTCACCACCCTCAAAGTAAAGAATTTTTTCCTAATATCTAATCTACATCTACTCTTTTTCAGTTTGAAGCCATCCCTCCTGTCATTACATGTCCTTGTGGAAAGTACCTCTCCCGCTTTCTTGCAGCACTCTTTACGTACTGGAAGGTTGCTCAAGGTCTCCCCAGAACTTTCTCTTCTTCAGGCTGACCAACACCAACTCTCTCTTCATAGCAGAGGTGCTCCAGCCCCATGATATCTTTGTGGTCCCTTCTTTGAACTCACTCCAGTGTGTGCATTTCCTTCTTCTGTTGGGGATCCCAGAGCTGGACACAACAGTCCAGGTGGGAGCTCATCAGAGTGGAGTAGACCTTCTGGCCATACTGGTTTTGATGAAGTTCAGAGTACAGTTGGCTTTCTGGGCTGTGAGCACACACTTCTGGCTCATGTTGAGCTCCTCATTCAACAAAACCCCCGAATCCTCCTCCTCAGGGCTGCTCTCAATTCATTCTTCCTCCATCCTGTATCTTTGCTTGGAATTGTCCAAAGACAGGTTCAGGACCTTACACAGACCATCACAGATGTCTGGGTCTGATAGGTATTTTATTTCTGGGGTTTTTTTTAATGTTTCCTAAAACTTCCCAGAATTGATGTTTCTGCCATTTCTTTTAGCACTATTCCCCAGTCTACTACTGCTCTATGATACATTTTTCCTCAGTGATAGATTACCAAAAATAAAAGAGTTCATCTAAATGTGTCACTTGAAACCCACTTTTTTCATATCAGAAAGGGTCTTTCTTCATTCACCTTCCGATACCCTTTAAAATATTGCATGCAAAGGGAAGTTTAGAGTAAATCATAAGTACCTTAGGTAATCATAATATTTTCATTTAATTTGGGAAGTCTAATAGAGAGAATATTTTTCCATGCCATGAATAACACTTGATTATGTTGATTGCATAGTTGCTGTATTAGCATTATTGTTCTGACAGAGAACATTGAAAGTTTGTAGCATGAAATGAACTATTCAGTTTTGTCAACAAAAAACATTATATGATGATTGAAGAGCATAGAGACCTATGTCCATAGAAACTGGAAAATCCCACTTTTTAAATCTCAGTATGATGAAGAAAAGATTTCACACCTTCATTATAAACAAAAAAGCATAATATGTCCCTCTTAAATAGCACCTTTCTGGTTCTGGGCTTTCATGCAGATCATGAAAAATTAGTTTTTCCAAATATTCCATTTAAAAGTAATTAGAAACTTTGGGAAGGCCAAATATTGCCACGTAAATAATAAGGTTCTTAGAGTGTGTTCTTTCTCACTGTCATGGTTTAGGAATTATATTCTCCAGTTTAGTGCTCCCACTGAAATCACATGCAGCTTGCTCACTCCTCCCTCCCACTGGAGAGGGGAATTGGAAGCATAAAAGGTAAAGATCACAGATTGAGATAAGAACAATTTACTGGAAACAGCAATGAGATAAGAAAGTGAAGAGTAACAAGAGTAACAGCAACAATACTAATGACAGAGCATACAAGAAAGAGGTGAATTATTCACATGGAAGCAACAATGCCTTATTGCTCCTTTTGTCGTGCTGCACCAACTCGGAAGGGACCCCTTCTCCCTGGACAAGATTCCCTTTTCCCCGCTCCTGGCAATGATGTCAGGTGGTACAGAATAACCTCTGAGTCCTAACCATGCCCTTCCCTGGCTACTGCAAAAATTAACTCTGTCCTGGCCAGAACCAGGACACTCACTAATTATTTCAATAGTAATTTACATTTCATTCACTTTGTCTACATAATTATCTTACTCATAGACTTATACCTGAGGAAGAATCCTGTAAACAAACTATGTTGCTGCTAGGAAGAAAATTTAATGCTTATATAAGGCAAAGAAAATATCATCTCACCACTTCAGTAACTCTTATGTGGATAGCCAAACAACAGAGCTAATTAAACCAATCACAACTAGCATCCTATATCTGAAAACAACAGTTTTATTCTAAAGTTTTTGTGATGCCTTGTTGTGGGAAATGGATATAATTTAAATGAATACAATGCAATTTAAAGGTATGGCTATTATATGGGGTAATTGCAACATAGAGTTTACATTGTTTGGGTGTCTTAGCTCCATATCACTGTATCTTATTACATTTTGAGGTCTTTGTATAACCGTAAAATCACTTTTTCCTGACATTGTGTCTTGTTATGACGTTGTCATGCTCAAATGGTAATGTGGTTATTCAGTTCTATTTTTACAGAGTTTGTATGTTAGTTTTTTTGAGATGCACACACTGTATTTGTATTCTTGTCAGCAGCTGTGGAGAGAGAATAGAATAGAGACATAAGCAGAGTCAAATCAAATCATTTTAGGAAAAAAATCTGATTTAATATTTCCAGTGTTACTCCAGTTCCACTTCGGAGTTTGATTAGCAGTGATGACAGTAGCTTTATACTGAGCTGACCCTTTACTAATTTAAGATGACATTTCTAATATCATACTTTGTGTGTCCACACTGATATTAGACAAAAGCCTGTCTGAACTGAGTCCTCAGATGTAAAACACTACCAGGGACCATTTTCTAAATTGCAGTATGAAAGATGCATTCAGCATCAGAAGGTAGAGAGGCACGAATGCCTGCATTGAAGGCATGTCTAGCAGCAGAGCTTGCTGGCTGACTGATGTAATATGATATGATACTAAAGTTTGCAGTAGCAAGATGCTGCAGTTTTAAATGAATATTTTCATATTTCTCCTTAAGTAGGTAGCACACATTTTTCCCCATATTCTGCTATTACTCAGGGATGGAAGCAGGATGCATGACTCATTGTGTAGTGTAAATGATTTTGGGCTATTGTTTTGATACTGAGGAGCATTTTAATAGACTCAACAATTTCAGTCATATTTTGTATTCGCTCCCCTTCTGTGTGTTAGACATCATATATTTTTGCATACATCTGTTGATAAGGAGGAAGAGAACTGATATCTGTGCATTTGTGTAACAAAATTCTGAGGCTGCATTTACAGTTCATTTCAGGCAAGGAAGGCAAGAGACTGGCATGACTGGGTAAGGAGCTGCTGGTCAAACTAAAGGCAAAGAGCAAAGGCAGTGGAAACTAGGACAGGTAACCTGGGAAGAGTACGGAGAAGTACAGTTGTGTAGGGAGGGGGTGAGAAAGGCCAATGCAAAACTGGAACTGAACTTGGAAGGGAAAGCAAAAAATAACAGAAAGGGCTTCTACATGTAGGTTAATCAGAAAAAGAAGGTCAAAGAAGGTAATTCCCTCTGATAAACAATGCTGGTGAACAGGTAAAAACAGATGAGGAGAAGGCTAAGGCACTTCTAAATTTTTTGCCTTGGGGTCTTCAATGGCACCCTCTTTTCCCACACATCTCAAGTAGATGACAGCATGATGGGGACTGGGAAAGCAAACTCCCTCACTGTAAGCAAAAATCAGGTTCCTGGTCACCTGAGAAACTTGAATGGGCATAAAAGTCTATGGGACCCAGTGCAGGGCATCCCAGCGTCCTGAAAGAATTTGCTGATGTAGTTGCCAACTCTCCTTGATACTTGAGAAGTCATGACAGTCAGGAGAAGTCCCAGGTGATTGGATAAAGGGAAAAATTGCACCCATCTTTTAAAAAGGGTAGAAAGGAGGAGCCTGGGAACTACTGACCTGTCAGTCTCATCTCTGTGCCTGCAAAGGTCATGGAACAGATCCTCCTAGAGTCTATGCTAAGGGACATGGAGGACAAGGAGGTGATTTGAGACAGCCAGCATGGCTTCACCAGGGCAAGTCCTGCCTGACCAAGCCAGTCAATTTCTATGATGGAGTAACTCCATCAGCGGTGAAGGGAAGGGCTACAGATGTCATTTATCTGATCTTCCATAAAGGCCATTGTCATGGGTTAACCCAGCTTGAAGTTTTCAAGGTCACAGCTGCTCCGTGTTCTGCTGCTGCTGCTAAGCGGGGAGGACACACCTCCTGCTTTTCAGGGGTTTTTTTTGTTTCCTCCAGCACGGTTTCTTCTGAGAGACAGCTGAGGAAGTGACGCTTTTTGCGCAGGGCTGTTGTAACTTCCTTCAAAATTCGACAGAGCCAATCAATTAATTGATTTGAATATTGAGCCACTCAGAAATGGTTTACATCCCTGTGAATACAGCATTTAAAAGACAAACAAAGCAGGAATAGCCTCTTGCTTTTTCTGGTGCCCAGCCAGGTAACTTGGGTGACCAGCTGGGCCCTGGCCGCTGGGCCCTGGCCACTGGGCCCTGGTGGGGGGGGGACAGGCCACAACTCACAGCACGGCCTGATAAGATTCCAGCCGCTCCTGCTCCGCTAAAGCAGCCTCTGTCCGTGTGTCCCGGCGGGCCATGACCCTGCTCCGTCACGGCTCGGCCGGATCGGGCCCTGCAGCAGCAGCGCAGGGCTGGGCCGGTCGGGAAACAACCACCCCGCAGCAGCAGCACGGCCAAAACTGCCCCCCTGACTGAGGCTGGGATCATGCAGAGACTCTATCCAGCTGCTGCCCAGCCGAGATCAGGTGAGAACCAGAAGCAGATAAGCTTCAGCTGCCAGCAGCACGGGAATATTAACCCCTCCAGTACTGTAAGTTCCTTCCTCAGAGAAATGAAACCTGCCAATACCAATCCTTTTCCAGGTTAAAGGGAAAGGGAAAGGCAAAGACACATAAATAGACATTATGATTAGTGACACCTAAGTTACTGAAGAACAAAAGGCTGAGGCCTAGAGAGAAGAGATGGACGAGATGCTTAGAACCTGAAATTGTTTTGTGTAAGGTATGGTGAATGGACTAGGATGTTAGAGTTTCCCTTGTAATTTCATGATAAGCTTGGGGAGGAAAAAGAGCTTTCTAGCTGTCTGTGCTACAATGGATAATTGAGGGGAACCAGAAGACCTCTGTTCCATGTGGATAGATGAGGCAAATGAGAATACCTTGGTTCCACAAGCGAGAGGGCTACAATGGATAGATGAGGTGCAGAAGGGGACTTCTGTTTCTACAGATGAAGATGATTTAGGATTTTTTTTCCCCTCTCTCTTCTTACCTGGACTGCTTCATACTGAGCTGAATGAGACCTAGCGAGGAGGCCCCACTTCATCCCCCGGCTCCAAGGGAAGAAATTGCCTACGGAAGGACTTTATATTTTGTTTTCCCAGGTTTTCTCTCTATAGTGACAGCAGGGGGGGTTTATCCCAGGGATGGATGAAGAAAACTCTTGTGTCTTTCTGGAATTGCTCGTCC
>VYXC01003790.1:310920-393559 GCA_013397175.1 Platysteira castanea | reverse complement strand
TGAGGTGAACCAGAAGACCTCTGTTCCATGTGGATAGATGAGGCAAATGAGAATACCTTGGTTCCACAAGCGAGAGGGCTACAATGGATAGATGAGGTGCAGAAGGGGACTTCTGTTTCTACAGATGAAGATGATTTAGGATTTTTTTTCCCCTCTCTCTTCTTACCTGGACTGCTTCATACTGAGCTGAATGAGACCTAGCGAGGAGGCCCCACTTCATCCCCCGGCTCCAAGGGAAGAAATTGCCTACGGAAGGACTTTATATTTTGTTTTCCCAGGTTTTCTCTCTATAGTGACAGCAGGGGGGGTTTGTCCCAGGGATGGATGAAGAAAACTCTTGTGTCTTTCTGGAATTGCTCGTCCTTAAACTTGTACCCCAGTGGCTGGGCATGAACCCTCAAGACCAGTTGTGGAAAAGCTGTCATCGAGGGAAAGGGACTCCCACCTGCCAACAGTAACACAACCCAGGCGGCTGTTGGTGCCATGAGAAGATTGCCCTCATGGTAAAGTGCCATAGCAACAAAAGAGACTCCTCTACTTACATGGACTGATGAAAAGTTGTTTTAAAGTGGTCAACTGACTGAAATGAGTCTCAGTTTGTGTCTTTATGTTGGATAAATTGAGGGAGGTGCTGGAGGGAACAGAGGGGTTTTTGCTTTCATTTCTTGTTATTCTCTTTTCACTTTTAGTTTTAGCAATAAACTTCTTTATAGTCTTTGAAGTGTGGTGCCTGCTTTGCAATTCCTCCCTATTCTTATCTCACAGAAGGGACAAATGTGAACCAACTCACTACAGCCGTGATACCATCCCCCACAACATCCTTCTATCCAAATTGGAGCCTGATGGATTAGATGGGTGGACTGTTAAATGGATAAGGCATTGGTTGAATTGTTGCATCCAGAGGTTAGTAGCCAATGGCTCAAACTCCCAATAGGCATCAGTGGTGTCAGACAAATGGTGTCCCTTAGGGTTCCTGCTCTGTCCTTAGGGACTAGAGTTNTGATCAGAGGGATGGATCTTTCTCCTATGAGGAAAGGCTGAAAGAATTGGGATTGTTCAGCCTAGAAAGGAGAAAGCTTTGGGGTGACTTAATTGCAGCCTTCCAGTTCCTGAAGGGAACTTACAGGAAAGATGGGGCAAGACTATTTACAAGAGCATGTAGTGACAGGACAAGGGGAATGACTTCAAACTGAAACTCAGTAGATATTAAATTAGATTAGGTTAGATTAGATTAGATATTGGAAAAAATTTTCTTTACTCTGAGGGTGGTGAGGTACTGGAACATGATGCTCAGGGAAGTTGTGGATGCCCCATCCTTGGAGGTGTTCAAGGTTAGGCTGCGTGGGACTCTGAACAACCTGCTCTATTGGAAGATGTCTCTGCTCACAGCAAGGGGGTTGGAACTAGGTGATCTTTAAGGTCCCCTTTCAACCCAAACCACTCTGTGATTCATTTCCAACAAAGCAGCAGTCCCAAGACTGTGAAGGAGGTACAGCTCCATCTGACTGTACCTTGAATAACTGGCCCTACTCAAAAACAAGACAAAAAAAAAACATGCTGATGATCTCTTGTTTCTCATTTATGTCATTGGTCTGAGTACTGATTTTCTCAGAGCTGTTTCTGAAGAAGGCAGGGGCAGGGGGAAGGTATTTTAAAATTTAGTTCTCATTTCTTATTATCTAAGTGATAATGAGAAGGGAGGTGATCCTCCTCCTGAGGCCACATCTGGAGTATTGTGTTCAGTTCTGGTCTCCACATATCGAGACATATGAGTCCAGCTGAGGACCACAAAGATGATTAGGGGTCTGGAAAATCTCTCCTATGAGCTAGGCCTGTTTAGTTCACAGAAGAGTAATTGAGAGGGGATCTCATCAATACACACAAATATTTCAAAGCTGAGTGTCAAAAGGATGGTGCCAGATTGTTTTCATTGATGCCCAGTGACAGGATGAGGAGCAATGGCCATAAACTAAAACACAAGAAGTTTCACCTCAGCATGAGGAAGAACTTTTTTACACTGAGGGTGGCAGAGTACTGCAACAGGCTGCTCAGGGAGATTGTGGAGTCTGCCTCTCCAGAGACATTCCAAACCCACCTGGGCACGTTCCTGTGTAACCTGCTCTAGGTGCCCTGACTGGAGGTCTGCCCAATGCTGCAGTATCTCAGGCTTCCCTGTATCAGAAGGGTTGTAAGATTTTATAACTTCCTATCACCTTTTCCATCATTGTATCAATAAATAATTATCTGTCTTGAAAGTGGGTCTTTCTAGTTGGTATCTGAAAAGAACTGGAACCTTCTGATTCCACCATGAAATGAGGTAAATTCCTTTACTTATTTTCCCGTTTTACTTATTGAGTGCTTCTTTTTCTGAAATGTGAGTGAAAGGGGGTGTAAAAGCAAAGCCATTTGGTTTACCAAACTGATACATTTATAATTAAGGATGGGAAAAGTACAACCATTTTGAATGCTTGATGTATATACCTCTAGAATCAGATTTAAAATCCAAATATTTAACAAAATATTTTTGAAATTGTATGACAGTTAAAATGGGCTGTCAATGACACTGCATCTGTTACTTTCATAAATTAGGTGTATTAAAATTTATTTCTCTTATATTTATTTGCTTACCATGTTAATTTTGATTAAAAATGTGGTTTATTTCAATTTTCTCATTTTATTTCAGAATAATTACACTGAAATTTGAAGATACAGTTTAGACTGACTTAAGTCTATCCTTTTGCAGTTGCAATAGCTTCACATTAAGATGTGATTTCTGAGAAAAGTAGTGACATCTAAAACATCTATAATATTACTCTTCCAAATAGTCAGGGAGGTCTTTATAGCCACCAAGTGAGAATGGAAATTGCATTTAGACTTGTGTGTCAGACTAGCTCCATTTACTGCAAAACCTCCTCTCTTAAACATCATCAGAAACAATGACAGAAGTTCTCCAAGGGTGTGCTATCACAATATATATGTTTTACAGTGTTTCTTATAAGGCATATTATTTCTACAATGCATTAAGCATACTTTTGAGTAAGAAACCTTGCTAACAAAGATGCCAAACTCTAAAGGAAAATATCGATTACATGAAGAGTCTCCTGTCTCCAGGCTGCCACAGCTCAATAATACTTCAGAAGGACCAGTCTCTTTTTAGTGTAAATATTGCTTTAAACTGAGGAACATATCTAACATGAAAAGTGCTAGCTACCTTTATGCACTGAAGGACCTGAGGAGGCTAGTTTTTATCTTATCTGGCATAGCTGCACCCTTCACTGTGTCATCAGACTTCCTGTCTGTTGGTAAGAGGATATTTAGTTGATAAATTTTAGACTTTATTTTTGAAGAGCATTTTCCACCTCTTTAAAGTTCTTTCCACCTTCCTGCTTCAGTGGAGGTATCAAGAATATAGTCACACTTTCACATAGAAGAGTAAGATAGCAGTTAACTCTAAAAAGTTTCTCAAACAGGATTTCCCTTTCCAGATAAACTATTTTGCCCCATTATGTATTTTCTGCATGTAACCATATGTCAAATTTTCTTGCTCAGAAGTTACACCCACAGCTGCCACCCAAGAAACATGTGCACAAACACAGCAATGAAATTATTGCAGAATATTTTGTACATCCTAGAATTTTCTAATGAGGTTTTCTTTGCAGTTGATGTCTGACAAATGAGACTGTCTTACAAAGCACACTGGCTGAGGAGCTAAGAGCTGGTAGTTATCAAGTATGTCATGCCAGGAAGCAGATGTGTGAGTTGTGACTCTGACTTGTCTCATGTCAGACTACCCTGAGCATCTCCATGAGACTCTGAGATCCTGAATTTGCTTTCTCTAGGCAAAATCCCACTGAAACCAAGGTAGGGGCTCTTCAGTAGGTATGCAAAAATCAACAGCCCACAGATTCAATAATCTCAACTACTTTTAAGTGACTCAAAACTCAATATCTGTTTTAAAGGGGTTTTAAACAGAAAAAAACTGTTTCATATTATATATGAGAGAAATTATTAAGGTCTCTAAATATCTTTATATCTTAAACACATGACCACCATTTCAGGAGTCAATGAGAAAAAGCTTTTTTCTTAATGCTCTGAAATGTTGCTGCCTAATCCTGACGACAAAACTAAAAAATTAGATTTCATCAGTAAAGTGTCCTAGCCTGCACCAGGAATATATTGAAATAGCTCAGACTCAAAAACTCTCAGAAGTCCAGAGCCTAAGTCTAAAACCATGTTTTTAATATCATGTATACGTAAAGCATGAGGATGGAAGGGGAAATGTAATGTTGTGGCAGGCCATTCTTTCCCAGAAAGGAATCTATTATTTGATCTTAGAAAACCCTTCTGCAGTCCTTCATCTGTTCTGAAACAGGTGCTTTTGAAAAGAATGACTTAAAATAAAATAATTAAAATAAACCTTTGAAAAGGTTCACAAGATAATCTAAACCTATACTCTCACTTCAAAAGAGATTCGTATAGATTACTATTCATTTTTCAGGGATATTTATCTACTCCATTGCTGAAGTTTTGTGCTTACAGACTCCAGAACTTCTGGGCAGGATGTTTCAGTGCTTCATCATCACTTTTACTTGGATCTTTTTATTCGGATCTTTTTTTCTTTTTTTTTTTTTTTTTTCCTAAAATGAAACATACATTTTCATTATTGGAATAAATCCTTTCACTTATCTTTTTAATTGGATATTAAACTGTTTTCTTCTCTGCAGCAGCCTTTTACATACTTATGGGTTTGGTATTATGTGTGCATCAATCAGCATTCTCTTTCCTCAGATAATAAACCCTAGATGTTTCAATCTCTGCTTACATTTCAGGCTTTGTAGTGTTCCAGTTATTCTCATTTCTCTCCTGTGGAAGCTTTTGCAGTTCAGACTCAAGCTGGTCACAGCATTCCAGTCTTGCCCACGCAGTTTTAAGTGGAGATTAATAGCAACTGGCAGCAAAGGCAGTAGGGAAGAATCCTATTCCAGAGCATCCAAGCTTTTTTGCGGTTTATCGGGACGTCTAACTAAGCTGTGTAGCCCCCTGTGACATAATAGCATGAATTTCATCCCATATTAAAGTATTGATTTCACTATCCTAAAAACATCTAGTTTTGAAAGTCTCATAAGGCATTGATGCTAAACTAACAGCCCACTGGATAATGTCATGCTCTATATTTAACAAGATAAGCCTCTTTTTATTTCCCCAAGCAGGGCAGAACTTCACATCAATGCAAGGATAATGTATTCATTTAACTATGATAGTCTCAGGAGTTTTCAAATTTGAGGGTTTTTTAGAAAATAAATTTCCAAAAGAAAATAAAAACAGAATTTCAGACAAAAGATTTGTCTCAGGATGCATCAGTAATTAATTCAGTTCTACCAGAAGTGCTATAACAAAGAAAATCAATAAAGCCCTTCTAGGAATTCAGACTATGAGTTTGAAGTTTCTCTGGTTTTATTTTGCTATTCCTGATAGTCACTCTATTTCTATGATCCATAATGAATATTAAATTAAAATAACTGGTCTATAAATTCACGACAGTGAGACTTCTCGCTTTCATAGTTTATCCTAAAAGTCTTTTTAACTGTACTATGGCTGAGTTGAATTCTTTACATGCTGTGTGCAGTTATCCCGTGCAACAGATGCTCAGACAATAATTTCTTACTTAGAAAAGTCATTGTTGCTTTAGATACACTGAATCTGTTCATCATTGTTTAACATATTACAGGAGGGAAGCAAGCATTTATTACCTGTCAGAGCAATGGGAAATGACCCTTAACATTCTATGTGGTAAGAATAAGGTATTTTCACCAAGCTTTCACTTCAGAAAACACATTTTCCATAACCAAAAAGGCCTTTGGGTCAGACTGCAACAGAATAAGAAAGATAAAAAAGTTGGTTATAAAGAAACTGTAGAAGTTTACCTGAACAAAGCAAAAGTCTTCTTCTATCTGCAGCAGAGAAGTGAGAGGAAAATCAAAAGTGTTTGTGTACTGTGGTACTCAGTTGTGATTCCATCCTTAGTCAGCCCATCTCTGGTGAGTGATAATGGCTGAGTCTGCAGTTGCCTAGGAAGTTGAATATAAATTGCTTAGTTTGTACTAGCTGTTAGCTGATATCCCTACAAATGTGTTCATTTAATTACTGATTTAATAGTAAGACTTAAAGATTTAAACTGAGCTCCGATCCTGTTGGGATGACATACCTTTCCGAGTAACAGCAATCTCAAAATCAGCATTTGGGAGTCAATCAACTATCATTATGGGTTTCCTAGATCCAGGGGTTTTATGCCTGATTAGTCAAGTGGGCTTTTTTCACACTCTGAAGTAGAAGGGAGCATATGGGTAAAAGAACAGGGAACATTCCCAAACGCAAATGATGATGTCAGGGGAGCATCATGACCTTGCTTTGACCAAGAACTGAGGAGTGAGCATTGTCAGCCATTGCTGACAGAGCAACTCAGATAAGAACTAGATGGATTGGGCCTTGGTAGGGATGTTGAAATAGCAAGTGACAGAACAACAACTGAGACAGCTGAAAAGGTGCAGTGCAAAATCACTATGGACTGGCTTGACTGGTGACCTGTTCCAATATCTACTTACAAACATCCCTCCAAGACAAGAAGCTGGGGGAAATAGCACTACATGGACATCTGGCATTGTCTATGAACAGAGAGCCTCTGTCAGGATCAAGTCACTGACCAGATCCTGACTGTCATGAGCACCGTGTTTCCTCAGGCTGGATTGTGCCAGGCAGCCACAGTGGTTGTGGTGAGCAGGTCTTGGCTAACCCCAACTCTGCACGCGTGTATGTGTGTGTGCATGGACAGACACCAAGCTCCTCCTGACACACCTCCTCTCTTGCTTTGTCCACTTCATAAATTGAGCTTAGCGGTGTCCATGGACAGATGATCCTTTTTGTCTCACTGCAGAAGAAAATGGGACAGTAACCTATCTAGTTGGATCATCCACGTAGTCCTAACTATGCCCCTCCACTGGAGAAATTATATGCCATGGTTCCTTTGAAGCATCTACCTCCATTTACTGAAACATCCTACAAGTTCTTAGCTGTTTCGTGGATTGAAAATATACCATAGCAACGTCCAATTTTGCTGTAAGTACTCATTTTCCTTGATCTTCTATAGTGTTCTAAGTTGTTTTTATTATGTAATATACTTAAAAATTCCTATCCAACATTTTTGAACAGGTTCCAGTAATGCATTAGGAAATGCTACTAAAAGCTATCATATATTTAATTTCTCCTCTTCTGTTTATTCGAACAGGTTCTTGTCCTTTCCCCTATTTTCTAACAATATCTTGAGAGGCAAGGATCTGGGATTTCATGTTTACTTGAGTAAGAGGAGCAGAAATGAGGAATAGCTTGAAGAAAATGCATCTTTTTCACATTTATTCTTGAATTGACAGTTCTTAAGTATAGTGTGTACTTAAGTAACTGAAGTCCAAATAAAAATCTTACTATAACACTCAGGAGAACTTTTCTGTTGGAAAGAAATTTTTAAAGTATTAGAATTTAACAAATTCAGTTAGGACCAGTAAAAACAGCTATTTGATTTAAGATATTATAAAAACAAGAAAGTAAATAATACTTTCTTCTTCCTAATGGCAGTCTGAGACAAGAATTATAGATATAATTATACATTTTAGATGCTGGGTTTCATGTTAACTTACTGGTTTTATCATCAAACTAAGTTTTTATATGAGGAATGCACATATATACCTTGATCAAAAACTTTTTGAGTTTGACTCCATTTTTTTTTCAAACTACAGATTGGTGAAATGTAGGAGTGATACAAGGGGAAGGGTTACTAGTTGCTCTTTTGTTATTTTTCTCTTACATTTAAATCATATAACCTAGCTTAATTATCTTTGGCTCTGCAGCTATAGAATATATATGCCTACATCTAATGATATGAAATGTATTTTCCAATTATTGTTTATGTTTTTTGAGTATGGTTTTGTAACTCTTTCCTTGATGCATTTAAATGTCTACTTTTGCTCTGAGAAAGTTTGAGACTTATTAAAGTAATGTGAGTGAGAGCAAAATGTTATTTTCCCCACTGTATTAGTCAGTTTGATTAATATTGTTTTAATGATGTCTGCTCTTGTAATGGAATTATATTCTGATTCTCATTATGCTGTTGTACTGCCTCCAGTATGAGTACCATAAACAACTGATTACTCACTTGTGACTTTCATGACTCATCTTTTCTCCAGGTTATACTATAGCTATCCCTACATATAAAATGCTTTTTCTTAATCGCCCCACATTATTCTCAATTATATTAACAATTATTAACATAAGTCTACATTTCTCCTTTCTTCTCTATTGTATATAAGTCCTCCAAGCAGCACATAGGGTTAATATTTTTATACAAACATGGAATAATTTCACAAACTGAATTCTTGTTATTTACAGTACAGAACAAGATGATAATGAACACTGCTCTGCACTAGACCTTTGAGTTGTCATTTGTCTCCATGTTTGAATAAAAATATGCTTGAAGTTATGATCTAAGAGGACACTTCTGCCACATTCAAAATGAAAAATAATGGCAGGAGAGAAAAAGATACAATGATTTTATACCAGTCAAAACCTCCCAGGTAACACAAAGCCCTTTTTCTGCATGATAGACAATAAAAAAAAGAAAAGAAAAGAAAAGAAAAGAAAAGAAAAGAAAAGAAAAGAAAAGAAAAGAAAAGAAAAGAAAAGAAAAGAAAAGAAAAGAAAAGAAAAGAAAAGAAAAGAAAAGAAAAGAAAAGAAAAGAAAAGAAAAGAAAAGAAAAGAAAAATGCCCAAACCACAAAAAAGACAAAACAAAACCACAACACCACAGACCTTTAATAAAATGTAAGAAAGAAATGGGTCACCAAACAGAAGACATATATTTGCTAACATGAGGAAATATTTCCTAGTGCATAGAATTACTTTTTCTGTTGAGTTCCATGACACACATTATGAGATATAATATTTCTTGGAGAAGACCTGTGTTGTCCACTTGTAGAATAATTAAGCTTTCCACTGCTCAGTGGATTACACCTGAAAGCAAAACCACAGATGACGATAACAAGGCAGGAAGGCAAGCTTATTCCAAATTGAAATCATAAAAGAGGAGAAAAAAGGGAAGACCAGCACAATTACTTTTAAAATAGGAAGTCTTTTTTCTTTCTCAAGTCTCTCAGTAATGCTTTTAGAATTTAGTTTTGGGCAGCAGTAATGAATTACAAATGATTTATATGTAAAAGACCCATTTCTATTTGAATACACAAACCAGCTTTAATGACATGTTATTCTGCACGGGAAAATATTCTAGTTTAGAGAGAACTGGCCATAGACTTGTAAAAAAACCTGCATCCAACATCAGCTTATCATTTTATTTACAATAAATCTTTTTCTGAAATTTTCCTAAGGCATGAATCTACACAACAAGTTACGGACATGTTCAATCTTTTGAAAATACACTTACAACCACTATTAGTGTGAATTCCTATCATTGTCCACTATATAAAATAAATTCACTGAACCATATCCTGAGAGATAGATGCCTATACTATTCAATATTTAAGTACTTTAATAAGAAAATAATCCATTAAATCCTTACCTGCAAACTTGTGTTACATTTTTCTCCTGCACTATCCCAAATTCTGCTGCTGTATAGATTCAAAACCTGACAAGTTTGATCATCCTGCACTGGTGTTGAACCACAACAGATGGGAGCAGAGAGAAATTACAGAGGTTACCTACTCCATTCCCTGACTCAAAGTCAGATCAGCTTTAGCTGTGTTATTCGAAACAGATTATTGCAATTTGGTGTTGAAGAGCTTTTCAATAACTAGGAGAGTTTAGATTGGCCACTCTGGATGTAGACATCTAAGATTGGATTAAATGAATCCCAGGTTACATGTAACAGAAATATATAAATATGAGAGGAAGGAGTGGTAAGAAAATTGGTTAAGAAAACAAGAACTATAGTATGTGACAATTGTGGGCCTGAAAAGATGGTGAGGAAAGTTTTGACGTGCTATACTAACAAGTTGTAGATAGATGCTCACAATCATGTATTGTTTAGTACTCCTCAAAAGATTTCTGCCCCAGCAACTGGAAGAGCCTAACTGAAAACAGCAGGATATAACCATTTGTCATTTCAGAGATCACATCTAGAAAAAAGAAGAGAAAAGGCTGCAATAGAAACTTGGCAAATAAAAGATATTAAATGGAGTTCTGTTCTGTAACAAAGCGGTTAGTATTGGGTCCTGTAACTCCCACACACTGTGGACAGAAGTTGGATGATTAAATTATTCTTTCTGTTCTGGTCTAAGTTACAAATATAAATGTTATAGGACTTATAACACTTCTAAAGGGCAGCATTTCTTAGTTCAGCTATGGAAAGTACTTCTGCTGCTGAGGAATGAATTTTCACAGTTTGATACTGACATGAATCTTATGAATTCTACTACAAACAAAATGCCTTTTAAGCTCCAAGTGGAGTTTTCAGTTGAAGCAAATGCAGCAGAAGCATAAAAAATATTTAGACTTTTGAGTTAAGACCTTGCATGACATGCAGGATGATATGTGAGACTTCTGGATTGCAGCCCAACTCTACTCAAACAATAAACCTAAGAGATATTTGGCAAACATGCAAAATATCCCAAAGAGATTGGTATTTTCAGTGCTTTTTTCTTCTTCTAATCCTATTTTCAAAGAGTAAGGCTTAAAAAACAAAAACAAAACCAAACCAAACCAAAACAAAAAAACTAGAGAAAATGTTGGGGTATTTGAAAGTCTGCAGTCTTAACAACTGGGGTGAACATTCTGCTGTGCACCATGACATCTGTGTCAGTTTATTTGACATGTTCTGCCTGCCCAGAAGAGGCTGCCTAACCTCCACACAGAAATACAGCCTGTTTGTTTTGTATAATCATAGAATGTTAAGGGGTTGGAATAGACCTTAAAGATCACCTAGTCCCAACCCTTCCTGCCATGGGCAGGGACACCTCCCACTAGACCAGGCTGCTCAAGGTCTTATCCAACCTGGCTTTGAACACTGCCAGGGTTGGGACATCCACAATCTCCTTGGCCAACCTGCTCCCGTGTCTCACCATCCTCACAGTAAAGAGTTTCTTCCTAAAATCTAACCTAAATTTCCCCTCTTTCAATTTGTACCCATTACTCTTTCTCCTATCACCACAGTTCCTGACAAAGAGTCCCTCTCCAGCTTCCCTGTAGGTCCCTTTGGACACTGGAAGGTTGTTGTGAGGTGTCCACACAACCTTCCCTTCTCTAGGCCAAACAGCCACAACTTCCTCAGCCTGTCTTTGTAGGCAGGGACTCCAGTTCTCTCATCAACTCTGTGGCCCTTCTCTGAGCTAGGTCCAACAGTTCCATGTCCTTCTTGTGTTGAGGACACCAGAACTGTATGCAGAACTTCAAGTGGGGTCTCACAAGGGCAGAGTAGGACGGCAGAATCGCCTCCCTCAACTGCTGCCCATGTTCCTTTTGAAGCAACACAGGATTTGGTTGGCCTTCTGGGCTGTAAGCACCCACTGCCAGCTCATGTTGAGTTTTTCATCAACCAACACCTTGTCTTTCTTTGCAGGGCTGCTCTCAGTTGCACTGTTTAGCATTGTAAGTCCCTAAAATCACACATGTGCTTGTTGTATGGGCACTTATCATTATGAAAAAAATGTTAAAAACTTTCTGCTGTGACAAAGAGAGATGTCATTCCTTATCTTGAACTACTTATACTTTCAGAACTCACCAAAAAAGAAGGGGAAGGGAGAAACCCCAATCATATTTTTCCCATCTTTTCCATATCCTATATGTCTGAAGTACCATACCTGGAGGTACTCTGTGTGGAAGCAGTTTCCCTGCTAAAAAGGAGCAGGAGAATGCAGAGTAGCAGAAAACAAGCAGGAGCAAGTCTTATGCTGCAGTCATAATCAGGGCACCTGATCAAAGGAAAAGGGTTGGGATCAACACTACCCTTCAGTAATGACTGCTGGTCATGGGGCAATGTTAGCTAGTGAAAAATGAAGCAAAACTTTGTTTCATCCTCAGTGGGAGTCAAATGTTGCCTCCTCTCTGGCCATGCAAATCTAGCCCTACTAGTTGCAGCAGGGCTTTGCTTCAAACAGAAGAGCAAGAGCTACATCTAGCCCATGTGCTTGGGTTTCAACCTGCTAAGGCTGAGAAGGATCCGATGCTCCAAGGTCTTACTCTTACTAAGGGGAACTATTTAGAACAATAGGTCATTCATAATAATATTAATATTAATAGTAATAGTAATGGAGAAGAAGAAGGAGACAAAGAAAAAAAAAGTTTTTTTGCTTCATCCCCTTATTTCCCCTTATTTTTTAATAGAGAAGCATCAGAAAAGCTGTCTTCAAAAGACAAAGGAGAGTGAATCCTTGGAAGATGGAGCTTCCTGATCACTAATTTCTATTGTATTCTTATATAATCAGTGGCAGATATTTGAGCCTGACCCTCACAGACAGATGTCCTCTTCTGTCAGTCACTGTTTTTTATGCCTTCCACTAGTGTCAGCTGTTGTTACAGCTACACAGTTCTTGCCAAGTCATGGCCAACACATACTCTGCCTCTCAATTTAATGTTGTGGTTACACTCAAAGCCCTCCCCAGCTCTGCTGAGCAGGTTGAAGTCTTAGTGAGACTAGAGTTACCCAATGACAACAACAACAACAAAACCTTTTCAAATTATTCAACATTCCTTACAGATTTTAATTACATTTACCTTAAGATCAGAAAATTCCATATCACAGCTGGATAAAGTCCCTGGGTAAACACAATATACAGTAGGTATTCAGTCTTCTAGTAAAACTCTTCTTTGATTTTTTTTCGCAAGACTTTTATGACTGTGCATTTTCATACTGTGAAGCTCATAATAAAAGCATAGACTTTTGATCACTAGATTTTTGTGCTATACTTTTCAAGCTGTTAATAAAGGCTAAACTTGAAACTGTATCCTGTTTGTTCAACTTAATAATATGAAGCATGAGGACACTTGTTTAAGGATTAAGACTTTGTTGTCTTTATTCAGTAAAAATCACTCACCATAAATAACTTGCAGAAAGGATACAGCCTACTTAAATGTCAGGAAAAGTTTATTTTAATGACTTAGCTGCTAAGACAGCAATGAGTTTATTAATACTCTGAACTTAAAACACATAAAGGAATAAAACTACCTGTATGCTTTGTTAGATTTTATCTGAAATTTAAGTATAGTTACTTTATTCAGAAGATTACAACGACAATGATCAAATAAGCACTTCTTTTTGCTATTCATTTATTGGCCTAATCAATTCTTCAACACTATTTGGCAAACTTTCAATATAACAAAAAAAAATCCTTGTCCCACTACTATGCACTTGGGAAAGAATGTGGTTTGGAAACTAGTTAGAATCAGGGAGAAATCACTGATTAATAGAAATAGTGTTTCTGAAGTATGAATTGATTACTCTTTGAATAATATAGACCAATTCAGCAGATCTTGACAAGCATAGAAGTGCATTTGTTCTTTAAACAAAAACCAAAGAAAAATGCAGAGAGTTTTTAACATAACTCACCCATTTACAGAGCAGATGAATAGTGCTGCGTATTGAGAATGTTTAAAATAAAGAGCAAGAAAAGGTCAGAAGAGGAAATATTCCTGAATTCAGAAAATACAGGATTATATCAACCTGCTTTATCAAGCCTGTAGCTATTCTGGACAAAATGGAATGCATACAAGCAAAGTCAGAAAGGCAGTTATGGTCTTTCCCTTTGAAAATTTAAAATTTAAGAATGAAAATAAGTTTTCAGCATATTAAGTGGAATAATCAAATATATTTATTTTAAAATATGGAATTATATTGTAAAAGGTTCATCAAATTAGGGCAAAAAGTGCCTGCTATAAGTTAGCACATGATTAACTACGGAATAATGAAAAGCTCCAGTTCCAAAATTACATCAATTGCATTTTAAATGAGGGGAAACATTTACCTGTCTCATACTGACTGCCACCACAGAACTGTGCACATCTTCATACACATACTTAAAGATTATAGGAATATGAGTGAGGGCAAAGGCAAGGACACACGAGTGAAAATTAAACTGCTTGTACAAATCTCAGTTGTCGAGACCAAAGACACAGTCAAAAGCATTTGTAAATAATGGTGTGCTAAGGCATGGGTAGTTACAGACGAAATGTAGTGGAAAAGTTCATGGCAAATAAAGTTCAGAATCCATCTCTCCTTGGAGTTAAACAAACGGTTCCAAGTTCTTCTAATAAATGTTGGTAATTCTAACAAACTCTGTCAAATGGTGGCAATTTGAAGCAGTCTTCATGAATCATATGCAATATTGTAGCATCAGATCTGCAAAGTTAATAAATTGAATTTAAGGCAAAATTCATGCCTGTGTATAGAAGAAAAACCTAATCAACAAAAATCACAGCTGTTGTATCCACTTAATTTTTTCCCCTCGATGAAATCATGTATTCTTTTCGTTAAAAAAAAAGCTTCCTGAACATATCAATGCATTCTTCAGATGCATATTAGAAATGTCTTATGAAATTATGTTACATGAATCAAACACTTACGATTTTCTGATAATATTTACAAAGTTTTCTTTCATATGGGGAATTTAAAGTAAATGAAAACTGGATTTTTTCCCCTGAATTCTGATTACTGTATGTATTTTATGTGCTGTTTATCTAGGAATATTAAACTGACAAGGAGGAGTTTCATTTAGCAAAACAGTTCAAATGGAGTAAATTAAAGCTGTAGCTAAACAAAGTTTTAAATATTTGCATGTATAAATGGATGACACTGTTGCCTATGGACTTGCATCCCTGTACCACAACTGCAGGATGTTGTAAAAGCATATTTCATTTTGTTCATACACAACACTCAGAAGTGTGCTAGGTCATTTCCAGGCATAAAGAATTCCTCTCTCTAGGAGATCTCGCTTTTATTCTTCCTTGTTTGGCTGTTACCTTTAATCTAAAATAATAATGTATGCTTGCTTCTGGTATATCGAAAGCAAAACATAGACTTTGGTATTCAAGCTGGCCGCAGGATCAAAAGCTTCATCCCTGCGTGACAGGCTATGAAGCAGCGGCCCCTGGAGAAGGGCTGAACTTCTGCTCCTAGCTCAAAATTCGTGGCCGAAGAGCCTGGAAGACCTCCTCCCTTGCACAGTGGTTTGCTTCACAGGCAGCTTCCAGAGGTAAAGAAAACAGAAACAGCAGCAGCTATTTGCCTGCAGGCTGTAAGATGCATCATTTCAGGCAACTAATCTCCATTAAGGGGGCTGTAGTAAAAGGCCTACTCTTGCAGGGATAGAAATAGGTGAATACACTTCTAATTAAGGATTGGTATTAAGTGACAGCAGAACTGCAACTATGTGATAATATTAATGACATTTTGAACTGCTCCAGACAGATCTTACTCTGTGCTTCCAGCTGAAGCTTGCTTCACAAAGCTGAGGCCCCAGGGCTTGGTCTGCCAAGATGCAGAGCTGTCTCACAAGGTACTGAGTGTGCTTAACTGAGACACAAAGCAGAGAGACTTGTCACACTCAGCCCCCCACTGAAATGCCTGGAATTGGCAAGATCGAGCATATCTTGAGCTGTGAACAAAATGCAGACAGAAAACAATTTTCTAAAAATATTCATCTTTTTCTTTACCTAAGCCCTTGCATGGCTGATTAAAAACACAGCAAAATTATGCAATGTCAACCATCCCTGTTAATGATGCCGATTTTTCTTTCTGAATGTTTTGTCCTGTAGTCAGCAGCACTTCAGTCTGAATTTAGCCTTCAGCTACATTGTTATGCCTGTAATTTATAACAGGAAATCTGACACAGATTTCTACAGCATTATATTGCCCTGCCTGCTTCCTTCCAGACTGAAATTTCAGTCTCCTACTTACATTTAGGTGTATCTGTCATTTTTCATTTCACTGCCTTAGATGCTAGACATACTTTGCTACAATTGCTGGTACTCTGCTATTGATTGGCAGTGACTCTGGCTTGTCCTTTAAACCTCCATCTGTCTTTGCCTTCCCCCGGCCCTGCTGATGCCAGCTGTGCCAGTAACTGGACACCATTGCTGGAACACTGTCTCTCTCCAGATCACACTATTTGCACAGGGACCCAATAACCATAAAAAAATTAAATAAATAAAAGGAGCTCATTACACCAAATGTTACTCAGTGGTTTCAGCACTGGTGGCAGCCAGACACTGGCACCTAGAGTCTAGCAGCAGTGCTGGGACATAGAAATCCAACATATGAACTCAATAACTCTGAATAACATCAAAATAAGCAGCTTGCTTGATGCTTACAGAACCAGTATCAGTCACACTAGGTCTGTTTCAAGGTATTATTGTAATTTTTAAATATTCATTATAGGGTTTATACGCATTTTTTTGCATGCAGACCCAGAAGTGGAAAGGATATGCAAATGTTCTGTTTGGGAATCAAAAGATCACTGTATGAAACCTCTGAAAATCTTTTGTCAAAGAGTCAAAATGCATATCTGAAGTTTCCAAGAAAGCCACAGCCTCTTCTAGAGATATATATATGCGCATGTGTATGGATATGGACATATAACGCGATAAATCAAGTTGCAAATAATGTCATGCATAAATAGCTGCTGGATTTTTAAAGATAAAGGAATTTCTGTTTCTCTTGTTTTTTACTGCAGATTGTTTCCATATGAGAAGCTATTTCTGTACACTCTTAATGCAGATAAGATGTTGATCCAAGTCTGCATCAGGCATGCCTTTTCAGGTGTGAATCATCAATGCATCCATTTATCCACGTTACTGGGTTTGTTTCTGATTTAAGATGCGAAGAGAGGTCAAATCCAGGTGACGGTTTTGTGCTGAAGGCTACACAAATTTGAGATTATCATTATGTCGGTTTTGGGGAGTGTTCTGGTGGGGTGCTACGACCTTCTGAACTGACTGCAGCAGAAAGTTGCTCGGGGAGCCACTACACTCACACATACATGCACACACCACATAGCTTCTTCGACAAGTCAATGGCAAAGAGGCAGGAAGGATCTTCATATAGATTTCCACAATAGAGGTTTATGCAGCCCTGCGAATGAAGGTTTCCAGTGATGAAAGATGAAGAACAATGGAGGGTCCAAGGTTATACATGGGGGCGGGAAAAGCATCAGGGACCGATGGTCGGAGGGCAGAGGGGTAATACATAGGTGGGACTAGGATACGGGAGTCAATGGGGGAAACTCTGAGAGCGTAGCAAAGGAACAAGGACCAATGGGAGAGCAGGGAAGGGAGAATTTTCTAGGGAAAGGGCAGATAAGGTATAAGGGGGCAGGGAGGCCAACTGGCCATCCAAGGAAGCAGAACTGGGGTACATTAACATAATGGCACGAAGCAGCCTGGGAGAGGCCTTTTCAGTCACCATAACCTGGGGAGAATTTCTATCCCTATGGATGGTCCCACCAATGGACTCCGTTTGTCCCTTGTGCTATGGGCCCACTGGCCCCCACATCATTACATGTGTTAATAGAGGATCCATTCTTGGCTATCCCAAGAGAAAGTCAGCATGGACTTTAGGGAAAATATCATGCTTGTGGGCTTACTCATTCTGAAGTGTTGCAGAAATATGAGTTAGGGATTTTTTTATCTTTATACTTATTTTTATTGATGGTGGTGGCAATACTGTCCTTAATAGCCATTTTTCTGTAAAACCAGATGTGATGTTTACCAGGTATTCAACTACTTAAGAGACAGTTTCATAAAAGTTCTTAAAGCAGTCTCCATTAAAATGTCTCCATTGTGACGCAAGCTAGAACTACTCTCTTCTGAGACTGTAAGTGGAAATGTCATTTGGAAACTAGAAATCTCTCCCATCCCTGATTTTAGATTATAGTTTTAAAGCTCTGACATTCTGCACTACAACTTAAACTACCACTTGCATAAATGCATACACAGTTCTGCAGACAAGCCATTTTTCCAAATTAAAGTAAATCAACATCTGCTTAAAACATAATGCTGCAAGTACTTGTGAGCAGGAACAGTCTGATTTGCCCATTGCACAAGTATTGATTTTTGCTTGCAGATGAAAAGATCAAAATCACTTTTTAGCTGCTTTACTCAAAACTTGCACTCTACAAAACAAAGTGTCAAAAAAGTTGAATAAAATTGAATAAAAAAGTAGCATCTACTGCTTTGTCATTTTTTCTAGGACCCTGCTCTAAATGACCATAAATTGCTTTTCATATCAGTACCATCCAAACAACCAAAAGAGGAAAGTGGGAAGTTGGGCAAAAGAGGAGGAGAAAAAAGAGACGTAACAAACTGTCTAGTCTTGTCTCTTCATACATGAGAAGAACTTGGCCCCAGTTCCACTCCATATTCCATTTCAGAATATACAGCTACAAGCAGTGAGGGGCAGGAACTCAACAGGTCAGGAAAAAAAGAAAACTAAACAGGAATTCTGTATTGTAGATGGAAAAATAAAATTAAATACTGGGGACAAGAAAGTGCATAGCTGCTGATCTGTGTCCTGGAAGCACTTCAGGGCTACAGGCATGTCCCTGTTTGACAATAAAGTTCCTGAAAGCACCCCAACATCTGCATTAGCGCATGTGTACAACCCCGGCAGTGGAACTCAATCATGTCAGGATACGGAAGCTGGATTCCCATATGCCAATATCCCATGAAGCCCCTAATCTTACTATGCATACACAGTGCTTTTGTAGCACATAGAGCTGTAAAAAAAATTCAGGTGAAGCTTCTGCCTTCTTCAAAATGAAGAAACTGTGGTTCTCCTGCTGACCTTTGGTATTATAGTTCCCTGATCAAAGCACTGACTCTGCAAACAAAAGACCCAAGGTCATTTTTCTGCTCAGCATGAGCAGATTTAACCTCACATCTTTTACCTCCTCTGTGAGTGTCCTAAATATTAGACTGCAGACACTTCTCTGCATGTGACTAGGAAAGTATCGTCCCCTCCTACTGAAACTGGAGCTTTACAGCAAAAACTGGTATTCACTGGAGTAACAGCAGAACATAGAAACCCAAAGAAATTGTCAGCTTCACTCCTGATTTTCTCTACCTCCTCCTGCCTAAATACTGGGGATGGAAAGCGGGGGTCGTGGTCAGTTGATCCATGGGAGAGAGCCCTCCACAAACTTCTCCAGGGCAAGTTGTTCTTCCCACAGGATGCAGTTGTTCACAAACTGCTCCAGTGTGGCTCCCCTGCACAGCCAAAAGTCTTGCCAGCAAATTTGCTTGGGCTCCTCTCTCAGCAGGGCCACTGGTCCTTACAGGACCCTGGTCCAGCACAAGCCTCCCATGGTATCACAGCCTCCATCAGGCTTTCACCTGCTCTGGCATCAGATCCTCCACAGGCTGCAGGTGGATCTCTGCACCCCTGTGGTCCTCCATGGGCTGCAGGGGCACAGCTGCCCCACCATGGGCTGCACCACAGGCTGCAGGGGAATCTGGGCTCTGGTGCCTGCAACACCTCCTGCCCCTCCTTGTGCACTGACCTTGGTGTCTGCAGAGCTGTTCCTCTCACATATTCTCACTCCTCTCTCTGTCTGCAATTGCTGTTGCAGTTCTTTCCCCTTCTTAATTATGTTTTCTATTAAGAGGTGCTACTGCTGTTGCTGATGGGCTCAGCCTCGGCCAGCGGTGGGTCCATCTTGGAGGGCAGGTTTCTGTCAGCTTCTCACAGAAGCTGCCCCTGTAGCACACATGCCACCACGCACACCCCACCCCTGCAAGAGATTTCTTATTTATTTATTTATTTACTAAAAATTGTTTATTTGTTTAAAATGGTGGGGTTTATGCAGTGGAATTCATGTAGAAATTCTATTGAAAGCAAGAGTGTATAAGCAATACCACGGAGTACTGCATGTGATAGTGAACTGTGCAAAAGAATAGCATAAAATTACATTTTTTTTTATCCAAAGTGGACAAACTTTTTTTCATTCCAGTGAACTGTCTAGGTTCACATTTGCAGAAATAGGTCTTTGCCTTAGAAGTGCTGCAGGTTTTAGCTATTCTACACTCCTTTAACCTGTTGTAAGAAATTTTTTTCTTTCCTTGTTGTTTATTCATCATTTTGGTGAGTTCTGATCCCTCTGAAGCACATATCATTATCTTCTCAAGCTGCTACAGATTTTCTGTGAATAAAAAGCTTTTAACATAGAAGAAGTGCCTTTATATTATAGCTGAGTCCATCTAAATTAAAATGGATGCCTCATTCCCTTACTTTGAACATAGAATGTAGCTTTCTTCATATTTATTTGAGTAATCTAAAAAGAAGTACTGACTTTGAGAAAAATTTCAGTTGAATCCATATTTATATTTCCATTTTTAGGAATTTCAGTAATATACTTTTTCTCCACCATCAACTTTAAATACACCACCTCTAGATGAAAAAGATAAAAGTCAAATATGGTTTATAAATTATGAGTAGGAGGCAGGTTCTGAGTGCACATAGCTGGAGATGTGATAAAACTGCTTTTTAATCTCCCTGTCCTTAGCTTCATGATGTTACTAGATATTCTGCTCCACACACCTGCTTGAAGAAGTGGCTTACTGGTTAGGAGGAAAAGGGACAGTTTTTCATTTCCACTCTCCAACAGTGCGAATTTTTCTTGAACTGGTGTTAATATTTTTTCCACTCATATTTGAGAAACAATGGGCCAAAGAGATGAGGCTTTACTAAAATAAAATATAGAGCACAAAGAAAAAAGTACATGAAATACAGGATTGTAATATTATTAAGGGAATGGCTATGGTTGATGGGGCAATTTGAGCTTTGTAACTCAAACAGCAGAGGCAGTGTGTTTTGAAGTAGGAGTGTATGTACCAACAAGCTTCAACAGAACAAGTCAAAACAGTATTTTGGGGTTTTACCACTGCTACAGATCTAGCTGCACCTACCTTTGTCTTTAAAGTATCTCTGATTATATTCCTGATAATTGATATTTTTAATTGTCTTTGGACAGAATGTAAATCTTCTTCAGTCAGAATGAGCGTAAAGCACTGACACATCTAGTTGTATCAAGGTGCTTCAGCTAGTATTCCATGCCCAGCAGAGTTCAAGAAAAATAAGATTATAAGAAATGGGGCTTGCAAGTGAGTGACACAGTCCCAGTCTGGCTTTAGCAGTCTGTCAGCTTAACAGTCTCTCTAAATTAGAGGCTGAATCTTGAACATTTTATCTGTGTCTCAAAATAGATACAGGACTTTTTCTACATTTTTTCCTCATTCATGTAAATCCTTATGCCTGTGATTGCCTCTGACACTCACAAATTCCACTGCTGCAGTGCTGATTAGTAGCTATTAAAGCAAAGTTGTTTGAATGTTGTTTGCTTGTGTGTTCAGCAACTGGAAGAAAATGGCAGGCAAAGGGCTCTTTAAACAATCAGGCCACAGACATACCCAGTCTCACCTTATGCCTTCCTTCAAGCAGAGTTAGATAAGCAGGTTAAGTTAGATTCCTCTTGAGTTATGGAAATGCAACCAAGTCAAACCAACTCCGTGACAGACTGCTTGCCCTAGTGGCCTCCACCTTCCTTAAAATTCATATATCTGCTTCTAAGAATCTCTCTGTATTTGATGAGAGTTTCTGGGCATAATCATTATAAAGATCAACTGCTTCTTTGCTTCAGCCCCCCAAGTATGAACTTTCTGGGGCTTGAAATTGTTGTTTGTTTTTTTTTTTTCTTGGATAAAAAATACGTGCAGCAGAGGTTTATCCAGGAGACCATCATGTAATACTTACTCAGTGGCTAGGAAAGTCACACCTATAATATTCTTCTTGTGAGCTGCCTGGAACTTCTGAGGGTTTGATGTATCCTGTCAATAAGAAATCACTGCCGTTTATTGGTCTCATGCAAAGATTTTTACTTCTAGGAAAAACTGAGCAATCTTAGATACAGTCTCAAAACATATGATCTTATTAATAAATACAGTGAAGATGTAAGGTATAAAAGAAGGGAATTTTTTGGTTTACCAAACATCAAGCTAACTGATCTGACTAGTATAGGAGAGCTGTTATCTTTCAAGCTATAAGATTTTTAAATTTACTGAAGCTGTTACACTTTCCTAGTTTCCAAGAGATAAATGGCATGAGTGAAGAATGACTCTTTTTCTGGGTTCTCAAACCATACAATTCAGCCAAAAGACACATATGAAATATAGCAACTCAACTATAATAGAATTAACTTTTTTTATAAAGACACTATTGTACTGAGTTAAACAAGTTGTTTTACTGTAAGGAATAGAAAAGCCTAGATATGGGGAAGCAAAGGGAAAATATAAAGGAAATAGAAAGCAAATACTCTTCTCCAAGAAAAAGTGAAATTAGAATTAGAAAATGAAAGAACACAAATTTTGCATTAAAAAAATGAGCTGGAGACAGAGACAATGCCTCTATTTGTGTATTTGTACTGAAAATTCAGACACAGACGAGGATTCTGCATCCCCCGATTCACCGTAATTGGACTCTTAAAAGAGAAGTTCAGAGCCAGCATCAGACTACTCTACTTAATAGTCAATCTTGTTAATGTACCAAGGAGCCTTTCTTGGTACAAGAATGACTCTACAGTTCAGAAGTGTTAGGCTGTCCCAGATGTATTTACTTTTCTAGAAAGAAAATACTCTCTAACAAAAAGATCCCAACAGAACTTGTTTTCAAGTCCCAGATAGTAAAGACAAGTCATAGGTGTTTTGCCAACATAAGAAATTGACTGCACAAAGGAAAAATACTGCAATGTGGAAATTGTCTCTGAAGTTATTATGGGAAAGATGAGGGACAAGGGTGGAGGCAGGATAGTTTAGGAGAAGAATAGGGGTAGTCACTGTGGAGTTAGAAGTTACCTACAAGGCATTTATCATTGACATACTGCAATTACAATATAAAGTATCAAAAATTAAACACATTTTCTTCTTTTTCTTTCCTTAAGTAATTAAAATAGTGAGCCTTAGGAAAATTCTTTTATTATGAAGGCAATTAGTTTTTCACTATCAGAATATTAGCCTGTTGAAACAGTAGTCACTTCACTGCCATAGTTAAATGCAGGCAGTTTTAGCATGAAAAAAAACCCAACAACAACAGAAAAAATACCCAAAGAAGTTTTTCAAACTGCTTTGGAAACTCTACTTCAGACATACCTCTTTCCATAACCTGAGGCTGCTCCTCAGTTTAGAAGTTAGGTCTTGTGTCTGCTGGAGTTCAACAGCAAGCTTGAGCAAGTACCAAGATCTTAGCTTTATAGTACACCCACTGACTTCACTGGGATCTGTCATAGCCCAGATTTGTAGCATGGATCAAAACCTAGCTTGGAGACAGAAAGTAGAGGGTAGGATTAAATGATCAATTTTCAGTCCTAGCAAAAGGTTAATGGTGGGGGCCTTGAGGCTCAAGAGTAGGTGTCAGGATGCTTAATGATCTGGGAAAGGGATGAGTAGTGAAAAGGAACTTTGGCAGATGCCACAAAGATGCTTAGGAGGGTCAAGCCCATGATGTACTGTTCGTTTCTTCACAGGGGCCTAGAGAAGCCAAAAGGATGGGCAATATGATGATAGAAAAAGGCAAAGTAAAAAGGTAAAAGTGTTTTTTTGGTTTTTTTCCTTAAATATTGATAAACGGAAGCTAAATGGAAGTTATCATTGAAGGAAGGAGGAAAAACCCTGCACAAAGGCACAACAAGATTCAGAATTAATTATCAGATCATTAGGAGCACTTAGAGAAATATCTAACCATTACTATAAAAATTAAAATATTTGGAGGTGATTAATGTAGATCTGAAGTTAGAAAACCAAAAATGTTAGGATAGCATGACAACTGGGTGATTGCTATGGATACTGAGCTAGATAAACCTTGGATCTGGTTCAATACTGTGAAGACATGCTCCAATTAGACAAGGATCCTTAATGAATGTGTCCAGAAATTGTCTAGTAAGGACTTTCAAAGTGCTGTGGGGTTCCTTACTTTACTAAAAATAAGATTTAGCTAATTGAGCTTGATAACTCTTTAGTTCGTTTGTGAATATATTTTCAAATAAAAAGGTCAGAGGTAGAATTATCAGTTCTGGAGCTGTTGATACCCTTTGAAATAAGATACACCTGAGTGTTTTGGAAGGTGTGGTCCTTAAGCTGAAGGAGACCAGATGTTCTGCAGAATTAACTGAGTCAAAATCATAACTTGAAAGCACAATGGGAAAAGCACCACTATTATAGCAATCATTTGATGCCAGACACTGGACACATCAGGGACTCAAAACTGAAGGGGCAGGTTCTAGCTAGAAAGAAGCAACATCCTTTAAAAAGGAGGAAATCACTGTGGCAGACAGAAGCAAAAGACCTGTCTTGGGGTGATTTTATGATCATACTGTATTTCCCTATCATCTGCTTTATGCCCAGAAATGGGTCCCACAGCTTTAAGCTGGGCCCTGGAGATGGGGGAGAGAAGCCAAGGGAATTCTTCAGCGCGGTTTGTGTTCAAGCACTCACACACGCTCCCCCGTGTTCTCACCGCTGCAGAGCCGAGGGAACACCTTCCTGCGTTTAAGTAGCCAGTTAGATGAAGCAAGAAATTTTCCCATACTGGCATACCAAAATCCTCCAGAACTTCATCTTCTTCTGGAACTGTTCACCCTAGCTGTGATCCGAGAACCAGATCATCAGACCCTCTGGACTAGCAGGGATGCTGTGGGGAAGCCACATTGCAGCCTTGGACCTCGAGAGGGGTCGAGCTGGCTACAGAGGGAACTCTAAATCCACCAGCAGCTTTCTCCACAGAGAGGAGATTTATTTTCTGACATTATTTATTTTTTCTGTGCTGTGCTGGTACTCTGCTTGTTAAATAAATAGTTTTATTCACTTTCATCCAAGAAATTCCTTTTGCACTGGTGGGGGAGGAAGTGCCAAAAACCTGTCTTTGGGAGAGACATTCATTCCAGAGCGTTTTCCTCCTAAACTTGTCTCAAACTGAGACAAGGCCTCTCCAGTTTGCACTGATGTCAGTCATTATACCACTGCTCAGTGATCACCAGGAGTACGACTGCATTCCTAACATACAGCTTGTACCAGGCTACAGGAATGTCTTCCACCTTCTTCTAAATAGTATATATGGTAAATAAATTATACATGAAGGAATCGTAAACCTAATTGCAAAAAAAGAAAAAAGAATTTATGTTTAATGATTGCAGAAAAATCACAAAGAATATAGCACCTCGTGAGGATATTTTACAGAGACATACAAAGTAACAAGTGAGAGTTACTGGTTTTGAAATACAACATTTCCTATTTTATATTTTTTCTACATATGTTTTATTCAGAAATTTCAATATGTTCTGATTACATTCAACGGGCATTAGGAAGACAATTAATTTTTGAGTAGTTAATAAAAGACTGTGTAATGTTAGATAGAGTTTCTAAAACAACTAAGGAGACAAACATTCAAATGTATATGTGATTTACTTTCTTTCAATGGGAGATTAATTTCTGGGTTTTTATCTAGTGAAATAAAATTAGATTTATAAAATTGCATTTAATCCAGAACATATTATGCATATTAATTTGACCGACTTTCTTGATTCAGGGAAAAAAAAAGTAAATTCCTTTTTATGCCTGAGCTCACAGGCCATCCTCCAGATGGAAGAGGGCTTTAGTGGCAAAACAGGACAAAATCCACTGTTTCTGTTGCAAATGAGACATACCACAGCACTGAGACAGTGGCTGGCGCTGGCTGTTTTCTAATCTTCCTCGTAGTGTTATTGCTCTTTTGGGATCTATTATCAGATGAAGCCTGGTATAAATCTGGTCCCCAAATCAGGGATCAACAAATGATACTGTGACTTGGCCACAGGAGGTGGTAAAAGCTGTGACTGCAGGACTGAAGCTATGACTGATACCACAAGGGGTACAGCAGCTGTGTGACAGTCATTACAGCATCCTTCTGCACACAGTCTTGTCCATTGAAAATTCTGAATTCTTCCTGAAATCTGTCATCATTTGACCCAACCATAAGTGGGTGCTCTATTGTTTATTTTGTGGAGCCCAAGGCAGTCAATTATGATGCTGTCCTTATCACACACTTGTGTTTTGCTGGCTAGAAAAACTGGTATGCCTGAACCAATTAAGCCAGTGAACCATTTGGACTTAGATGGATCTTTGACCTCTGCCTGTGAAGGAATTTTAGTCCTGAGATCCATCAGTAAAAGTGCTGTAGGGCCCAATTAGGCTTTATTCTGCCATTTAGATTGCTGGTATAGTACAGATACCATGGCTAGTTTGCTTTTCACATTGACAGATTTCAGCCTATAAACCCCCTTCTTTCAGTACAGCCTTGGACAAGTACTTTATACCAAAAGTTTGTTGTGTGATAAAGAAAAATATTTACTTTTCAGTGTATGTACTAGTTGCAGAAAATCTCAGATCCTCAAATTCTCATTTCTCTGATATGCTATTTCTTGTAATTATTTACCTATCAGGCTTTCCAGATCTGGGCCACCCTTCCAGTGAGTAATATATGTAATACTTTCAATCTTTGAATTTAAAAACCTTCTGTAAGCAGACGAGTGATCATCCAAATGTGTCAAAGGCTATCAGAGGATGCATACAGTACTTTGTAAAGTCTGATTCTCAGACAAAAAGAAGGGACGAAAAAAGAGAAAAATTTTCCTGCAGAAAAGGATTACACTAACAGTTGGCACCATTTTCCTGAACAGATCAAACCTCATTTGTTTTTAGATGCATATCTACTTACTTTAGTGACAAAAATGAACACCTTTTTGTTTGTTTATTTCTCTTAGCCCTGCAGAAGTAATATAACTATTTGAGACAGCTGGATACTATTCCATCTTGAGCATCATCGGCAGAATTGCTCACTAAATCCCAACAGTTATACCTGTTCAAAAACCTTACAGGCAAACCAATCACATAGGTATCACAAAGGGCATAATTTAGCCCTTGGAAACTTTGTCACTATTGATGATTTGTGATGTGGAAAGAAGCCTGCCTGCACCTTGGAGACTGGGCTGAGTTTCAAAAACTCCAACTCGGGGAAAGCTCATTTCTCTCTTTAGGCAAGCTCCTGGGCTGTGAAAATAAGTGTGATGCCTGAACAGAAGACCCTCACTTCATAAAATGGGCTTCTTTCAGTTGTAGTCCAGCAGATGAAGGGCTGACTCAAATTTCACTATACTGACAACGCTAGTTATCTCTGTGTCAGTCTGACAACTCATCCAAACAAACATGTGAGCTGATGATCTGAAGGTAAATATTATGACAGAAAACTTGCTAGGAAAACGTATCTTCTGTGAGCAATATAGGAGATTACTATTTCTATAACATACACTACATTAAGTACTTGGTGTCAGCAGTTTCAGTATATCCTTCACTGGCAGCAGTAAGTAAGCCTCAAAAATCTGACTCATAGGATTAAACTGGTGAAATCAGTGGGAGACAAAAATTGTTTAGTAGTCTGTGTGGTGGAATATGAGGTACTTAACACCCACCGCCCTCCTAAAGCCATCCTAATTCCCACAGTGCCATCTACTGGTCCACATCACAGAGGTACCAAGAGCAACTCATTTACATGTGTATCTCTTGCAGACTAAATGATTTGATCCTCTATCCAGATACAAAGAAAACAAATAATAATTATTAATCTAATAGCTTTTCTTGTTTTCTATATTTTTAAGTTCATATTCATGGTTTCTTTCAAAGATTAATATTTAGTATAAAAGTTGCCACATGGTACAGAATTCTTTTGAAATGAATGTATATACTCTACCTGAGCTAGATATTAACCTTTCTAGCTAATATAAATGCAGACTAAACATTTCACACTTCATTCAGATATAGACGTGTATTTTATTTTCACAGAAATCAAACAGGCATGCATGTTCACTTTCCAAGTTCTATAGCTCAGTTAATATCTAATGATTCTCCTACATTTCACACAAGAATTTAAGAAATTTACATGGGATTTCACATGGTATGAAATAAATACAGGATGGTAGTTGCAACAATTATAAATCTCTAAAGTTTTATGAGGGTGTAGGTGTAAGGACTTAAAGAATGCAGTTTCCCTTCTCAAAACACTGTCAAAGCCACAGAAGCAACTTCCTGTAAGATAAGCCACTGAACAAAACATCCCCACTGTGGGAACTGGGGATAAGCACAGACAGCAACAACAGGAAGATGCTAATTCCAGGCTTGGTGAGGCAGATTTATAGTCCAATCTTAACAGCAGGTCAGCTCAATTCTTCCATTGCAGGACCTAATGGTGAAATGCTGTGGTTCTCATTCTTCCCTTGTGTTCAGTAATATTGACTGACAGATGTTTTGGTCCCACTTCTAAAGCTGCAGGAAAGCAATGAAAGGGCAATATCACAGCTTTTTCTCTAACTTAGCTTAAAGTATTATTACAGTAACAGTTCTTCCATACACCTTCTCAACTATGGAGCCCTGTAAGATTAACTATTATCCTATTTAACATCGTTCTATTAGTACTTAAATGTATTTTGGGGCAAACAAGCTTAAATGCTAGAGACACGGTGATAACTGAATATTTATAAGAAACACAAACCAGGATCTCCTTATCTCTGCAACTAGCTGAAAGTAACATCGGGTTGGAAAACAACTGACAGAAGTGCAAACAACTGACAGAAGTGGTGTCAACAAGCTTACTCTGACAGTATGAAGACAGAATTCTGTCATTTTTACAATACCCATTTCTGGAGTGATCAGATACCCTCAGAGATAAAGTGGCTTTGCAGCACTAGTTGCCCAAATAATCAGTAGAGCAGAAAATACACAGAGACTTCTGTGCCTAGTCTCAAGATAACAGCTTATCTTAGAGGAAGTTTCACGATCTCCTTCCTTGAATATGGGTATTTATTACAGGTAGGAATGAAGCTTGTGCTCTACATTAAAGTCCTCAGAGGAAGATTCTCAGTAATATTTAGCAAAGTACACTGAGGAAGCCAGGTTCATCTAGTTCTGTATTCTTTGAATGTGTGAGTTTCTGGTTTTTACTTTTACTAGACATGGGACTCAGTGGTCATATATTCTAGTCAGTCAGTTTCAATACAGTATATCTTATAAAACAGGGTATTTGAATGCATACACAGTAGAGATTGTTGAAAAATGTGTTTGTACTTCCCAGTCATCTTCAAAATGACTTTAATGATTAACCAACAATGTGTCTGAACTGAACTACTGCATTTTCTTTTTTATCGTTAATACTCAGAAAGAGGCTTTTCATCAGTCTGCCTCGCCTCTGAATGTCTGCAGCTGACCTCTACTTGTCCTAACACCATGAGGCTTCATTATTTATTTTGACACTCTTTCCTCCTTCTTGACCACACAGCTTCATATTCTTTCTTAATTCATCTATTCATCAAAGATGAATTAATTGCTCAAAAAAAATTACTTATTTCTCTTTTATTCTTTCCTGGTTGGGTATATATGCTTCAAGCAAATGCCTCTAAAATCTGCAGGTTTCATCACCTTAGGTGACTATATATTTCTTAGTCAGTATCACTGAAGAACACGCTGGCTTTTCCTATAACTTCAGTGAGTTTTACAAGATAAATAAAATAATTCCCATTGATGCAGACATTCCACCTCCTTAATTTTTGTTGTTCTTTTCAAAACCTTTTTGCATTTGCATTTTTATATTGTCTGCTAAAAATTGCTTAGGTGTAGAGAAGCAGCCAGAAGCTTATTGTACAAGGAGGCTGTGATCCATGTGCTTGCCTTCATCTCATGTATGCAGGTGTAATTTGAATACCATGTGGCCACTTAGCAACCATCTGTGTCAGAGAATCCATGACTTCTCAGGTGTATGCCGCAGTTCCATGGATACCATATGAATGCTTTCTCAATGTATGCATAACAATTACTCAATGTATGCATAACAAACACATAGTTAATCAAAGTACATGTATTGAATGTGTATTCAAGCGTAAGTACAGTGCATTGTCTCCTCAAAATGAAATATTTTCTTGTAATCACAGAATCATAGAACAGTTAGGGTTGAAAGGGACCCTAAAGATCATCTAATTCCAACTGCCCTGCCATGGCCAGGGATGCCATTCACTGGGTCAGGTTGGTCAGAGATTCATGCAACCTGGCCTTGAGCACTTCCAGGGATACAGCATCCACAGCGTCTTTGGGCAACCTATTCCAGAGCCCTCACAATAAAGAATTTCTTCCTAACATCTAGTCTAAATCTGCACCCTTTCTATATAAAACCATTGCCCCTTATCCTGTCACCACCTGCCCATATAAGAAGTCCTTCTCCCTCCTTTTTATAAGCCCCCTTAAGATACTGAAAGGGAAAAATGAGGTCCCTCCAGAGCCTTCTCTTCTCCAGGCTGAAAAATCCCACCTCACCCTTTCTTTGTAAGAGAGGTGCTCCATCCCTCAAATCATATTCATGGCCTTACTCTGGACCTGTTCTAACAGGCCCATACCTTTCTTGTTCTGAGGAGCCCAGAGCTGGGTGCAGCACTCCAGATGGGGTCACACAAGGGCAGAGTAGAGGGACAGAATCATCTCCCTTGCCCTGCTGGCCACGCTGCTTTTGATGCAGCCCAGGATACAGTTGACTTTCTGGGCTGTGAGTGCACACTGTTGGCTCATGTCCAGCCTCTCATCCATGGGAAACCCCAAGTCCTTCTCTGCTGGGCTGCTCTTAATAAATTCTTCTCCCAGTCTGCTCATGCTTGGGACTTGCACCAAAATGTTACTTGTACCTATCTGAGTAACTTTATTGAGATATGGGCATTGGCATATATTGTCCAAGAGTCTCTTCAAGGCTCAGTTCACACTCCAAACTTGGCTGCTCTCAGTGACCTATGAATGTGAGCAAGACCCTACAGAAATGCTAGTTAATTTAGAGCTGGTGAAGCTCACCACAGTTGGGAACTCTGTGCAGTTTACCATGATCCATGAAGAGGTGTTCATCCAGTGCTGCAATAGCTAGGATTCCACTCATCAGGAAGAATGTGAGATTACTATCCCTTTTTCTATAGTTTCCATCTTTTACTCAATATAATAGTTAAGAAGCTTTGAATGTTGTTGTCTTTCTTACTGTGTGCCCAAAAGAATTGTCATCTGAGTGCAAAACAGTAGGAAATTACTATGCCTTCAACATTATACAAGGAATGAGGAGAAAGCTTCCTCCCTATATGAAAAATCTTTTGAACAGCCTGTAAAGATGGTGAGAATAATGTGGAGAGAGGTCTTTTCCAGAGGACTTTCAAAGCAACCGAAGGAGGAACCATGTTGAAGAACAGTCACTAAGGAATGATCATTCCCTTTTCATCATAAAGGAATTCCTAATTCAAACAAAGGCATGTGACATTGTATCTTTGTGATATTGGTATCCTTGAATATGCCTTTTCATTGCAATTTTACATTTTTTTTCTGAATTTAAGAGCTCTTATCTACTTCTAAGCCCAATTTATACTACTACAATTTTTTAACTGATTGGGATGCACTCTTTCCCAGTTTACAGCAATATAAAAGAGAGAAACCCTACCCATTCAACATGCGTCAATACAGAAAGGGAAGTTATGCAGAAGACTGAGCCTTATTGTTGCAGATGCTGTTGAAAATGTCTTGACAAAATATAAAAGGCAAAAACGCTTTTTTGCAAGCCTATGAATCAGAAAGGGCAGGTAGGGCTACAAATAGAGGAGAAACTTCTGTCTGAAATACAGAGGGCTCACTGGACAGACAGAATTTTCCGTCTGTGCTGCTTGGCTAAGATTTCTGCTTTATCTACATACCACCCTCTGAAGCACAAACCCTTTCATGCCTTTTTTATTTAGGATGAGGGCTTCTGTCTAATCTGGGTGTCATGGGTTAACCCCAGCTTGAAGTTTTAGTTTGAGAATTCCAGCAGTCTATCCCAAGGTTACTGCTGCTCTGTTTTTTGCTGCCGCTGATAAGTGAGGGGGCCACCCCTCCTCCTCCTGTTTTTCAGGTTTCTTTGGAGAGAAATGGAGCTAAGGAAGTGATGCTGTTGCTAAATAGTGCGGTCACTTCCTCCAAAACTTATCAGAGCCAATCAATCGATTGATTTGAATATTGACAGCTTTATGGAACCACTCAAAAATAGTTAACGCCTTTTGAATGCCATTTTTTAAAAGACAAACAGGCGGGAATAGCTCTCTTGCTCTTCCGGCCTTGGCACAGGTAACAGCAGGGCCCGCTCAGCCCAGTGGGGCTGGGCCCTGCCAGCAGGAACCTGCGGGGGAGGCCGGGCCACAGCTCACAGCACGGCCTGGCAAGATTCCAGCCGCTCCTGCTCCCCTGAGTGANCCCACTCCAAGGGAAGAAATTGCCTACGGAAGGACTTTAGATTTTGTTTTCCCAGGTTTTTCTCTCTTTAGCAAGGGGGAGGTTTTTCCCAGAGATGGATGAAGAGAGCTTTTGTGTTTTTTCTGGAATTGCTCGTCCTTAAACTTGTACCCCAGTGGCTGAACGTGAACCCTCGAGACCAGTCGTGGGAAAGCTGTCATCGAGGGAAAGGGACTCACACCTGCCAACAGCAACCCACCCCGGGCGGCTGTTGGTGCCATGAGAAGATTGTCCTCATGGTAAAGTGCCATAGCAACAAAAGAGACTCCTCTCCTTACATGGACTGATGAAAGGTTGTTTTAGAGTGGTCAACTGACTGAAATGAGTCTCAGTTTGTGTCTTTATGTTGGATAAATTGGGGGAGGTGCTGGAAAGAGAAAGGAAGTGGGTTTTTTTGCTTTAATTCTTTCTTATTTCTTTTTACCTTTAGTTTTAGTAATAAACTTCATTGCAGTCATTAAAGTGTAGTGCCTGCTTTGTATTCCTCCCTAATTCTTATCTCACAGAAGGGGCAAATGCGAACCAACTCACTACACTGGGAGAAACTAGGAATGAATCCATCTTTCTCTACAATATTAGGAATTTCCGAAACTGTGCATCTCAAACTAGATGTAACTCAGATATGCAGGAAGAAGGTGAACATATCTTGGATTCAGGAGAGGAAACAAAATTGAGTGGAACTTGAAGACTTCTGAGTGCACATGTGACCCTGTGATCCCGTGATCCCTTCTAATTCATCTTGGTTTGAAACCAAGCAAGTGAACTTAGACCACTTCCAGCAGCTGTTTAATCTGTTTGATATTGCAGTTGGAATCATCTTATCAATACAAATGTGAGACAGTTTAAGGATGTAGCATTTATTGGCTATATTTCTCAGTCATTTACTTCTGTGGATGCCTCTAGCTAGCAGGGGAACAAGTCAGACTGGTCAGGTTAAGCCACAGCGTTTAAACAAGTCTGTTTGATTTTGTACAGTAGCAGAAGAGATGAGCACTGAGGCAATCTCATCAGTGACAAAATGACAAATAGGAGCTCAGGCTGGTAATGGCTATACCTGGCTCAGAGGGTTCTTCCCATCCAGGGTGAAGCTCAAGAAACTCAACAGATTAATTCACCTGCTGGCAGTGTCAGCTGCACCCTCATTCTCTGTATAGTGCTCTCTCCTAGTTCGGAGAACTCATGGTTTAAACCTACACAGCTTCATAACGGTACAGCTGGCTGTCAGGGAACAGAAATTGTTGCTCAACTATTTAGTCCTCAGCGTTTTTGACATGTGATGTGTTACTTAGAATGATTTAGACCAAAAAAAAAAAAAAAGAAACCAGAAGATTAACCAGCCCAATGTTCTGATCCACATCTGGGCCAAACAAAAATAAAAATTCATCTCCAATTTTATTTCCCAGTTCTTTCCACAGTGATATCTGAGAAAGATCACTCAGGAAAATAAACTCATATGAAGGAAAGAAATATTTGTTAAACATATTTAACTATATTATAAATTATTGGTGATAGACAAGAAAGAAAGAACAGATTGAATTCTGTATCCTTGAAAAATTTTGCAGGGCCTGCTTTTGAGAGTCATGCAGACTCTATGAGCAAACTAGTTAAATTTGATGTGGAAGTTGTTGTGACACAATGAATATGGAACAATGTCATTGTTCAACTCAGGAATGCCTTAAGTTTTGACTCACAACAGAGTTGTTTTTACTCCCTTCTCTAATTACAAATTCTGCCGTATGAAAGGTCATGAAACTGCAAGGTAGGACAGCCTGTGAGGGAGAGGGATAGCACTCCTTTGGTTTGGCTTTGACCTAAATCAAGCTGACAAGTCAGCCAGCCTTTTTAACTCCAGGATGTTTCTGAGTAAAGCCTTTCAAACTCTGAAGCAATTTTCAGAAATCAGTAGGCAATGATTGGATACCAAGACGTAAGTCTTAGACCTGTGAACTCATAAATGCTTATACCATAAATGTTTATAATGTCAGATAGATATTAATTTAGTGGCCTAGTAATATTACATTTCCAGAGTTAGATGCTGTTCTATTCTAAAACCAACTACAAGTTTTCCATTTATTCTAATTAAAAAAAAAAAAAAAGGCTTTAAGAATTTAATAGTTACTGTTGTCACAATTTCCATCCATTAGTTCTTTAATACTTTTTGAGGAAGATAAATGTGGTAACCCCCACTGACTGATTATCTGTTGATGCAGAGATACCCAAGACCTAATTTTAGCAGAAGTTAGGTACCTTAGGATAGGCACATATTCACTGAAGTGACTTGTCTTTGTTCAGTTGGAAGATTGGGATAGAACCAGCACCAAACTCACCTTTTAAAAACCCAAGATTAGAACCTGAGCTTCTGCCATTAAATATTATCAATATTCACCCTTGTTGTGAGATTTGGGGGTTGCTGAATTCATTAGACAGATTCCACATGACAGTTTAGGAATAGAAGTGACCTTGTCAAGAACCTATGAAAATCTTAAATTTCTCCAACTGCAGTTCTCATAAGAGTATTGCTCTAAGAATTACTGCCTTAGTACATACTCTTTTTTGTCTTCAAAATTGTTTAAAATTTTGTTTTTGTTTTCTAGATCACTCATAAAAAACTTGGGCAATTCTTCTGGAAAGTCACTATTTTATGTTTGATTGGTATACCACAGGGGTTTGTAGTTTGTGCTCCGGCCTTCTTGTGAAGAAGGATGGGGTTTTGAGAACAAGAAAATTATGAAATATGCATCAGAGAAAAGAAGGTTTTAAAGCTGTGCAAAATTCATATGCAAAATCCCCTGCTGAAAAAGAGTCTAAATTGGATATAAACTAATTCAGAGGAAATGAGGGAAAAGAGAAGGGAAGGGGAAGAATATGTCAGACCACAAAGTCCTTTTACAGGTGAAATTCAGAGGTTCATAAATCAATTATAGAAATGTGCTGCAGGCTAAAAGTTGCAATTCCAGTTCCTAGATTTGAATCAGGGTATGTTTGCTTGATTGTTTTAAATACAAACATGAGAAAATTGATTTTAAATCAGATGAGTAATGGTGAACATATTCACTTAGGCTTTTCTTATTTTTTTTTTTTTTTTTACATGTACAGTATCTCTTAAAATGAAACTTTAAGTCAATAATTTAAGAATCTTAAAATTTACATCTTTGTAGGAATTGTTGCTCTTGGGTCAAAATCTACTTTTTAAAAAATACTAAAATATTTATATTTGCATGATGAGATATAATATTTTATTCATGGACCAAAAATACCATTTAAATAACATTATGAATTATTTTTGCAGACTCACTGAATGAACATTTTATACCTTGGATAGAAGGCCTCAGCACAAGAATACCCCTTCCACTGCTGCTACAGGACCATCAGCTAAAATGCTGCCCAATATCAGCTTTGAAGAACTAGCAAGTCTGACAAAAATCAGAACTAGATGGGAAAACAATCTTCGTGGAGGGAAAATAAGATAATCAACGGCACTTGTTGTGTGTGGCTGACTGCTGGGACCTATTGAATAATATAAAAATAATTCTTGAAAATTGCAAGGGACATCCTCAAAACCAAAAAAGGCAGCAAAGACAGCTGTAGTAGGATAAGGGCAGCAAATAGGCATATTGCTACATTCAAGGCAGTGATTCCCAAGGACGAGATAGGAACCACTGCATCCTCACATGGGTGCTGCTTCCAGTTCCTGTTGTGTAACGGCACACACTGCCCCAAAATAGTTATTTCCATGAGGCAGTAGCTAGATGCTGCTATAATAACAACCAACCAAAAAAAAAGTAGCAAGATGACATACCTCATAGGACTACTTCCCACAATTCAAATAACATATCTGTGGAAGGAAAAAAGATGACACAAGATTTCTGCTACTAATTCTAAAAATCATGGGCCTCACTGACCTTCAGAAGCTGAGCACAGTCCTCACTTCAGGCTTCCATCTGGCACTCTCTTATCAGAGAATCCAGTTCTTCCACAATGCCTGAATCTAGCAGCAGTGCCGTGGCAGGCACTGATGTGTACAAGCTGCCAGAGAAGGAGAGAGGAGCTGGCAGGACACAGAAGGATGCTGTATCACTAATGTTTTCCACAAGAGCAGCTTAGCTCTGGCACATGACCCATCATGTAATCTGCTCTTTCTCATGTATATGCAGCATGTGTTTTTTGAGGAGATGTAAGATTTCAGGCACTCATTTTATGTGCCAAGACAGTAGGAGGTTGCTGGACAGTCTGTCTTATTTGTCTATTCCACTCATGACAAGTAACCTCTCTTCAGCAGCCTCAGAGGACACTTAGGAAATCAGACATTAATGGCAAGATAGAAATTCTCCTGCCTATATTACAAATCTTGTTCCCAAGGCCCTGAGGGTCTCTACTTGTGCTAGGGCTCTCAACAGCTCATTTGTTGGCAGCAACAGTTAGGCTTCTATGAAAATGCCAACTGTAGGAGCACAGATGCCTTAGGGAGCTTAGGCATGCAGGGAGATCAGTGCCAGCTCTGAGTATGTTCCTGTTGCCTACCTGGTGCACTTTGGTGGCTATTTGCTTGTTCCAGTGTCAAAATCACTTTCAAAAGCCTGGCCAGAGGTTCTTAGTGCTAAATATACAAACAAGCCCATTAAAAGGCTGTCACTGCAGGACTGATATTCACAGCAAGGTTTCCATGTATGCAGCCAATAAATAAGTAATGACAATAAAATAATTTCTGTTCTGTATTTGATTTTCTAATATTTTTCTATGGTAAGATTTCCAGAACGGCAAAAGAGACTGAGATTACTTGAGTTTTTCCTATTACCACAAAAAAAAAATAAATTGACAGAGGCAAAAATAAAATATTAATTTCAGTCCTTGCTTACTTGGGTAGTCATGTAATCTGAACAGAATTACATATCTGATCTGGATTATTTGGGCATTTATTTTATGTCTGTGAAAGCAGCAACTTAGGGAAAGTATATACAAACACCTCAAAATATATCACAAATCAACACTTTTTTCCCCTATTATCTATACCCATGCCAAATACAGCCCTTTGAAACAGCTGATGTGCAAAGCAAACAGGGAATGTTGATAATATCCTTAGACTCTTTCTTCCCTTCTGCCTCCCTACCCTGAAAAAGGCAGTCCTCATGCAGCTGTGACGCTGACACAGCCAGTTTGCAGCACACCCTCTGCTACTGAGCAGAAGTGGCCATGGTGAAAGTGAAGGGTAGATGTCTGGATGAAAACTCTTAAGTGAATTCAAATATGTTCCCTTGGAAAGTATTTATCAGTTCGTACAAATTGGGGCAGCTTCTAAGGTGCTTTGACCTATCTATGAGTAATTTGGACAGGGCACAGTATCCTAATTACCATGACAAAGGTCGTCCTCTTGGCCGAATACAGCATAACAGGCTGAGCACCAACAACTCTAAATAATTAAATTACACTATTAATATTCAGCAACTGCACCATCTGATTCAGTGGACATGAAGAAGCAGACTGCCTAGATGTCATAAGTATGGATGGAATATAACTTCTGCATCCCAAAGCAGGAAATGCCTGATAATCTTATTCTGAACTGCACCTTCAAAGGTCAAAAAACTCTTAGAGAAAATGCAGCAGGGAATATGGCTTGTATCCCATAAGAAAGAAAATCTGAAATGTACTGAAGAACTTTGAATTTAAATAGCCTTAATAAAGGGATGAATGAAAAAGTAAAGATGTAAAAATAAACTCCTAAACATATATTTAAAGAAGACAAAAAAGCCAAAGCTTAGATGATAGTAGGTCCTAAAAGATACCAGCATTTAAAAAAGTCATAAAAGATGATCCAAACAAAGGGAAAATGTGAGCAAACTGGGAGGAAAAAAACTCAATTTAAACAGTGGTGAGGCACTCAAAGAACAAAATAACAGACTTGTAAGTAGAGTTTTTAGTTTGAAACAAACTGGCACACTGCTTGAAGCAAATGCAAGCAGGGAGCAATCTGGTTGTTACATTTATTTTTCTCTGAACCTGCAAAGCAGAAGAAGGAACATGGCAAAGAAGTGAAAGGACAGGGAAAAGCAGTGAAAGAACATGGCAAGGAAATGCAAAGACATCCACTCATCCCCTAATGTTTCTCTCTTTCTCTTCCAAATAGGCCCTTGCTACTGTTCTAAAACCAAGCTGTTCTCTCTTATGTTTTCTCCCCCTACAATCTTCTCTAGGTGTTTTATTTTAAAAGATCAAAGAGTAAAAACAAAACAAAAATAATAAACACCCCCCCTCCCAAAAAAAATACACACTTGCATAAATCTTGAAATTTTCCCCACCGCTCTCCAGTCTATTCAAAGTGCTCATTCCCATGATTCACAGTATTTCTTTTTCCTGCCCTGCTGACAAGCAGAGATTACACAGGAAGTGCTCATGGGAAGCTCTGGGTTGTGCCAGGTAGCATAAGGCTCACTCATGCCACTATGCAGAACTCCTTAGAAGTCAACAAACACTACAGAGTGGGAAATAGCATTGATCAAAAGGAAACAATCTATTAACACCACCAAAGCAGCATGTCAAAGTCAAACTACTAACTGTGATACAGGCCAGAAATTAAATTAGGTTTATCTGATGAACAACATAGCAGGACAATGAGCCATTATAATAATCTTGGGAGTGTGGGACAAATTTTTTTTCTGGCAGTACCTCCAGGAGAACAGATGGGTGTAATAAAGCAAATATTTTCTGATATTCTCTGAGACAGTGTAGCACAATTAGAATTTATGCCAAAAGATGGTATTGAGAAAGAAAAGAATGAGGAAAATGAGGTGTCCTAGAGAAATTTATATCCTGATTTCTACTTTTTTACAATATAAGGATTAGGGAGTTCCTGATGAAACGTGCAGACAGCATCACGAGCCTTGTGATAATGTAAGATTCAGTATCCTTTCTCTGTGCCCTGTCTGATGTCCCTTTCTCTGGTCAACTATTTTTTTTGAGCTCACTGTTCTTCCTTCTGTTTAAAAAATTTTCCTTAGCCAAGCAAAAGTGCCTGTGACTGAATTTGTACTAAAAAAGCAGCTATTAGAAACAACCTCAAATAGGAACAATATTTCTAGATCTTTATTTGGCCAATAGTACTATGTGGTTTGCCTGCTTGTCCTTAGCATAGAGATTAAAAAAATATACCCTCTGTAATCTGTTTGCTATCTGTTCTGTCTCCATGCTGCATGATCCTATTGTTTGGTGTTCTAGGAAGCATGACAGTATTCCCGTGACAAATTAAATTTTGTGGAATACTACTCCAGCTCAACTACTTTTTCTTCTTTTTCCTAGTGTAGTGGAAATCTTTCACCATCTTTATGACACAAAGAGTTCCTGAAACACTGGGATTTATTTTATTCTCTCCTAAAGGAAAAGCAAAGACGGGATTTCAAATGTTAGAATGAATAACTTACTCTGGAGTTCACATTTCCAACTCTTTGCTGTCCTTTTTAGAAGTTTAAAAGATTTTCAGCAGTGACTATTTGGCATGAACTAACTACACTTCATTCACCACAAATTAATTGTCACTCAAATAAATGTTACTTTACATCTCATCAGAGTCCTAGTGACACTCAGGCAAACATTAGGGCAAACTGCTGCTTTAGACAGTCAAATATCACTACCAAGGCTTTCAAGATTTCCAGTGATATTCAGTGATGCAATTTAACATATTTTGCTCTTATTCATAAAACCAGTAGAATTATACTAAGTAGAAATATACTGAATTTTCATGTCCCTTCATGAAAACCTGCCCACTATATGGCTCGTGGTTGGTTTCTCTCTCTCATCAGTTAACTCTTTTCTCTCAACTGTAAAACCTAAATAGTTTAGGCAACATGTAAGCCCCTCTGTGCAATAGCACATTGGCTAACGCAACAGTAGGAAAACTAAAATATTCATATAAAACTGTTATATGGGAGATATTCACCATTAGCTGTGGTTTCAAATGAAACAACTATTCCTGCCTTGTTCTTCACTGCCCATGGAATTTGGGAGTGCCTGCTGAACAGGGATGTTTCAAGAACTTAAATGCAGACGGGGTCCTTGTTTTCTGCATGTGGAAAGACAATTTGGTTGCCCTAGATAAAAATACCTAAATTTACAATCATACTTCCAAAATTTAGGCACTGTATTTTACAACTAATCACAAATATTTTCTGGTTCATTTATCTTGATTTAAGCTCACAAATTCTAAATTTTCCAGTTGAATTTTAAACTAGTATTTAGACTTTTCCACTCCATGTTTCTAAGGAGCGTGTAAGAAAGCAGAACAAGGAAGATCCATGTTATGCCCCAAGCAAAAGCACAAAGGCTCAGAAGATCATTCTTTTCATCAGCACTCTTAGACATACTATTGCAATTATGTGTTCCATTTCAGTGAAATAAAAAATAGAACAAGAAGGCTAAAAACAATCACTTTACCTGTCTTAAAAGCAGAAGGACTCCACGAACAATTTTTACTTTTTTTTTTATTTCCCAAGTGCCACACAGACTGCAGTGCCAGTTCGAAGTAACTCTTACTGGTATTTCATGGAAAGGCTAACTTTTATTCTGTGTTCCCACCATATCACACATCTGGGTGTTGCTCAGTCACGCAGGCACATGACTGATAATTCTATGATTATACAGATTAATAGTAGGAATTATCTACTAAATATAGAAATAATTTTTTGAAAGAACTTGAGAACTTTTATAAAGTACTCTTAAACCATTGATTTCCTGGGTCAGCCTAATTTTGAAAAACAGTCTATAAAAGGCAACGAGTATAGGTTCCAGCCCTCATCCATTGTTTTTGAATGGCAGAGGGACTGAAAGCAGTAAAGATTCCCCTTTGCAGTACTACTGAAGGGGAACGGTCACTGAGGAACTCAGAGTCGAAGAAATGTTCTCACCTGTGAGAATTAAGCTGTCAATTACTGGCATGATTCATGATCCAGGAGAGTTATAAGCACCAAAACCCCCTCCTGTAAAAGATGACTCAGATGAATTGATCAAGGTAATCTTTCCTTAAACTGTTTTTCTTTTTAGGTTTTTTTTGGTACTTCTTCATTGATATCCTTATATACCTAACAAGTGATTTCATCTTATAAAAATTAAACTCAGTCTGGGAAGCCGTTGTGCTGCCTTTCTGGGGAAAATATGCTTATCATTCTAATAAATAGTACACTGCATTCATATTTAAAAAAAGACTTTAAAGAAAGTTACTTTAAAGACTGTTAGGAATTTCATGTGGATAAATCTGCATAGTGCTCCATTGGCTCCTGACTTCTACATTAGATAGCAGTCCCTAAAGTAGATGACATGGGCTTTACAGTTTTCCTTGCAAATTCTTGTAATAGGTTAAAATTTAGTTTACCAATAATGACACAGCAGCTGTATATCATTCTGTGCTGAGATATATGAGTATTATTAGTGTTCACTGGTTCAAATAGAGAACATCCTTCATTATGATAAAGCAGGGGACGCACTTCAGAAATAGCTCTATTTTTTTCATGGTTCTATCTTCTAACTAGTCTTTTAAGAAAATAAAGAACAGAAATCAAAAGATGAATGGTGCCTAGAATCCTCACCATGTGGAAAAACCCTTAACAAGATAATTTTAGAAAAAGAACTATAATTCAATGGAACTCAAACTTTAAAAGTGCAAGTAAAGCATAAAATAAGCTTCACTTTGAAATAATAAAAATTAATACTGTGGCATGCACAGTTAAATAGTGATAAAATGACAGTTTTGACCCTTAACCTTCAAAATATTTAAACATATCTTTTTATAAATATTTGTTAAGTTTTATAATTTTTTTATGCTTATAAATTGCATCCCCCTGAAGAGGGATAAAACTAAGATCCTTTGAATAGCTATTCAGAGGCTTAAATATAGAGTATCAGGCAGTCAAAACTTGCTTGATTTTTATGAACTGACATTTTCAAAAACACTGGAATGCATTTATTGTTTCAGCTAATGTAAATTACTCCTGTGGCACAGTTGTGGACTGCTAGTTTTGATCAGGGTAAAACTCAGAGCATTCAATGGTGAATTTTATCTTTCTGTAAGATTCTTTAGTGTCTTACCAAATTTAAAAGAAAGGATATAACTTAAAACACTAATTCTATTCAATCTTTATAAAAACATGAACTTATTCAGATGTCCCCAGGTTTCATAAGTAGATGCTGATGACAAAGCACCTGTATTTAATTATTCATGTTCAGCTCCTGTCTGAAGTGCATGAGCAACCTTTTTCCCAGTTATGAAACCTATTTTGTTTCCCTTTTTTCTACTTTATTCTGAAGTTATTCTATCATGATTTGGAACAATTCAACTTTGTGATGAATCCTATTGGAGAGAGTAGCAGCAGTGGAGCTACAACATTCACAGTTCTTGAACTTCCTATAGTTTTAAGTTGCTGTTTGTATGTACATAATATTCCTTAATGCATTTTCAAATATTATTACCTCTATGCTTCTTCTCAAGCATCACATCAACACAATTTAAGAGCATATAATGATGCACTGATAATCATCCCACTGCAAATAAAACACATTCTCCTCTGCTCATATTACAATATCCTATGATATGCTTTCTTAGGGAGACTATTCTGGATAACTCATTTTAGTAATTTTTTATAATAGTTTCTGTAGTGGTGTCATGTTTGGGAGAATTCTGCCAAAACCATCAACCAGTATCACACTGACATTTCAACATAAACTTTTGACCTTTCTGAATATTATCCCTATAGCTATTTGTAGTATGGATACCACCGTCACCAGCACCTGCACAACAGCAGGGCTATGAAAGTTGGTACATTCTGGGTAAAACTTTGAAACAAGGAGACAGCAAACTTCTGAAGTCTTCCCCGTTTATGAATCCTTGGCTAGCTGTAACAGACATGGAGAATAAAATCAGAAAGCATATAGATAAAAACAACATCCATTTTTTTTTGTTAGTGTGGCATCTTTCTCCTCCTCAATAACAGAAATATGCCCAGAGGGAAAAAAAAAAGCATGAAGTGTAGAACTTTGTAGAAATAACTAGTTTTGAATCCAAATTGAAGGCCTGAAGACTGACACGGGGAGTGCTACATGAGCATTAGAAGGAGCAGGAGTTACTCTAATGTAAACTGGAGAAAGCAGGGTAGGTGGGGCAGTCTAGATGATTGGGTTAATTGATCAGTTGTTCCCATTCCATATTATTTCATACTTGGAGACAGAAATGGATGGATAGAACTCTGTTGATAAGGATATCTGGTACTATCTTCTCCTCCTCAAAGACTACAAGAGACATTCTTCAGCTCATCATACTTAAAGAATCACTTCAAACTAAAATGCATAGAAATTATGAGGACAGGTTTCCAACCCTTGAAATCATAGCAAAAATCGTGTGCATATATATGTATATTTATTTATTTATTTATAAGAAGAAAATAAACCCCTCCTAATTTCAAAGCATTTATATCAATGATGTCCCTAAGCAATTAATTCTGTTTTAAATTCTTAACATTGGAGGAGACATTACTAAATAGGAAATAACTACCACTGGGTCGAGAGGAGTTGTTTGATAAAATTAAGCCTCAGGGTATGCAATTAATAAGAACTGAGCATCTTTCTCAGAAGTCAATGACTCAATGAATTTGTAAGCTATTCTTCTAGCAAAGCAAAAAACACTGCCTTTCGAGAGCTTAAATATACTACTATATATCAATGCCATCTATAAGCCTAGATATTATCAGTTAACATTAAAATATTTGTAGGTTACTTTAAGTCTATTAGGACTTTCTGGATATTTAGATAGCTAGGGTTTTTTTTTTTATCAAAGCTACTGTTTTATAAATATGACACTGAGAGAATCCAGTCCCACAAAGCATTTAACATCTCCCACTGCAATTAAAGCAAATCAGAATTGAGGCTCATGAGACCTCCGGGGACTGGGCACAAACACCAGCAAGATAAATTTTTTCCCTACTTACCATCTAAACTCGTTGCAAACAAGATTCTCTTCTCTTGAGAGGACATTTTCTAATTTAAAACCTGATTATCATCTATTAATTTTAGCTGGTAACTTAGCTTTACAAAAATTCTTATATAGTTCTTTATATTTTTTTCTAGAAGGAAGAGGATAAAGGAAACTATATAAAGTTGGGAATTAGGATTCATCATTGTCTTTTGTATCAGTGTTTTTAGTTTTCATATTTTCCCTTTTTTGTCCACTTTGCCCTCTTTTACAGTCCTCCTCTGTACCTATCTTTTCTGAGTTCAGTTTCTAAAGCGGAAATATTTTCATCTCTGTAAATAATATACACACATATATAAATATATACACATTCATACAAATTAACAATGTCAACATGTGAATCCCTACAATTCCAGTCCACCCTTCCTGACTTCATCCTTCAAATTCACTCTTCTCATCAGACTGTATGCTAGGCAATGAATTATTTTCTTCCTTATTATAGTCTCATTTTCTTCTACCACTACCAGGAAAATAATCTGAATTCAGTTGTATGTACATATGCATTTTTTGCCCAATTCTATTTATCAGTAGTCATAGTTTTTTTATGAAGGCTTTAAAAAAAAATTCCTGCAAGTATGGCATTATTTAAAGTCCTAAATTAGAAGGGAAAAGACAGAAGAATAAAAGGCATATTTGGCTGGGGTCATAGCTACCACTATACATTTAAGAAATTAGAAAAGTCACCTATTCCCTACAAGATTAATTGAGCAGGTGTCTCTTCAGAAGAGTAGATGCTTTTCAAAGAAATACATCAGCTTAGTAGAAGTGCAAAAATGCTGTTGTAAGGCAACTCAATAGCTGATAAAAGTCATGCTTTGCTCCTGGACCTTCCCATGGGCTGCTGGCATCTGTTCCCTTTCCTGTAGCACCCAACAAGAACCTAAACCTGAGCATTACCTTTGCTTTTGCTTGTACAGAGATAAGAATTCAACAATGACAAAGGGTAAAATCATGTTACCTCCAGCTTTGCAGTCAGGGTCATGTTACCGTGAATGGAGGGAAAGGGTGTGCTGTAAGAGAACTCTGGAAGTCTGTAGCTTCTCAAAGCACAGACTAGCAAGGTCACATTGCTCAGCTGAGACACATCCCCATTTCAAATACCTGCAGAGACAGAGAATCCACTGCCTCTCTGGGCAACCTGTGACAGGGTTTGGCCAATCTCATAGTGAAAAAGCCTTTCCTACTCTATGCCTAAGCTTTGTTTGCTGCCTCTTCTCCTGTCACCACGCAACACTGGCAAGAGTCTGTTTTCACTACCTCCCTCCTTTTACTGAGTAGTTCCAGGCAATATAGTAAGATTTTTTTCCTTCAGACTAAGCAAATCCAGATCTCACAATCTCTCCTATGTGCCCCATCCTGATTGCTATGGGATGTCTTGGAACAAGCCAACATGATAGAGCTGTCTTTGCCCCCATCATTTGTATGTCTCACATACTCTGGCACGACTAAAGACTCTGAAGTTAAAATCCTCTCACTAACAATTTACCTCAGGAGAGAGGACAAGATACAGAGAGATTCAGGAAACAAATTCATTTTCCAGTAGATTCTATGCTATGAACTATGTTGCCATTGCTGCACAGAATTTCTTTCTTGTGCATGTAAGGGTCTTTTTGTTAGTGCATAGTAAGTTTTGTAATGTTATTACTCATAACAAAAATTTCTTTTCACATTTTTTATCTAATTAATTACAAAGAAAACAAACAGTATCAACTGAAAGCAAAGGAGAAAGTTTATTTAACTTGTAATATCTGATTAGCAAAGCTTCAGGCTGTAATGTTCAGTTTCAAATTTGTAACTAATTCTGATTTCTGTCTTCTTGACTGCTATCGAGTATCTTATACTTTTATTAGCTATGGGAAAACAGATTTTTTTACTTGCACCTTTATGTAATAAGAGATAAAGTTACTCAGTAAAAGAAACAGGTTGTATTTTACCATTTTAATAGTTAGAGAATTACATTTATAGATGGTCTTGAGCATGAATCAATTTAAAAAATTGTGAATGGCATGATGGTGGCTTGAACATTTAATGGAGCAATTTGTATGGAAGTGGGAGCTGACGAAAATATCAGCAACACAGAGCATTCCTTATCATGGTGTAGTGAATTAGATAATTTCCTTTCATATCCCTTGTACCTAGCTTCCAGTGTTAAATATTTCTTTTCATGCAGTGTGGCTGAAGCAAAGACCTTCCAGAGCCCAGACTGGCCACAATGTCTCCTTTATGTGGGTTAACCAAAATTATTACTGTTGAGTCCATCTGCTGTCTTTTTCAACAGCTATTTGTTGCAAAGGGAACCCTGCTGGAATGGAAGAGACAGGTTAATGGGCAAAATGAAATGGCTCTTTACCACTCTGTCATCTGTGCCTGCTGAGTCCTGCTATTTCAGCTCACTATCCATGTTGGGATGACCCCCACAGCTGATGCGAGGGAAAAGGAAAAAGCTGAGTGAGAGCAAAGGGAGATAAGGGCACAGCAGCCAACAGTGGCATATCACACAATGGAAACCAATTCACCTTGTTTAAAAGAATGGTATGGAAAGTAGTGTGGATTGTATTATGGATGGAAGTAGTGGTTTGGGGGGCAAAAAGAGATCCCTGCCTTGTCCTTAAAATCTTAACTCTTTTAAAGTGATGAATAAGTTGTTTTTCATTAAATTGGTAGACCTTTCAGAGCACTTAGCAACCTTTTGGAATTATTTACACTAATATATCACATTGGGTGAGAAGCATTCATGACAGGGCTCTGAAGAGGCTCCAGTTACTTCCAATTTATCTTACAGAGAGTATTATAAATAATCTCTTCTGATATCAGTTCTTTACATGTTATAGATATGCCCTGAAATAAATATATGACCTTAAAACAACGTTACAAGACTAAATACCCTGTGTATTTGTACAGGTTTGCAGAGTAATTTGGAAAAATTAGTCTGACATATTTTTTGTTTGCCTGGATGGAAATGTTAGATCTGATCCTGAAGATGCAGAGAGGTCAAGTGCTGATAAATCTGTTCTTTTGTTGTTCATTCCTATCTGGATTAAACTAGACCCCTGAATATGCTTATTTAAGTTGCAGGTGGCATGTTGCTGTGTTGAAGAGCACCTAGAGCAGAGTGGACATGAATGACTTCTACCATGCAAGACACTCGCACAGAGCTGCTAGTTGAAACTACAGTCACGTGGCCTTAAAAAGTCTGACCCCAAATCACATCTTAGACTACATGGCTGTAATGGATATAGTCTGAAACTGCCTGCAAATGTTGATTGCCCAAGACATACTGCTTGTAAGACTGAGAGATTCAACTGGAGGTATAATTCTTATTTTTCTGGGTTACTCCCAACAAGTTAAAACGTGCAGGTTTTTTTTTTTTTTTTCACTTTTTTTCTATATACAGATTGTCCATCATATTCATATGATTCATATCAGCTTCTTAATGATCACAGTAGTGAAGTGCTTCATAATCTCTAATACATTTAACTTCAGACCACACTTGCAAAGCAGAACATTGTCTCCATTCTCAAGGAAACTTCAAAGTGGAGGTTACATTTATAAACTACTTTGGGGAGTCATACCAGTACAAAATTTCAACAGAGCTGTCTTGAGACTCAGTGTCGCGTTCCACCGTGGGAAACTGTCAGGAGTTCTTTTAAAAATGGGTGGTCGGGAACGAAATGAAGCCAAACGAGACAAACCTTCTATCTGGGAACCGTTTATTGGTAACAAAAGGAAAGGGAAAAGGAGTTGCGCGAGCGAAAGAGGACTAGAAGAGACAGAGAAGAAGAAAGGAAAATGGAAAATGAATGGAGGAGAGGAGAGAGAAGGGACAGAGCCAAAAACAGGGCATTACCACCAGTAAATCAGGGCAGTGCTGTCGGTGTCCGGGGGCTGGAGGGGTGCGTGCGCTGCCTGCCTGTGGCCGGGCTGAGTGTGAGGGAGCCCGTGCGGCTCCCGGAGGGGCGCGGCTCCACAGGCGCGGCTCGCACGGCGACGGCCCCGGACACGCGGTGAGTGGCGCTCGGGCGGGAGGAACAGGGCCCTGGACAGGGTCGCGGTGACCAGCTGGATCGGGGCGACAGGGCGGGCAGTGACGGCTGGATCGGTGCCGTGGCAGAGTTGGATGCAGACAAGGACACGGGGCGAAGTGGCAGGAAGGCGGTCAGGAGCACAGAAAGGCAGGGCAAGTGCGAGAGCAAGCCGGCAGGCAGGCAGGCAGAAGGCAGGCAGGCTGGGGCCAGGGCAACAGAGGGCCTGAGCGGGAACAGCGAACAGTGGCGAGCCCCAGCGAGCAGCGGCGAGCCCTGACGGAGTTGTTTTTTTATACCCCCGGCCCCTCCCAAAGTCTGCCTGCTAGCAGGGATCCATTCGTTCAGTCCAGCCATCCTGTGCCGTCCAGTGGTGGAGAGCTCCTCGCAACCTGGTTGGAGAAGCCCCTCCACAGTGTCCCTTCCTGCCTGCCTCGTGTGGGGTGTTGCCAGGCGAAGTCTCCCCAGAGAAGAGGCTTCCCCCACTCCTGGCTGCCTCCTGCAAGGGGCACATGTGCACCCCTCCTCCACATGCCTCTGACAGTCCTGACAACCAGAGCTGAGGAAAACTAAAATGGCTGAATTGGCTCCTCACACTCAGGTTAGCTGGTCATCATTTGTTTCTTTTTCTCAAAAACGTTAGGTAATGGATAGGAAATCCCTCAAGAAAATGGCAGTGGGGTGGTGGAAAGAGATTTAACAGATACTGCTATTTTCTTCTATTGATGGCTTATGGAATTAAGTACGCCGTGATTCGCAAGGAAGTAATTTAGAAGTGAAATTCGCAAAATGCTTTAATTTACTATTTCAGTGACACTAGCATCTTGTGCATTGCTGGATCAAGATTTATATTCTGTGCATGTTAATTTGGGGGTTGCTATCTAAAGGCTTACAGTTAGGAAGTATTTTTTATTGCAGACAACCTGACAGACTTCCATTTAATTATGCATTATTACTGACCTCTTACTCAGAACAACTTCCACAATATACTGCTGGGGTTTTTTAAACAGTGGCTTTCTAGCTGCACTGAAAATTTTTCGGAGTGTGTTCTGTCTGGCCTGTGACCAGTGGGTTTGTGAAGGTGTATTGCTGAAATAAACACATGCAAATACCGGCTCTTAAAGGCATGATGACCTTTTACATAGGATTTCAGTAAATTAAAATTTTAAATCCCAAATCCATACAGCTATCTCTTCAGTATTGTATGTACTTATAAATATTTCAAAACTAATATCAGAACAAAATCAGGTTGACCTGGAAATATGTTATGCATATATGAATGGGATTATAAATGTTATACAAAAAAAAAAAAACATGGATCAACTTCTATGCCTAAGTGTGAGATAAATTATCCTCATCTTAGTTCTTCCACAGCAATAAATACACAGATCTAGTGCTGAAGACCTTGCTTGGGCACAGAATTATGACAAAGTGTTCCACTACAACAGCCCAGCCATTATGGTTACAGTGTTGAGATCCATGAAAAAGACCACACCAGTCTCTGAAATAAATAGACTTTAAACTTAGTATTTCTGTATCACTGAGGTGCAATGTTTTCATTTTTTCTGAGTCCTTCTGAAAGTGAATGTCAGGACAGAATGCAAGTCTGTTTTTGGAAATGACTGCAGTTGATTAAGTAACGCTGAAATCTAACACAGCTCTGGTAGAGTTCTAAGCATTTTCTTAACTCAGGAAAAAATGGAATGGGGTTACTGTCATATAACATATATATCTATGATGCAGCTACTTCTGTTGTGAAATAATTTTGCATGTTTTGCCTTAAGGATGAGAAATGTTAAAGGAAGTTGAAAAATTAATAAGCGTATGATTTAATGATACTCATTTTAACCATGAGAACAATGCAAAAGAAGTAAAGGATCTAAAACCAAAATGCTGCAGACATGAGGTTGTCTGTCTTGGCCAACCCATTTTTAGGTAGCCATAGTATTAAAGTAAATCAAATGCTTATCTGAGTTTCCTGGTACACTTATATAATCTGACTCCGTATATATCAGCTGGAGAGCAAAGTAATCAAACTGTTTTGAAATACTTAAGGCAGAGTAAGGAGATGAGTAATGGCCAGTGGGGATTTGTTATGAACCAAATATGTCAACCCAGTCAGATGCCCTCCTGTGAAAGGCTTCCAGCCCGGATGGATAAAGGGAGAAGTAAGCAAGCTATGTCTTGAATATAATCAAGATTTTTGATATTTTTTCAGATGACATTCTTATGAGTAACTAAGTGAAAGGATTAGACGGTGTATACAAACTGTTTGGAGAATTGTACCCTGAAGGATCTACTGTGTGATATCCTAAAGATATCTGCTTTTGGGACTAAACAAATAATCAGTGTAATAGAGACACACCTTATTATGATGCCAGTAAATTTGCACTGAATTCAATGTTGTTCTAACAGATTAGAAGGCTGTTCTGTGTAAAATCATGGTGCTATTCAGTCAGGTTTTGTGCAAGGATCCTAGTCAGAAGTAGTTAAACAAATATACGAACAGGAGCAACTGACCAGTTGTTCATGCAGACTGGAGGCAAGATGCTGGAGAGCAGAATCGTGGAAAGGGACCTGGAGGTCCTGGTCAATGGCAAGTTGAATATGATCCAGCAGTGCCCTGGCAGCCAGGAGCCAACCGTGTCCTGGGGGGCATCAGGCACAGCATCTGCAGCTGGGCAAAGTAGGGGATTGTCCCGCTCTAGTCTGCACTGGGCCAGCCTCACCTGGGGGCAGTTTTGGGTGCCACAATGTAAGAAAGATATTAAACTATTAGAGAGTGTCCAAAAGAGGACTATGAAGGTGATCAAGGGTATAGAGGGGAAGCCATATGAGGAGCGGCTGAGGTCTCTTGGTCTGCTCAGCCTGAAGAAGAGGAGACAGAGGGGAGACCTCATTGCAGTTACCCCTTCCTCATCACGGGAGAGCAGGGTCAGACACTGATCTCTCCTCTGTGGTCACCAGTGACAGGACCCAAGGGAATGGCCTGAAGTTGTGTCAGGGGAGATTTAGGTTAGATATCAGGAAACGTTTTTTCACCCAGGGGGTAGTTGAGCACTGGAACAGGCTCCCCAGGGAACTGGTCACAGCACCAAGACTACAGAGTTCAAGAAACATTCAGAAAATGCTCTTGGGCACATGGTGTGACTATTGGGGCTGTCCTGTGCAGGGCTGGGAGCTGGATTTCACTGATTCTTCTGGTCCCTTCCAATACAGAATATTCTATGATTCTGTGAGCAGGATTCATGCAGCAAATTAGTTCTAGGTCTAGTGAAGGACAAGATAGGTCTGAACTAGATATGCAACAAAGCATACAAAGTGGACAATTTCTGTAATACCATTCTAGGCTGTATGACTTACTAGTTTAGTCTACAAAATACATGATGCAAGACCATGCTTTTACAGGTTAAAGGAAAAAGAAAAGAGTATTTCAGGAAAGATGTAGATTTCCCAAAGTCATGAGCAATGACAATAATCAAGATGTCTTGAAGATATGATCTATGATAGAAAATGGAATGAATTGCTTTTGTTTAGCATCAAGAAAGGAAGAGGGTAAGAATTAGGGCAATAGATTTCAAGTATGTAAAAACAAACAAAAAAATTTACTGCACAGAGAAAAGAATAATCTCTTCTTCATGATCATGATGAATAGGACGAAAACTCATGGGAGCATATTTCAGCAAGAAAGATTTAGGTTAGATATGAAGGAAAATATTATAGTAAGAATTATAGTGAAGCATTGGGATGGATTGCCTGGCACTTCCAGAACTGGATATCTTCATTAACAGGTTAGCAAAACATATATCAGGGTGACATAACACATAGTTAATCTGGCCTTGAACAGATGGGTGGGCTGGGTGAAATACTGAAATTCTCAAACTTCTGATTGTTTGGTTGTGGATTACTGTCTGGCCTATGACTTATTTAAAATAATATTGTCTTTAACTTATTCACACAGTTTAATAATGACTTTCATTTGACTACCAAACTTTTTGGCTGGGTTTTCTTTCTTTCTACTGCCTTGGGCAGTCTGTATGGTTGATGCCTGCTCGTTACATATTTTTTGATTTTTTAAAATTCTCCATAGAAGTTCACCCTGCATTTGAACTTCTGGAAACAACTGGAATTCAACTGCTAAGATCAAAAAAATTATTTTAATTATTTGCTAACCATTTCTCCCTCTCTTTATTTTAAAACGGTACAAAATCTGCATGAGTACTTCACATTTTTCTTGTAATTGGGAATCTGTCAACATCATGTTTTTATTTTTTTTCCCATTTTTTATGATTCCTTAAAATTCCTTCTACTCCTTTTGGCTCTTGATTTCCTTAAAAATTGTGAAATATGCAAAATTTTTAATCTTATTTCAGGTTTATATAATTCCTTATTGATTATATTCATAAACATGCTTTTATGTTGATGAACTGGAGAAATCACATAGTAACCGTTTTTCTCAGAGACTTTGCAACACTTCTGCAGGCCGCCTTAGTTTCTTTATTAGCCTTTCCTTCTTTTTCTATCAGGTTATTTCCTTTTAAACAGCAAACTCAATATTTTCACTGTTTTCTCTATTATACATAATTTCATAGTCAACTAGGAACCTCCATACTATGAATTCCTAATTTCTGTTGGTCATAAAGTCAATAATTCAGCTTCAACAAGAGTGAAGAAGAGTGGAATAACCTTTGTCCAAGACTTGTATGCATTCTGCTAGTGACACATACTTTTGCTTTTATTTCTGTCTTTTTCTTTTCCTTATTGTCCTTTTCTATTTTTTTTTTTTTTTTTTTTGAGATAAGGAGGACTGAGCTGAAAAAGAACTGGACTGATTTTTAAGTGAATAATTAACAGAACTAGTAGGATTACCCACCAATTCAATTTTCATTAAGATGGCTACATAATGCATAATGTGTACTCTAATAGACATGACAATGGAAAAATTAGAGGATTTCAATCTCTTTGCCTTTAGTATAACATCTATATAGAACTGTGTAAAAAAATCACATTTTTTTCCTCCATCAAAATTTTTCAAGTGAGTTCCTGTGTAAAGAATAACATTTTCCTCACATTATCATTTACAATATATACAGGTGGCATGCCACTAGAAAATGTTCAGTTGCCATAGAAGCTAACAGAGTAAGGTTCCTCCTTTGGTGTATTGACACCGATGTTTTCTTCACATTTGCAAATGATGGATTCAGAGTAGCAGTTGACAATGGCAGGAGAGTTTAGATTCTCCTATACTCTTGATCAATTTTGATAGGACTATGACATGTTGTATGAAATATAAAAGATGGGGCTGTCCTGTGCAACAGTCTGTAATGGTGCACAAGAATGCTGTTTGAAACTGACAGGTATGAAAAAAGTCCTCCCATGGGGAAAAATTGAGAGCATCTTAGCATTGTTCAGGCAGGAAAAAAACCCCAACATTTATCTTCTTTTATTTTTGTCTTTTTCCCCAGAAAAATTTCTCCATTCCTACAAAAATAAGATCTAAACTTAACTATATGATTAAGTGGAGTGAGGTTCTATGCTCAGAAAACATCTGAAATAACTGAAAAAAATGTTCTCCGGTTTTGTAGGGACCGAAACAATGTATGACTGTTTAATGGTTTCCCTAAGTAAAAAAACCAAGATGAATCAATGCTTATCTCATCAAATGTGTTTCCTGTTTCATCTGATTTCCTTTTAGCAAGGTATTGTCCCTGCTTTACATTTCATTTCAAATTTTGTCGCAGACTGTCAGTTTTCAAAGTTCAAAAGGAAAACAGTAATTTTTTCTGGGAGTCACTTGAACTATGAAGATTATAAATTGAATTTTATCAATTAGATGTATGTCTTCTAACCATAATTTTATTTTGTTGTTTTTGGTAAAACAAACTCTATGACATGGTATTATTTCATTCATGTGAAGATGATGGAGACACTTGTATAATGTAAAACAGCAAATAACCTATACAATGTTCATATGCTATATCACTTCAGTGCAAAATTAATGCAAGTGGAAACAAAATCAGTTCTGCCATGTAGTCTCATTTTAAAATTATCAGACAACTCAATTATTGCAGATTGTCAAATATAAAATCAAATTATTGCACAGTCCTTCAAACTAAGGGTGAAAAGTTCTAATGAGTAACGTATTCAGACTCAACTTCATATATTTAGTTCTCATATATTTAGTTCTAATGTTAACTCCCCCTTGTATAAATAGTACTGACAAACAGGAAGTTGTTAAAAGAAATCTGAAGTATGTCTGAGCCGAGGTCCAATCAGTCTATATTCATATACAGTACTGTACTTTTTAAATGTTATCTTCCTCCAGCAATTTTTTTAATTAGGCAATTATCAGTGTCCAAGTACGCTGCCTCTGAGTGAGTTATGGTCAATTTTTTATTAAATTTGCATACAAATGTCACATCACATGGTTCTTTTGCACAACTCGGTGGTAGAATTTGTTTTCAGATTAGTAACTAAATTAGTGTTCAATGGCATATTTCATCTGCTAGGTGTGCAGGTGAGAAGAAGTTGCAAGTTTAATTGAGATTAAAAAGAATGATAATTATGTAAATGTATTTATGTAATGTAAAATTGAAATAGAAAAACAGGATATAATGGTGAAGGAAGAGAAGAAAGTTTGAATTAAGCTAGAAAATGCTATTATTGGACTAAAGTTTCCTTTGACCAATATTTCAGAATATCCCTATACAGCATTTGCATTAACATGGTGTGGTTGTAGCCTGTTGTCTTGGTTGGAATAGGTTTGATGGAAAAAAGGATTTTCTGTTGCTGTGGCTGAGCCCACCTCTGGGCTGTGGCAGTCAGGTGCCCATCAGGCACTTGCCATCCAGTGCGTGGATTTCCCTGCCCAGGACAGTGAGTCCGAGCGCGGGTCGATGGGCGGCACAGAGGTCTAAGCCGCATCCCACTGGGTGGCACCCTGGTCCAAACCACCTCCCCCTCATCCAGAGAGTTCTGTGTCGCTCAGTCCCCCATTGGCTCCCAGTTGTAACTCCCACCTCCCTCTTCTCCCCACTGGTTAGCGTTGTGTCCTCCCCTTTGGTTGTACCCCGCTGGCTGTTTCCCTTCTCCCCACCCCATTTCCCTGAGTATAAAATCCCCTCCATGGATCCTCAGATCGCCTTTGGTCCCTGGATCTTCCAGAGCAATGAACCTGCTGGAACCGATACCAAAGGTGCCTCTCTCTTCTTTGCTTCTGGGCGACACGAGCCAGCTCACCAGGCATCCTGAACGTGCCTCCTCCCACGAGGAACCAGCACGCGAGCACAGCTATCACTGATACCCTGCTAGACACGCTTCCCTTCCAGGGACGTTTGGGGGAAGGACGCTGCGTCCCCTCTGACCGAGGGCATGAAACAGGACAGCGTCAATTTTCCATCATGAATATGTGATAGCAGATGAGGAAGGATACACTGGAAATTGAAGCCACTGGAGTTTTCAGCGTTTTGAGACAGAAAAATTTCTTTAGCTGAAGATAGTTTCCTTCTGCCTCTGAAAGTCATGTTTTCTCCCCATCTCCCTCCCTTTTCCTCCACTGTTAAATCACTGGGACCAGAGAATATTGATCCATGATTTATCTTTGGTTAGTGGAATGGAAACAGAAATATTACTAAGGAACTACTGGAGATGTGAACACAAAAATAGCAGTTTCAATTTTGGTTTTAGTGTTCAAATCTGTCAAGGAGACTGTATTAATGTGAGTGGAATCCCTCTGACTACTGTAAGAGCCTACCCATAATTACGGTGAACATTTCTAAACACGATAAATTCTATTTCTCATTAATCTTAATCCCAAAATCACAAAGAGGTAGAAATCACCAGTGACAAATCTTTCAAGTGGTCAAACCTTCTTTCACATTGCCAGTGACAGAGAATTTCTGATTCACATGCCCAAATCTTTCCTGCAAAGACATCATACACAATGCCTACACAACTGCATCAGTTGCATTTATTATTGTTTTATTTATTGGGGTTTTTTTCTATATTACTCTCTGCTTTTTAATAATAATTATTTAACTGCAAGAGAGATTTAACACTTACCTTTTGCTTGATATTTTTTTCTACCATGTAATTTATCCGTTTAAAATATAGTAGCTAATTATATGTGTGTGATGGTATTTAAGATGTAAAGATCTCTGTATTTGGTTGATAGCAATTAAATAGTTTTCACTTGAGTGTTTTTCTAGCTGTGATATTATGAGATGTTCAAAATAATAATTGATAGATTTGGTTAAGTATATTTCACTAATTAGGGTGCTCTGGGGATTTGTAATTGATTTAATTGAAGTTGAATGAATTAGTAGATATATGGGTAGCATATAAAAAAGAACACATGAGACTGTGGGAGACAGATATTTGAAAACAGAATAGCTGGCTGAGAAATTATGTTTTAGCTGCTGACTGTTCAAAGGACTTGACCACAAAAAAGATATTTTCCTAATTTTTGCATTACATGTTAAATTACAAGAAGTTATTCTGTAGGATTGTATTTTAATACATAAACATTTGTTTGTATATAGACACTTGGATGTATTGTATCTTTATATACATGTATGTATGTATATAAACACACATATGTACATTCTACATACGTATCTATTTATAAGCATATAACTTTTGAATATCTGATCTCTTCCCTGTTTTTACTTTGTGTAAGAATATGCTTATATGTACAAACCTATTCAAACACACATATGCCATATTTGCACTTGTATATATACCCAGAAGGTAATGAAGGCAAGGGAGATAACTTCAGAGAATGAGTAAGAAGTTAAGTAATAGCACAAATTTGAAACAGAGGACCAGACATTAAGTATGTAAAAAAAAACTGAGGAGTTTATGAGAAGAACAAAGAGGACTGGAGCCAAAGCTGCACATCAAGTACTGCTCAGCCGTGTGGACCAGGGAAAACAATATATGAACGTAAGCCCATTGACCATTTGTCAGTCTATGTTGCTGTATCTCCTCTTATCAGAGCTGCTGTAGGTTTCTTTGTGTCCTTGTAGACAATGTCACAAAGGGAATCATCGACATTTGCTGGCCACAGAAAGGGGAGCAGCAAGGGCACACTGATAGCACAGCACATACCCACACCGTTGGGATTAACTGCTGTGTGGGCACTGGTCTTCCCATCAGGATGACTCCACCTGGTGTCTCAGAGAGACTGCTAACACTGCTGAATCAAGGGAAAGAAAGCTGCAGGTGAGTCAGGAAAAGCTGAGGCTCTTGTCTCACTCCTGAAACCCTGTAAACTCAGCAAAAAGACTATATCCAGTTACCCACAACACTTTGTTTCAGGGATACATAAATAATACACAAACCATATAGCAAATATTATTGGTATAATTAATTTTCTTATAATACATCTTGGTCTTGCAGCTGAGATATGGACTCTATTATTTGTACCTTATAGAGTAAAATCTGGTTTCATGTTTAAGTGGCTTAACATCTAGAAAAGCTAAATGAGAAACCCTTGCCTACAGTTTGAAAAATGTTTTAAAAAAACCCAGATTTTTAAAATATATCTTTTTTTAAGGATTAGTGAAATGAATAGAATTAGGTTAAATATAGCACACTGAAACTAAAGAAGTTGAAAGAATGTGTAACGGAATTCATATCTCGAAAAAGCTGAAATTCTCAGGGCAAGTTGAGAGGAATAATAACATGATGAAAATGCAGGCAAGGGAATTGAGAGTGTTTAAGGCTAAATTAATGTGTAACCAAAGGTTATGCATGTCATGTAGTAATAAATACTGAAAGAATAAAAAAGGTCAGTAGGGATGTACATGAAAGTCTAAAAATAATTGAAGCAGGAAAATAGCCTATCAAAGTTATAAAGTATCCAGCAAGAACTTGGAAGAACTTAAAATGAACCCTGACTGAGAAAAGTAATACGGAAAATAATAAAAGGAAGAATCAAAATGATGTAATGTTAGAAGTACCTTTAAAATATTATACCATTTCTACTTAGTATGAGGTGTGGTCTTTGCAGAGATGAAATCAGCTCCTTCATTGCTGCAGCTAAGAAGGAAATAGATGTAGATTATTTCAAAAGACTAATCATGAATGCAATAATGAATGAAAGATACTCTGAAGACAGTTTTATCTGTGTTCAAGTATCAAAGTATAAAAGCATCAGGATACTAGTTTTAACTCCTACCTTTTTCCTGTTCTGTTGTCCCCTCAAACAACTTTTAATTAAAATTGAATTAAATAGTTCATTTTTTGAAATATTTTGTTTCAAGTTTGAGCACAAGGCAATGGAAAATTGCAAACAGAGACTATGAATATGAATATAAAGAAGGGAATTATCTTCTTTCCGCTAACAGCCTAAGCTTGTCTGATTTCAGTTCAATGATGGTTAATACAAAATAAAATGTTGGAATGAACACTGGGTGTCAAATCTGTACTCAAAACAGGAATGACTTTAAATTCACACCAGGTTTTATAGAATCTTCACCAATTTCATGTATCATCAATGTTACTTTGGCAGTTCACCAGGCAACCTCTTCCAGTGTCTTCTCACCCTTGTGGTGAAATAGTTTTCCTTCTAGTTCCCTGGAATTTACCCTGCTGCAATGTCCCCGACCTTCTGTTCTTTCATAATGTTCAAGAAGAGCCTGTCTCTGTCCCTTCCTTAAACACCTGTTATATAGTTAAAGACAGCATTAGATAATTCCTTAGCCTTCTCTTCAAGTTGAACTAAGTCAATTTCCTTGGCCTCTTCTCATACTTTAATCATCTTGGTATTCTTGACTTTCTTGTACAGAGAAATGCAAAACTGGACATATTTCTTCTCAAGCTGTCTCAGCAGAGCCAAGTAGACAGGAGTAATCTTTGACGAACTGGCTTCACTTTGTTGATTTGGCCCAGTATCACAGGATTGGTAACGTTGAAGGGAAACACAGTGGGTCATTTGGTCCAACCTCCCTGCTCAAGCAGGGTCATCCTAGAGCACATGGCACAGGATTTCACACCCTCTCTGGGCAATCTGTCCCAGTGCTCAGTCACATGCACAGTAAAGAAGTTCTTCCTTATCTTCAGGTGGAACTTTTGCGCATCAGTTTCTGCCCATTGTTTCACGACTTACTGCTTGGCACCATCGAACAGAGCCTGGCTCCACCCTCTGGCATCTCCCTTCAGATGCTGACAGACATTGATGATGTCCCTTCTCAGTAGTTTCTTCTTGAGGTTGAACAGGCCCAGCCCCCTCAGTCTTTCCTCATAAGAGAGATGCTCCAGTCCCTTTATCATCCTTTTAGGCCTCCACTGGACCCTCTCCAGGAGGTCCATATCTCTCTTATCCTAAGGAGCCCGAACTGCACACAGCAGTTCAGATGTGGCCTCACCAGGGCTGAGTAGAGGGGCAGGATCACCTCTCTCAACCTGCTGGCAGTGCCCTAATGCACCTCAGGATACTACAAGGGTGCATTACTGACTCCCACTCAAAGTACAGTCTCCTGTTCCTCCCTTTTGCTTCGATCTCCAATCCCTCTCCAAAAGAGTTTAAGGTCCTACTGGCTAAATTAGGAAGGCCATTGGCAGATATTCTCTTCCTCTGCTTTGTTATCTGATTCCTGTCCTTTTCCAGCAGTCCTGGTTCCTTGAGAAACTGGAGAAAGTCCCGTGAGTGGAACAGGGGAAAGACAGGGCCAGGCCTTCGAGGTGACAGAAAGAAACATTTCTTACAGTGGAGACCAGAGGTTGCTGAAAGTGACTGAAAGTACTAGAACACCTTCCTTGCAGAGACATGGAAGAAAAAAATAGACTTTTGTATAAACGTGTTGCATTCCTATTCTGTCTTACCCACTCTTTTTGTATTCTTTTCTGTGAAAAGCCAATTATTTTAATTTACATTTTATTAAAATATGCTTTTTAAGGTTAAAACCTCTTGTGGTCTTCTATGGAGTGTGCACCAGGATGAAAATGCTTAGGGAGATTCACTTCAAGGTTTAGATTACAAATCATCCTGTTGTGACATTACGATACCATCATGAGAAAGCTACTTTGAGTGTTATTGCAAAAATGTTCATCTCAGGGCCTCAACACATGAGTATCCAAAACAGGACTAACATAAGCATTTCTCTGCTTAGACACTGTAGGAATGCCCGCTTCAAAATCAGAGATGCTTACAGTCCAGGCTAAGTTGCTTTTCTCCTATACATGTGTTCCTTAGATATTTTGAATTACCAAATCATGGAAGCTCAAGAAAAACCTGGGATACAAAAAAGCTTTTAGAACTAATCTTATTCTTCATTGCAACAAAAAATTTATGCTGATTTGAAAAAGTACATTTTCATTTCTTCTTGGTCTTGAATTCTTCAGAAAGATAGACTGAAAATAAGTGAAGCAAATTCCTTTCAAAGCTTTTTGGCCTTTTTTTGCAAACATATAGTCAGTCTCCAGTTCCCATTGTGGCACAAAGATCTGCAGTATCTTTTTGTAAGCAGAGGAAATCATGCTTCCAGAGTGAGCACCCTTGGCCTCCTAGTTCCTCTTTCATACATTCACATGGCTTCTCCATGGACCTTTTCCCTTTTCACCCTCTTTTTCCAGTTTCAAATACTAAAAGCTAATCAGATCCAGTTCCAAATGTAGCTGAATGTGAAGAGTGTGAATGCTGAAATTAATGTAAATATACTCTTCTGGAAAATCATCTCCTTGTTTTTTTGTTCTCTGCCAGTGTATCCCTGTGTTCCAAAGCCACTTCTGTTCCAGTTTGTAATTTTTTTTGCCTTTAGATTTCTCCACTTCTCTGGAGAGTTTGTTCTTTACCTTCTAGGCAACCAGTCTTAAAGAATCAATGTGACATAGTTATTTGTTGTTTTTATCTATCCCATCTTGGTTGCCCTTCTTCCTGCAGTTCTGGCTTTTAAATGAATCTGCAACTTCTCTCCAGGCTTCTCTCCTACAAGTCATGTGGAGAAGAGAGTTTATAAGCTGCAGGCTGTAGCTGTCTGAGAATTATATGCTAACAAAATTTTTAAGATAGTGTTCTCTTTTATTTGTAAATGATTACTCAAGTTCTAGTCTCCTGACAGTGTAAATCTAACCCTATTTCTGGCCTAAACTGAGATCAGAATATTTTCCTTTATTTCTTCTTAGTATGGATGTAGAATTACAGTCATTTAGGATTTTACGCTAGATTTAAGCATGCAATTGACAAAGAAAATTTTCAGTTTTAAAAAAGCCTAATAGGAAAAATTCTTTACTTGAAAAGAAAAAACTGCAACATCCAATCCATAAAATGAAAAGATTTTGTATGCCTAACACTGATCTAAATGTTGCAAAGGAGTTGTCTACAGATGCCACAGAAGTGTTTAAGTGCACCTCAAGTTAAAAGATGGACAAAGTGAGTGAGTAATCTGTTGTTACTGTTTGTGGAAAAGCACTGGTACAGAAACTTTATTAACACAAGAAACAGGTAAACAGTTCTCTCAGGGTGTTGACTAAAATTTCGTCGTTTAAGCCCTGCAAGTGCTCACTCTGAGTGGAAGATTAACATTGAGGTGAAGAAACTCTCATCAAGAGGAGTGGGATTCCAAAGGACAGAGCGCCACCAGGTAAGTGCCTAGGTCTCGCACTATTAGGTTATTTCTTTCATTTCCAGTTTCCATTTATAGGAGAGCATTCTATTAATCAGTGTAACATCATCTTACAAATTCTCTTCTCTTCTTAAAATTTGGGCGCATTCTTCTGTGTTTTTGTTGATGGGGAAGCATATTCACATTAACTTTGGTGAAGGAGATATTAATGCTGCAGTGAGCAAGCCGTCCCTCTCCCCAGTCACAGAATAACAGCAGCAAATAAATGATATTTTCCGTGGGCCTGAGATATGAAGTCCAATGAAAAAACCCCTCCAGGCTGTCTTGGAGATGCTAGAGAATACAAAATAAGACTGAAAGCTACCAGTATTTAAATTAGCAGAATCCAGAGGTGTGTTTTTATTGTTTTGTTTATTAATATAAGATAGGATAATCAGGGAGGAAATTGTCATTCCAAAATTAGAACAAAAATAGCACATTAAGGAGCTTGCTATTTTTTTCCTCAAAGTGTTTTCTTCATTGAATTTAATTAAACTCTCCATAGCCTGATGAGCAAACTTCCAATTAAATTCTTGTAATAAAAGAGTAAACGTATAAAATAACCGCCTTCATGGGTAAGCACATTTTAAAAGTAGGTATTCTAGTAAATTCTAGTGCTGTGAAAGAACTGTGTATGTTTTTTTCAAATTTGTAGGTTTAAAACTGGTATATTCACATAATTAAACCACTATTCCAGTGGAAATGAAAATAGAAGATAATAAGATCATATTTTTTATGTTTACAGTACTCTAATTCTCACAGTATCATTATGTAACAGGTTGGTGATACCAGCAACCTTTTCCAGATGCAGTAATTTTGATGAGTTGAAGGGTAAGTTAACTCTCACTGAAAATTTTATACAAGGAGTGTCAGAGGAGTCAGATAGGAAGTGAAAGGCTTGAAGGAATGCAGAAAAAAAAAGTAATCTGTTGTTTTCAACCAGCTCAGGAAGCTATAGATTCAATAGCACCCACCTACTAGAAACCATGAGACACTCAATAGAGGGGTGCTGCTTAGCCTTGGAATGCTGTGGTCACCCACTGCAGTTACTAGATGTCTGTGTCCATGGTATTCTGCTTCTGGGAGAAAAAACAAAAACAGGTTTAAAAAAAAGAAAAGAAGGAAACATTTTGTGATATAGTCAAAATTAGTATCTGATACCGATACCAGGAGGATATCTTCTCTCTCTTTGGAGAAGAAACTTTGAGAAAACTCTTCCAGATGGCAGATAAGCAGAGCACCTCAATTGGCTTCATAAAGTGATAAGAAAAAGAATTTCAGACTTTGATGTTCATGCAGCATGTGTTGATATTTTAATAAAATGCAAGATGACTCCAGATAGCAGGTGAGTTAATGCACATATATCTACAAAATAATCTTGAAAAAACTTAACTTCCTTGGAAAACTGGAACTATTTCAGCCGTTTCTGTAGGTAGAGGAGATTTTATCTGCAGTAGTATTTTCATCCGCCAGTAGTATTTTCATTCTCAATCATACTGTTCCGGTCAGTTCCTAGGAATAATAACGTGGGAAAGACAGATGACCTTCTGAACCTCACATTCACATAGAGTTCATGTTGGCTGACCACAGGCAAGGTCTTTGTAACCTTTTTGCTTTTCTCTTAGGGTTTGTTTTTTTTGTGTGTGTGTGTGTTGTATATTTTTATGATATATTGAAATACTATTATAATTTAGGACCTTAAGTAATACCATAACCACCTGAAAAATATCCCTTCATTTTCACCTCTAACACAGAGCTCATCCTTTCCAGATTGTGCTCTGTGAGGAAATTGATGAATGTTATGCTAAATGCAGATACTACAAAGTATTAGATGTTAAAGGTTATCTAGTTTCAAAAAAATATTCAATGATAGAAACTGACTATGAATTTATTTTAGGCTTAAGCAAATACCTGAATATTTGCATTTTTAGAATTTTTGTTTCCTGACTCATCTCATAAACCACAGAGTTCTCTTATTAAATGGAAATATAAATGTCAGATTTATGTGGGACTTTATAATTGAAAACTGTTTATTTGTTATGATACTGTTGATAAAACTTGACTATAGAAGTACAACTTACTGGAAGTCTTCTAACTAAAAAGCTAACTAAAAGATCTAATACTTTTTGTTAGAAATGAGGCTCATGGTATCAACAGCAAGGCAGTAAATAAATGTCTGTTCTGATATGTACAGTACTGACTTTACTATTGCTCTCAGTATGCAGCTGTGTGTCCTAGCATACCAAATTATTCACAAGTTTAAAAATAAACAAAAATTCTACTTATTGTGACGATTTTTATGGACTTCTGTAACCTTGCTTATTCCTTGCATCTATAAATTCTTGCTGATATTTGCTGTATTTCTGCTCCTGTATAATGTATCTGCAGAAAAAATCTCATAAGCTAGGTTAATGCAAACTGTACTGAAGTTACTAGAGTCACCCATTTCTCAAGTGGCTTTTCAATAAGGTCACAGATTTAAGAAAAAAAATACTTAGAGAATAGAAATTACATTACTGGCTTGGAAAAGTCACTGAATGTGCAATTCCTTGCTCATGGAAGTTGATGTGGTTGTTCATCCATTTCAAATAAACTTTCTGTCTGAAACACCAATAATTCGACACTATGCCAGTAGGAATGATTCCCATCAAAACAGAAGTTCTTCATTTCCCACTAATCTATCTTACCATTGTTATTGGTCCAACAAACAGTGGATGATGCATCAGAAGTTAATTTCCTCTCAAACTGTCTTACAAGCTAAATTTCAAAAAGAAGAGATCATCAAGTGACCTAGACTTCTTGTCCTTGGGCCTTTGTAGCTGAATCAAGTCTGGGCCTTGGAGGTGGTGTACATCTTTGAAGTGAACATCCCTGATAGCTACTTTACTTTGGTTCACATTGCAAACTGTCTTGGGGCACATGAAATGGATTCTTTCAGGATGAAACTAAACTTGAAATTCACTTCAGTAACAAGCTTAATGCTGTTCTGAAGCAAATCATCCTTCAGTTAATGAGGGTGAGCCTAGAATTCAATGTAGAAAACCCCTGAAAACATGCCAAGACCACCCCTTATTTTGCTCTGCACATCCATACTTGTTTGTTAGCTCTGTTGATCATGTAGGTGTAGCCTCATGTGGGATGATAAATTGTTCCTAGCTGAGGCTTTGCTAAGAAACTGGTTACCAGTAAGTGTCTCCTTGCTTTATTTTTATGCCGTATATGTGAGTCCTGATGTTCTGGGGAATTCCATGCTAAGTAGTTTCTACTGGGCCATACATTTGTTTCCTCTGAAATTAACAAAAAAAAAAAAAAAAAAGGAAAGAAACAAACCAAAGAAACAAACCAAAGAAAAAGAACCCATCAGGATACTTTGGCCAACAGAATTCTTCAGCTCTCCCATTTCTAAACTTTCCAAACAGCAACAAAAGGTTATTCATAAGAAAGTTGATTTAAAAGGCCTAATGAAATTACAGTGTAACAGTAGAGGATGTTAATAAATTTTCTTATTTGTACTTCACATTTTGGAATGCTGGGCCTGTCTTGGAGCTCCCCAGTGTAAAAGTCATGGTAAACGGGAGCAAGTCCAGCAAAGGACCAGTGGGATTTTGAAGCATCTGACATGCAAGGAGAGGCAGAAAGAGCTGGGACTCTCCAGCCTGGGGAACAAAAGGACAGAAGGATCTTATCAATACAAATACATAACACATAGGAGATGACATTTGAACATAAGAAAATATGTTTTTTAATATGAGAGTGAGTGGCTGAACACAGAAGCAGGTTACTCAAAGAGGTATTGGAATCTTCTGTATTGGAAGTATTAAAATCCTTAGTAACTGCACTGGGTGACCCTGTTTTGAGCAGGTGCATCAGACTAGACAATCTCCAGAGGTCACTTCCAACCTCAAACTTTCTGTAATTCTGTAGTCTGAGAAATTAAGCAACCTGTAACTTAGTGTTAAGTGCTTAACCTATTCAGTGCCTACAGTTGAACATTTTAGAGTCTGTGTAATTACACTTTTTTAGGATACATGAAGAGTAATGAGTTCAAATGAAAAATCACTGTGTTTCACACTTTATCACAAAATCTTTTGGTATTTAAAATATATTGTCATTCTTTATTTTCTCTTCAGGTTTTCTTATCTGCTAATTGTGGCCTACAGATGCACTGTACAAGAGATTATGTTAATATAAAATCATACCTGAGCAGCTTTTATTTTTCAGGTTTCTTAAAATATGATTGAAATTTTGTAAAAGTAAATATTATGTTTAGCCTGGTTGACAACAAAAGTGAGCCTCTGATGCATTATAAAGCCTGTAAAAATATTAGTAATAACTTTTTAGAAGTTTTGCTTATGTATTACTGCAGGATGTACATGATAAAAATTCTGAAAATTATGTACCGTCTCTATATCAATGTTTTTTTAAAGAGGGAAAGAAAATACTAAAAAGTAAATTTTTCATGAACATTTCACTAAATACAGTATTTATTTGATTAAGTAAGCTGAACTGTGTAGAGCTGTTAATTGGCTAAGATTCCAAAATAACTTTTACTGATCTAAAATGAGCAATGAATGGAGAGATGTTGTCATCATAGAGTACAGTGAACCAAAATTTTCTGCAGCAGTGAAATGCTGGTAAAACTCTAAATTATTCATTATTAGCCTTCAGTGCTTATATAATAGTAAAGAATATTTCCAAGGAAATAAAACAGCTATATAAAATATAAATATACAGGAAGAACTTAAAAGAAAAATTGACTTTCCCTGAATCAAACAAATATGATTTGTTATGGGATTAAAACAGACAGTAAACACAAGACCTAGTTCATGGAGATGCTACAAGAGACATTTATCAGTCATGCTGGAGGATGCCTCTTCCTAGTGGATTTTGTTCTTAGAATTGTTAGCTAATGCATACTCAATGGTTCATCTTAAGTAACTTACGTGTCTAGGAATGAGCCAGTACAGTAGTTTCCATCAGGAGGCTGAAATAAAGAGGTATTTCTGTCAATCTCTATCCTTTAATTATGAACATAATAACCACAAACTTTAATCATGAACAACATAACCATCAGCATGTCTTTTAAATTGCAAAAAACTATGCTTTTTGGAGATGCATTTTCTGCAATGTGACAGGTAGGAGATAAGATATCTGATAGGTTTTGATTGGCAAGTACTTATTTGTATATAATTTAATGCACACAGAAGGTAGTAGGTTGACCTGCATGGTCCATCTATTCACAATATAGAGAGACCATGGTCAGAATTCTGTCCATACCTCCACCATACTCCTGCCCCAAAGAGAAAGGAGACAAAGTTGTTTCCATGACCACATCCCTTTTAGTACATCTCTTGACCCTGACAGCAATATTTTCTCTAACCGCAGAATCTGTGTGGTTTAGAAAGTATAGGAGCAGATTAGAGACAGGTCTGGGATGATCACTTTGTAACTAACCATCACTTGTATTATGCATAAAGCAAGACAGAGCTTTCAAACAAAAAGACCTTTGCCTACTGAGTCATTGATCAAAACTCAAACTAGAATCAACCAACCCTTACATGTCAATATGGATCTCACTAAAGTTGTATCATCTAAGCTTTCACTTTAACTTTCCCTTTGTTCCATCACTAACAGAAATTATTGATGAGAATTAAATTGATAGGTAAACTACAGAATCATGTAGTGATTGGATGGGACCTCCAGAGATCATCTGGATCAACCCCACTGTTCAAGCAGGGCCACCTAGAGCCAGTTGCCCAAGACCCTGTCCAGATGACTTTCGATTATCTCCAAGGAGGGAGAGCACACAATCTCTCTGGGGAAATCTATGGCCCTGCTGAGTTACTCTCACAGTGAAAAAGTGTATCCTCATGTTCCAATGGAACCTCCTGTGTTTCAGTTTGTGCCCATTGCCTCTAGATCTGTCACTGGGCACTGAAAACAGCCAAGCTTAATTTTTCTCAGCATCCTCCCTTCAAGGAGCTATGTACATTGATAAGATCCCACTGAGACTTCTCCTCCCTAGGCTGAATAACCACAGGTGTCTCAGCTTTTTCTCACAGAAGAGATACAGCAGATCCAAGTCTGGACTAAAGCTGCCCCTGAACTAAAGGCCTATTTGTTCAGCTACAGCTGTGATTATGGAAGGTGTTGTGTAAATCTTATCATATCAGTGATCACACTGCCAGTCTTGATAGCGATCAGCAGCAGTTAGTTTTGTGATTTGGGCTTAATTGCCTTACTTAATACATGGTTCAACACATCAAAATTTGTCATTCTAATTTCAATGGAGATCAAAGGTAAAGTCTTCTTTTGAGACTCTGCTATAGATTCAGCTAGGAGTGGAAAATTGGCTGCAAGTAGCTCAAAAAATAAATGTTTTAATGTTTAATTGATTATTTAATGTTTCAGTTTAATTAGTGTTTTCTAATTAAAGGCTACAGGACCAATGCAGATCTTTTCAGTATTAGTAGACATTGTATGCTCTATGTTTTGCTTTTGTTTTGTATTATATTTCCTCATGCAACCCCAATGAGCGACTACTTTTTTGCATTCAAAACAGAAGCAAACTGAATAATATTTTTCCTCTTTTCCACTTCTGTCTTCATGCAAGAACTACATCTTATAAAATGCATTTTAATTTAGGCAAACATCATATAAGCAGTCTATATTTTCCCACTCTTCCTACTTTGCTGCAGATCCAGAGAGTTAAACATGATTGCACTGATATGACAGTTGCTGAACCACTATCCACAGCCTAATGCAAAGCCATATAGCAAGAATAACTGGAGGCAGAAGCAGAAAATCTCTGGCAGGAATAGCTGGTAGTTGGTCTTTCTCTACTATCATCTCACTCTCAATGAGAAATGGAGACCAGACTACAGCAATTGAATTTTAGACACAGCAAAGGCAGGGAGTCAGCAAAGGAATTTGAAGAGATGGAACTTGAAGTTAAAAGCTGCAAGAGGGACATAAAAAAAGACAAAATTTAGGAGAGCATATATGTATTGTTAACATCTCCAAATGTTAGAAACTAAACATGCCTATTTTTGTATCTTCAAACATGAAATCTATTTTCTAGAGATACTATTAAATGCTATTAAACTATTATCCTATTTTATTAAAAGGACCTAAGCACATGAAATTCATCTGGTGACTCCATTCTCTCATTTCTAACTTTATATATTGCCCTATAGATGTTCAGAGTCCATAAAGTTTGAAGTATATAAAGTAGTCCCCTTATTACCTAACATGAAATACAGTCAGCATAAGGATATGTATCCAGAATCATCTGGTTTCCAGCAATGTTTCAACTTTTAGGAGTGGTGTGAAGACATAATTACGCATGCTTGAGTCTCTTCCTGACAGGCAATTGCCTTCTGTCTCCATCCATGACACATCATCAACACTTCTGTAACCTTCTGCTGCCTGTTCTACATCTGCCTCCAGGAAATCTCATCTCAAACACTCAAAAGATTCTGGTTCATCAAAAAAGCTTCAAAAAAAGTCCTAATAATTATTTTTTAGCTAATCTTGCACACCTTACAAAAGCAGGTTTACATGCCAGTCTGTACAATTTATTTAAGAAAGAGAGTAGGTTTGTATCTTACTAAAATTTAATTTCAGCTCATTTGAGACTCAAAAGTACATTTATTACAGAAATAGAAAGTTCATAACCTTCCACTTGTTTGCAAGTTGTGGGTAACTGTCTTGGACACTATGAAGCAAACATTTCAGCCAAGCAGCTGTCCATGGTATGCTCTGCTTAGCTAGACTAAATGTGGCACAAAATTTTAATTATTTAATGCTGAGAAAATGTCAAGTATCACAGAGATGAATGTGGTTTATACAGATAAGTACCCATTGGAAAAGGCTTCTGGATATATATGTCTTTAAAGAGCAAATGCGAGCTGACAGCATACCTTCAAACACACCACCACAAACCAAAAACTTTACCCTAGCCATCACATAAAAATCTCAGAATGATACAGGCAGTTCTGTAGTTGATACAACTTTTCTCTACCAGGTCAGACATGAGATGATATCTGAATTTCTGCTTCCTTTGACTCATTGTGTAAGAAATTATCTCACAATGACCCAGTTTTATTAGTTAATGAGCATGTAATACAATCAGGTTTTACCGCTTACTTAGAGGTTTGTATTGAAGGTTGCTCACCCACATTAAGAGAGTATGGAGGTCTATAAACCAGGACACTTCATATGTACAAAAAGCAGGCAGATTAATTAATGGGGCACCTTGCACTCTAACTTAAAATACTGCAGCTGTATGGCAAGAGAAACAGACAAAATGTGGCTCTCTCTTTGCCATGCACTGTATTTTTGGAAGCACATTGCATCAACATGGCTGAATAAAATCTTTTAGTGGGGTAAACAGAAAGGTTCGTGAACCTTGTGTCAGAACATACGACAGACATGGAGTGGCAGCTGCAGAAACATTTGCATCAAGCAGTAGCTCACCCATACTTCTAATGTATACACCTTCCACAAAAAGCCTTTACTTGATATGGGTGCCTTGAAGGCAAATTACAAAGATGATCTAAGTAAGAAGAGGTACAAATAACACACCATCACATGTGTGGTTTGTGTCAAGCTTTCATACATGTGCGGCACAATTAAATAGCATCTGTGTTTCAGTTTTCAGTTCCTTGTTTTGAAATAGTGCCTCTGTCGTTCAGAAAAGATAGCAAATTATGAAAATTGTATCTTTTAAGTCTGAAGTACACCATGTATTTAAACATACACTTACAAAATGGAAACCCATAAACAGGTCTCTAAAGGAAGCAGTTTTGTTCAGAAATCTCATGACCAGGGAGCTGTTCACAAAGAGGGACTAAAGGTCTGTTCTGGACTCCTTTTTTTAACATGTTTAAAAACGATAGCTTAAAATGCATGTCAAAATTCACGTAGAGTGTGAATGGGTTTGTTTTCTTGTGGAGTTGTGTAGATTTCAATTAAAATAAACTAATAGAGATATAATTATGACAGAGAATGGATGAGGCTAAGTGACCACAATTTGAATTCCCTTCAGTGTTCTAATGATAGCAATGGTCAGTCTTTGTGTACTTGTTCTTCTTGTGCTTATTCTAATAACAATCTTCATGTTCCTAATAACAACAAACAAAAATTAATTTCTTTCTGTGGTAGTTATTTCCAGTAAACCATTAGAATTGCAGTCCAAGATACCTAATACCTTCACCTGGTATTACTCAGCATTTTGTTTTCCAACTACCTTCATATCACTACAGTTTTGAAAAAGAGACAGTAGATCTAAATGAATTAACTTTGAAGGAGCAGGTTTTGGGTTTTGCTTAGTCTCTACGTTTCTCTGCTCCCTGTTAAACCCCCTTCTATTCCAGAGCTAAAGCTATCCTTTTGTGCAGTAGCAAAGAACTCAGAATATATACAAAAAACATTTTGCAATGTCAATATCTATAGTAACTTACCATTCACACATCTAAAGGCACAAAAATTATAAGGGAACTATTGAACTAAAGTGCATGTTTTTCAGTTTGCTGGATGTCATCAAATGTGTGTTTATGCCATTACTTAAGAATATCAAGTAGATAATTTAAACCTTAAAGGATTTCATGACAGTCTGTAAACAGACCATATGTAAGCAGATTGTTTCACCTGGATAAAATACTGATGTGATTTTCCTTAGAAAATAAATCATTGATGTGTCAGAAACGTATTTTTAAACTCCCAGAGACTTCTAGAGGTCTAAAAAGTATCTTAAGTCTTTTTATCAGCTGTGCTTGGATATCTAGGGGAAAGAAGCCACCCTAAACAGTATTCAGCTTTTGTCTAATACTAGGATATGTTTGTTATCTTTGCAATGTCATTTTAATGCCCTGTCATATTTGTCTAATTCCACAGCAGCCATTCTGTCCTGCTTAAATACTGAATGATAAAGGTTGATGAACCTTAGATGAAAACCAACAAGGGCAATTGAAACTAATGGAAAAACAGATACCTAGAGACTGTCTGAAAATAGGCTGAATGGAAGAGTAGAAAACCCTAAAATTAAAGAAAATGAAGGGGAAAACCCCTTATGTTTAAAATAATTGGCTTAAAGGTTTAAATATTATGGTATAATATGCTAAAGGTTAAATCTTTAACCATTTACTTAGGAAATAACATGTAGAAATTCTGACTAAGCATCTTGAATTACAGATTATTTTTATCAAATTGCCCAAACACTATTTGGAAATATATCATGATATTTTTTTAAGTAAGTGTTAAACCCACAGGCACTTAATGTTCCATACACAAATAATGACACTCACAGTCAGGCTAAGCATGACTACTGTTTATTACAGCATTTTTTGTTTTAGAGAACTCATGAAAGCATCAATGCAAAGTAAGGTGATGACTTTTGACCAGAACAATAATAACCTGTGGGCTGAAAGAAAATATATATTGCAGTATAATCCCTAGTGGACAGTAGTGCACATAATAAAACTACCAGACATAAAATGTTAGGGGTATAAAAACTTAAATATTTTAGAAACTCCCTATTGACTAGCTGTTTGAAATATGTCCAACGGGAAAAATGGAACAAGAATGACACCTAGTGGTTCCATAGTCTTTCCATCAGGGAAGTTTCTTGCTTCTCTTCATTTGCAATGTACAGTCACATATATGCACACAAACGTACATGTTTTCTCAGTCTTTTAATTGATTTTACTTTACAGTCTTCTAAAATCAGTGTTCTTCACCCCCATGTTGTCCCTGACTCTGTAATCTCATGAGATAACGATAAATACTAGGTAAAGGAGAGATGCCCTTAACTTCACTCCATTTATATTCAAGTCTGACAGCTGCAGAATGCTGATGTACAGAAGCAAGTGTATATACTTCTTTGACTTAACTTCTTTTTTACTGAGTAAATGTTCATTTTTTATCAACTGATCCCCCCAGATTTTCTTTCATTAGCTATCAATTTTCTTTGGAGAATTGTTAGGAGAATAGGTATTAAAAAGAGAAGAAAATACTTCGGAATGTTGGCTGAAGAGGATTCTTCCACTACTATCAGAGCTTTGAAAAAGGCTGAAAGATGGATTTTCAGAGAAACTGCAAACGGAACTAGCACTTGTATGTAGATGAATGTATTGAAAGAAAATTCCCAGGCAAAATTAAAATAAATTATCATCTGTTACGTTTTAAAGCTATCCCTGACATAAATGCTTTGTAATGCTCAGTTTGATTTAAAAACAGCAATGTCATGTCTCTTTCTTAATATTTACCTGAAAATAACAAATGTAAAATCTTATAAAAAAAGGGTTATCCATAAACAAGCAGAGAGGAAAAGACTGGTTTTCTAAAATCATGTGTCTTAAATAAGCAGTAATGCTTTCATTGCTCCCTAAAATATTCTGCCCTGTGGTCTCCTCAAAAATACATGAATATTGTTGATTGACAAAAGCCTGCATAGATATGAATCAGAACATTTTAATGTTAATTTATATGAAGATGTAATGATATTCTACTGCATATTTTTCTGCTTCTGAATCTATTTCTGGACCAGTAGTCATAAAAAGGCACTGCTTCTTTCAAAGGTCTAATTACAAACCTCTAGAGAAAACAGTGCAATGGAATTTAAACATTATCATGGTCACTGACCTCGAGCAGAACAGAGAAAGCCAATCTGCTACAGTCCTTCACTTTACTTTTAAGTAGTGGTGAAAATCCATATCTAATATTGGTTATATTTATTTACATGCCATGCTACATTATAGTGACAAGACCTAAGAAAATACTTGGATTAAATCTAGACAGATAAAATGTACTCTGCTTTTCATGAGCTTATCTTTGGGAGTTAGGCTTGAGAAGTCCTATGAGCTTTCCTGTAATACAAAAAAGGAAGATTTGCTTTATGGAAAAAGCATGATGGGCTGTGTCAGGGTGTAACCCCAGACAGCAACCGAGCACCACACAGCCACTCACCTACTGCCCCTGCAGAGGGAGAGAATTTGGAGGGCAAAAGAGAGAAAATACTGCATTGAGATAAACACAATTTTATAGGTAAAGCAAAAGTCACACTTGTAAGCAAAGTGAAACAAGGAATTTATTCACTACTTCTCATGGGCAGGCAGGTGTTCAGCCATCTCCACAAGAGCAGGGCTCCTACAGTTCCCGCATTTTCCCCCAGCTTTATACACCGAGCATGACACCATGTATTGTGGGATATGCCTTGCGTTGTGATCAGCTGTCCCAGCAGTGTCCCCTCCCAACTCTGTGCACCCCCAGCCTCCTTCCTGGTGTGTTGGGGTGAGATGTAGAAAAAGCCTTGGCTCTGGGCGAGCACTGCCCAGCAATAACGAAAAACATCCCTGTACTTTCAGCACAGTGTTCGGAACAATCCAGCACACAGCCCCACACCAGCTCCTGTGAAAAACATTACCTCTATTCCAGCCAAAACCAGCACAAATTACCAGATAAGAGTCTTAATATGCTGGCCACTTTGTTGTGGATGCATGCAGACTCCTGAGAAATACTGTTTTTCATATTACCAAAGATGTAGTCTAATCTAAGTCTTACTTTGTGAAATGCTCTTGAATGCTTTTGGTTGTCTTGGTCAGGAAGACAGCTTTCAACAAATTCTAACATAATGGGTGACACGTTGAGGTTTCTATGATTGACATCATGCAGGCATGTGGAGAGGAGAGTGCAGGGATGTATACACATTCTGTTAAAAGGTTTGTGGCTTTATTACTGTGTTACATCTTTAATTCATTTTATAGCAACGAATTCACTCAGTGGATGTGGCAAAAGTTTCCTCTTCTTTTTCAAGAAAAATTTGGTCATTTAATAAGTTCCTTGTGTAGAATTGAGAATTTTGTGGTTAGGTTTCTGATTTCTGTTTAGATTGAGTCTAAACAGAGCTTCCTTGTGGCTTAAGTTCTCCATCTGTAAAATTAAGAACGTAATTTCTTTCTACTGCCTTTTATTTAGCTCTGCCTGTTTAGGTGATAAAGGTAAAGCATGTATTGATTTATTTGAATATATAGATTTTAGCAGCAAGAGAGCATTGATTCTGCTTAGGTCACCAGAAGGATCTCAGACTGGATAGGATTAAAAAACAATGGCTGTTCCCTAACATTTCAGGTCAGAGGAGCCTGACTTGTCTGTTCCCCCTTCCTTCACATAGTTAATTTACTGATGTATATTTGAGCATATCATAGCTTGGTTCTTTCTTCATTCTTTTCTTCTTCTCAAGGAAGGCACCAGATGTTACAGTCTTTTCTACAGTCTCCCTTAGTTGTATCCTCCTGGTAGATTTGAGAGTTCTAGGGAATATTCCCAGGCGTGGAACTCTATTATTTATTGGGGTAGATTGCCAGGAGATTTTCTTGCACTGTTCTGGGACAGAAAATTGACAGTTTTCCAAGCAATGCCTGGGCATGATTCCAGTTTCACAGTTTTCTTTGTAAAGTCTTCAGTGGCAATAGTAGGATATAAAAGATACATACAGCAAAATTGTATGGTATGGTCAATGTTTAAGAAATGTGTGACCACAGTGAATGGTCACCAGCAAAAAAAATGGGTAATTTCTTTTCTCATCAGCACCATAACATCTGGATGCCTCTTTGAAGCACGTATTTCTGAAGCTACCTGAATTACAAACTCACCACAACATTTCATAACAAACGAAAATGAAGCTTTCCTTAAACTTACGGCTTATTGCTACTCCTTCTAGGTTTGTTGTACAAATACTTCCTACATCCTTCTGAGGCAATAGAGCTTTTCTGGAAGGCAAATAAAGAGAAGAAAGCAAAAAGAAACTGCCTATTTTTTCTCACCTATAAAATCTTAATTTGAATGGTGTCTAAATTAATAATTCATAGCAAATACTTTGTATGATTAATCAAGCCTCCTTTTGTATTAGGCACTTTTGTATTATGGTATTATTTGCATTACAAATATACATTATTTATTTTCTCAGCATAATTGTTCTTAAAAGTATAGCTTAAGAAAAGAGCTGGGGTTTGACTATATCTGGGAGAGTTAGCAGAAAGGCAATATTTTAAGTGTGTTTAAAATACTGGTTCTGTGTCCTATAAATACTGTTTAAGTTATCATCCTTAGAATAAATTTGCTACCATGGTATTCAGTAGCCAGCTGCAGAGTAGAAATTGAAGACCTTAGTGTAAGTCCTTGCAACTTACTTCAGAGAACTGAATCAGTTTACTCGTAGTTCATCATTTGCACAGGAAGTTTCAGCTTGTATGTTAGATCTTTCTCTGGCTCATTTAATTTCCTCTCTATCAGGCACATTACAAGGAAAAAGTGGGCCCTGCCCTTTGCATCACAATTTCCCATATTTCCTACATTCTGTTCAGTGTTGAAAGTGAGAGATCTTTTCCCTCTGCTCTTTGTGAATAAATCTCAGATTGCCTCTTTGTATATTCACGCTAGAAAAGCATCCTGCCCTGAAATGTTCATTTGAAAGAGATGGTGAAAAGGAGGCACACAGGTTCATTTGAACAAAGATTCACAATAATCCTTTGTGATGTTCACCCTGCACCATCTTCAAGTCTAGAATGAAGGTTCAGGTCATTTCTTGTTCTGTCTCCACACAGAATAATGGAAAATTCCAATTTCCTGTTACAATGTGTGTGTAGAAAATCCACTTTTACACCTGAAATAGCTAGAATTTGGAACATATGAACCTAACCTACCCAGGTGAGTCTTCATATGATTTGCTTGCTCAGGAAAGTGAGGTGACTATTTCACCACACTTAGAGTCTGTTGAAGGAATTAAACACTAAAAGCCAAAGAATACTGTCAGACAGTTTTATTCACTTCAAGGTTTTCTTGCTCTCTATGCAATGAGTCTTGCTTGGAAAAACATGGCCTCAGGACCTGTGATTAAAGACTGTTAAATACTCAGCAAATGGCCACAGCATCAAATGGAAAGAAGGGGAGTGATAAGAGAACAGAAGAACAGAAGGAAATATTGCATATCAGACCAGTGTAAGGGCAAAATATAAGCTCTTACCTTATCACCTTCACTCTATAGACTACTGCTGTAAAAAAATCCTGTTTGAAAAATGATTTTTCCAGGAAGTTAACAATAAATGACAGTTCAAAAGACAGAACAATTTGCTGATATTCTGAACCTGAATAGTTAGTTGCCTGAGTAAGGCTTGCTTTGTTTTCTTTTTCTTTAATTTGTTCTCACTTTTATTACAACCCCTCAGGCTCTGGAAATGGGTATCTTCAATTACAAGTTATTTAAATCAGCTGTTCCAGAAACGTATTTGCTATTTTGATCAACTTTTGAATGCTAATTAGAATATTCTTCCTACTGCTTTTCTCCTTAGGAGCTAGAAACTCAGCTGTGTAAATCAGCCTTTGATGATGTACACAGTGGTATGTTTGACTCTGAATGTTTAAAGAGAAGGAAATGTTGCAATAGCATATTTACCACAATGATATTTGATTTCTCTTTGTTAAGGGTAGCAAAGAGTGGCAGAGGAAAAACAGGTTTTATACCTAAGTGGTTAGACTGCAGTTCAGGAGATCAGTTATTTTGAATCAGTTTTTATGAATTATTTTCTTAAAAGACTAGGATAGTTCTTTTTCAACAACACTTTTCCTGTCTGAAAATTAAATCCCAGTCCCTTATCTCAAAAATAGGACACAAATTTTCCTACCACACCAAAATGCTTTAAGGCTATTTCTAAAGCTTTCATCACTCTCCTCACAAAGGATGAGTACTACATATGACCTGGGGAGTAACCTTTTTTTTTTAAACAGTGGAGTATCTATAGGAAAACAAGTGATATTTTCATCAGCACTCTCCATACTACCTCTTTCCCCAAAGGAATTTTCTTCATCATTAAAGTGTAGGATGCCAAATAGTAGCCAAACCTAGTGTACCAGCAGGATATCCCTAGTGAGACCAACATGATTTCTCCTCTCAGTCCTTTGAAACAAATCTGCCAGCTTTAAGACAGAGAGTGCTCATCCCTGATGTGCCATGCATGAAGGTGCTGCAGTTCCTGGTGCCCAGGTCCAGCCTACAGTGAGACTGAGCACACATGCTGTCTGTATGCTATATACATATTCTGGACCAAAGCAGCAGATCAATCCCAGAATGAAAATAGTGCCTTTAGAACTGACACCATAAAGAGCAAGTACATAAATTTAAACTAGCCTAATCAGAATTGGAACTAAATGAAAGAGGATCAAATGGTCCCATTTTGTTCTTATTTTCCAACTAACCAGACTCAAAGGCTGCTAGCAGATCTCATGTCCTCCACACATATACCCTCACACAGGGCACTCTGTGGCAGGCCTAGGCTTCCCCGTAGGCAGTCCCCAGATCTCATGTCATACCTACTGGCTGGTCTAGCTTGACACGTGCTGCTGTCTCACAGAAACACATCATTATCTACAGTAGCTGGCCCACAGGGTTGTGTTCTTCTCCATATCTCCCAGACTGCCTGAATTACTTGCCAGTTCATCTATCTTGAAGCCTGCAAGCTTCTTGTACAGAAATACACAGATGGCAGAGATCACATTCCCACAGCAAAATGTCTACTGAATGTAGAAACTAACTGCTTACATGTGTCTACCCCTTTTATTCTCCTCTCTTTTCCTATGCTTGTTCCCTTCAGATCCAGCATTTCTCTGCCCATGTCTCTTCCCAAATAAACAGCCTGCTTCAAATTACTTTTTCTGCATTCAGCCCAGTCTTGCTACATCCACACCAAACTCTGCTATTTTTGAAGGACTGGAGAGAAGACTACAGGTTTGGTTATATGAATGTTTTGTGAAACCTCCTTAAGGGAAGACTATCAGTGTTTTGTCTGTGGAATTAATATCTGTGCCTGGATGCTTGTCTGTAGCTGTATTCTACTCTAGAAATTTATCTGGGCAAACTGTAAGGCTTATCTCACTTCCCTGCATAATTCTAAACTAACCAGGTGTTAGATGTCAAGACAAATTAGAAGTACTTTAGGATTTACTCACAGCTTATTATGTCAAGACTAAAGATGGAGGAGAAGGAGGTATCAGACTGACAGGAATGTTAAGATTTTGTGGTTTATTTCATTAGTTAAGCCTTATGAATATCAAATATCAGAAGCTTTTGCAGCCTGGCTCTTCTCTTTGTATAACTGAATATCTTTCAAAGCTAGAATTAACTACAAGCTGATTCTGAATTACAATCAGAACTCTGTCTTTGCACGGCTAACTGAGACTTGGCTGGATAACACTACAGGGATCCAAATGGATATCTACAGTTTGTTCTGAGAGAATATAAAAACAGTTTGTTACAGTGGTATAGTTACAGTTTTTTGTAATAATTTTGTTCTTGAATTTCAGATTTGGGCACTTCTGAAGAGATCACAGACGTGTTAGATTTCAGAGTATTCTAAAATGCTTATTATTTCCTCTCTGGACCTGGAAAACAGTGGATTTGTAAATGTGAAGTAGGGAATAAGAGAGTTTTCTACTCATAAAAAATTGCTGGGGGGAACTTGTATAAGTAGTTCAGAAGTTATCCATATTTGGTGATTCTGGTTTGGTAGTTGTGTGTGCTGCTCTCTCCAGGGGTATGCAGTGCTTCAGATTCAGTAGAAATAAACAAAGGAAAAAGATTTTTTGCCACTTTGTATTTATGTGACTATTGACAGCAGCTCAGAGGAAAGAGCATACTAGTACAAAGATTTCCACTTAATGTGATCACTAGCTAATTTGATCCTCCCTGTTATTTGATTTGATCTCCAGGAAATAAATCATTTCCATTGATTCTTACTGTGGATTCTTCTTGCTTATTTTGTTCACGTCCACTTCAGCTAATACTAGATAATTCAATCAACATTTATTGAATCTGTCATGGAAAAGGGAAGAGTAATCATGTTGTTTACAACATAAAAATAGATTTCTATCATGTGTCTCTTCTATTCTGCTTTTCAGTTTTCCTGCATCAGTAGATAATGACTTGAAATTGGTAGTTACCTTTGAGAGAAGCTGGAAATTAACATTTTATGGCACCTGCAACATGGCTAAGCACAAGATAAAATTAAAAATGTAAAAAGCTATCAACATGTTTCTACTCTGATTTTTACTGATGTATAAAAGGGTTCACACTGTTGAAGTCAGGCAAGCTACACTGACAGGAAAACAATCAAACCAAGAGATTACATCCTTGATCTGTTTGAGCATTAGGTAGTGAATATGCACAGAATGTTTTTTTTAAATTGAAATTTTAATAGTTTTGTCTTCTCAGATCATTTTATCAACATAGGTGCTTCCTTAAGTCCACTAGGGATAAATCATCTACTCTCTTGATATGATCCAAGTAAGGTGAAAACAAATAGCCAGCCCATGCTAAGAATTCAGTTGAGTCAGTGGTTGTGAACTATGTGGGTGGTAAAAATTAATTATGATGGGAGCATAATTAGTCTTTTAAGCCACTAAGGCAAAGGGATTTTATATTAGTTACTACTATTCACCTGAAGGGGTGCCATGGAAGTGATTCTCCCCCTCACTGACCAGTGATCATATTCCCTAGGCATCACGTGTGAAAATACCTAATCTTCTTAAATACAAATACTTTCTGCATCTTTGCCTCAAAATGTGAAACCCCAAACAAGTTCCTCTATTGAGCAATGGATAATTAGGACTAGATTTTATTTTGATTTTCAGTGTTGTGACAATATTTTCAGTGTTGTGACAACATTTTGATGATGCCAGTATAAAATCAAACAGTAACTCAATGGAAACTGAAAATATTTCATATGCAAAAAACTGCTTGTAATTGTATCTCTGCTCTGATTTCACCACACTTCATTTTTATGGTCAACCACTCAAAGAGGGTAGATATTTTTGCAGCATCACTGAGATGTTTTTGTTGTATTTAACAGCAAATAAGTGAAATTCTATCATAGGCAGATTCTGTTTATTTTAAATAGTTCACATATATGTATGTTGCAGATTACTGCATTGTATAATATAAGACTGCAGAAAAATCTAAAGCCCAATGTATTTACATTTTATAACATGATTTTAGTTCAGGGATAGGCATAAAGAAATGCATGAGAACAACAACTTTTTTCAATTCTGTGTTAAGGACGTGTTGAGTATTTAACTGTAGAATGTTCTCTGTTCCAAGGAAAATGGGAAAACCCATCATATAAGTCTTCCTTTATAAAGTGTCTTGGAAAGAGATGGTAATCTTAGTGAAATACAAATGATTGTGGTAAATATTTAGATAGAGTGGAAAGTCGTCACGTGTATAAATCATGTCTTATATTTTGTAACTGGAATTACAAAAAGCATATATTATTGCAAATTAAATTCAGTAGTTTTCCTCATCTCTCTTTAAAACTTTCTAACATATTTAAAACTTTGAATTGTAAAAACTCTCAAAGAATTTTCTTTCATTAATCTATCAAAATGGTGATTCATATACTGTTATATCACAGGATGATGATAGTCATTTTTCCAACTAAATGCTTTTATTAGTTGGATGTTTAATTCAGCATACAACCTAATTAGTGTATTATGTGTAGAGACTGGAGGATACCAATATTCCAATTTCAAGAGATCAGTGTTCCAGTATCTGGTTCCAAGGCTCATAAACTGACTCCTCTGCAAGAGACATAAGACAATAGTTACAGATTTTACTTTCTCCATGCTGCGTAAGAGGGGAAACTTGTAAGAAGCAAGGCATTCTGATCTGACAGGAACTGTTTTCTATCCCTAAATTTGGACAAATCCATAATCTTTAATAAGTAAGCAACATATAGATTTTTTAAACAAAGAACTCCTGCAACAGCTGAGGACAATAGTCCATTTTGACTAGTGTCAGATCCACAGCTGTGCCCAGTCTCCACTGATCCAGAAGGAACACACAAGAAAAAAAAAGGCATAAATCTAGCTAGTTATGCATCATAAAAACTCATCTTTGTGAGGTGTCACATACGAATTACTATTTCTTCCCATTAAATATAAAGGAAGCCTAAGGTGACAGGCCCAGTTGTAGATAAGTGTATTCTGTAGGTGGATGAAGTCTCCCTACCATGCCTGTAGAAGTTCAGGAAAATAATGAGCCAAAATAATGCCAGTAATGTGCTGGTTTATTTCAAAATTCAAGAGTGGATTTCTTCATCATAATACTTTGCTATTTTTGTATAGAAGATTCTGGAATGAACTCAGACCCTCAGTTGCAGTGCAGTGGCTGTTCATTTTCTTGCACAGAAGAGAAAAACACAGACAAGATAACTCCAGCCCAGACTGATCTCATGTCGCTCCTGGAATTAAATACAGACCTTGGAAGAGCTACATCTTTTGGAGAGAGGGGACATGTTATAAAAATGAACAGCTCTTAAATTTCCTCAAAACCAGGTGATTTATTAAACAAGAGGAAATTCGAGATCAGTTACAGAAAATAAAAATATATTAAAATAAAATATAAGTCCGGGTGCAGTGATAAAAAACCCTTTAGCCGAACCAGCTAAGAGGCTTAGAGCAGCAACCCAACAGCACTGTGTTGGCTTTAGCTAATCTAAAGCCAAAATAATTTATCAGGGTTCTGGATAGAGACTAAGACCGAGATACACAGTGCCAGATCTCTCCTG
>VYXC01003790.1:275263-310866 GCA_013397175.1 Platysteira castanea | reverse complement strand
TAGTCTAACTAATTAATCTGGTATCTAAGTAGTTTATGTAACTACACTAATGATAACTGTCACTGATAACCTTTTCATATAATTATTTAAACTATTAGGAAGTGTGAAACAATAATTGATTTTAAATTCAGAACTAAGACAGGTAAACTACTCTTTAACAAGAAACATTGGGATTTTACACTAACTATCCTTCTTTTAATAACTAGAATAACTATTTTTAATTACTTTAACTTAAACAATTAACTATGCAAAAGCCAATTAATACCAGTTCATAAATGACAGGACACCTCCTATTGTCTACAAGAATTTGCCAATTCTAAGTCCTTAAATGTATTTATTTCACTTAAGTGACTTAACTTAGGAGGAAGAAGTCTGGGGGTTTGTGTCTTTGTAGAGACTGGTGAACTGTTTTCATGGAAGTTTGGAATAAGAAGAAATGAGTCTTGCAAATTCAGTAGGATGTTAAACATCTATTGGGAAAATGTAATAGCAATGCTGTTTTTTTCCTTGCAGGCATGTTGCACTAATCTTGCAAGAGTAAACTCCAGAAATTCAAAGAAAAGACAGCAATAAAGGTACATTTGAATGAACCAGCACTGATCCAGCAATCTGTAAAGGAATGAAATAAACCAATGAAAAAAGATGCAGTCAGTTTAAATGACTAATAACTGGAAATTGTGTATCAGCCTGAGAGATAAAAATACAAATAAAATTTCCTTCTGAGATTAATTGAAAATTCAATTCAGTGTTACTGCAGAAAATCCATAAAGCTCAAGTAGCCTTGCCATGAATTTGTTGATAGGCAAAAAAGACAGGCTGTGTATCTTACTGCTAGAGTCAATGGTACTGAATCAGGACCTCTTGCAAAGGCAGAAAAATATTTTGTCTATGTAGTAAAGATCATAGTATGAGATTAATTAAGTTCCCTTCTCATTATTCATCAGCTTCTCTTTCACATTTGGAAAGATTTAGAACTGATTTAGATTTAAAATAGTTTAGATTTGGAACTGTTCTTTGTATCTATATTCTACAACTTTATTTAATTTAGTACTAACCCTGCTGCAATTATGGGCAGATTAAGGTACTGCATAACAACTGCAGTCCAATAAAGGCTGACCAGAAGCTAACACCAAACTCAGCACTTTTCACACTTTGGCATTAAAGTTTAGAAATGAAGAGTTGGACTTTAATTCCAAGATGAATGTAAAAAGCAGCCAATACTAAGGTGCAGTGCAGTCCTGTTGTTGTTGTTGAGAATCCAGCAAAGAAAAGTATTTTTGATTTAAAATACTAGTGACTTATATAGCACCATCTGTTAGTACCATCATAAAGGTATTTACCTAGAGACACAGGCATCTGATAACTATTAGAATAACTGTTATTTAAAATATTGTGACTACACTGAGTCTTCAAGACTGAAAAAAAATATGAGTACAAATCTGTAGTTTCAAACACAATGGAAATATTGTGTGATTTTCTCCTTTTAGAATAAGAACACAGGAAACCAAAAGAAGCCATTAGAAAAGTTAAGAAACAGCCAAAGGGTTGATTATCCAAGGAAGTGGAAGTGCTTGCCAAGATGTTTGTTGAATGCTGAAGGTTCACACATTCAAAGGAAACTGCACAAATTCAGTGCAGAAATCCATTGTGGTTCTATGTGGAAACCAAACTCAACTCAAGACAGTCACAAATCCACAGAATCATTGAACAGTTTAGGTTGGAAATTATCATGGGGATCATCTAGTCCAACTTTCTGCTAAAAGTAGAGCTAACTTCAAAATTCATACATGTTACTCAGGTCGAAGCATGAAGATCCCACAACCACTCTGACCAAGCCGTTCTGTACTCAACAACTCTTTACAGTAAGAATATTTTCCATGCATCTACTTGAAATTTCTCTCACTTCAAGCTGTGATCATTTTCCATTACTTATTGCATCTCTGAGAAAACTGATGTCTTTTTCTAACTCCCCATTAAGTACAACAATCAGATCACACTTTAGTGCCCTCCTTCAATCACAAAACAAAGCCAACCTCTCCAACACGTCCATTCATACTGTATGCTCTATTTCTCTACCCATTTTAGCAAGTAAAATGCTGGCCAGCTCTTTCTTGGGCAATAAAACACCTGGATACAAGCTCTATGTGGAAAATTACTACAGACTGAAAATTGGAGATTAGAGTGAAAATTGCTGTCCTTACATCCTTTCCTAGGCACCTGTTTTGGGCAACTGTGGAAGAAAGAACACTGGGATAAAAGCACTTTAGATTGACCCAGTACGTCCGTCTTTATATTCATTATTATAAGCTTATTTGGTTTTCCTTTTTATTGCCTTCAGCAAAAAATTTGTATTACTACAGTGCTTTTGATCAGTTATCCTATTCTAAACAAAGAGGATCAGGGCCAAGTATGCTCACTTGTGAACATCTTCTACCTATTCTCAGCCAATATCAGGCCTCTCTTTTGTATGTCTTCGTGTCTTATTTTACTTTATTCAAATGAAACCTTGCCTGGGACTGGTTTAATAATCAAAGATTGTTGGTTTTACTGTATTTATCACAGGTTAAATGCCAAAAATACTGCACCTAATCATCTGCTTGAAATAGGACTCCAGAGAAATAAAAAAGTCTAAATGGACCATTTTCTGCAAAAATAAAAGAGAAAGTATAAACGTCTTAATCCCCTTTTAATATTTTAAATGAATAAAGATATTTTTAAATTTTACTATATGAATATATTGTATTTAAACTCCACATTAAAATATTCTTTCTGTAATGCTAATCAAAATGGTGATTATCAAACAGTACAGTGTTTGCCTGGGGTAGAATTTATTTTTATAAGAAATATAATATTTTCTATTCAAATATGCCAGATGTTCAAATTTTCTTCAATAAAATGATATATAAAGAAAGGATGATGTGCTTTTTCCTAATCTCTGCTTTTTATACTCTCACCCCATAACGAACATTTATAAATTCTTTCACTTCTTAAAGTCAAAACTCTAGTGAAACGGGATTTCATAGTGAAGATTTTCCAAGCCTTATGAAAGCAAATAGAGAAAGAAAAGGAAAAAAAATAATAGGGCACAGCCTCATTCCTTTTCTTAAACAGAGGATTAAAGACAGCATGACAACCATAAAGTTTCTCAAAATATGAGTATTTGAAGTGTATAATGGTATCTAGTGACTTGCTGCACTTTCTCACACAGTGCATGGCTTGCAACATCCACAAGTCTACTATAACAATCAATAGTCGGGAGCAAGTCTGTTTGTGCCTGTCTAAAGGAGAAACAGAAGACAAATGTGATTTGTTTGCCTGGAGTCTAAAGAAAATATTAACAAATTTTGGGGGTTTTTATGTTATCAAGCATGACTTCACAGTGCTTCCAACATCATAAGAGTTGAGATCTTCTGTTCACTCTGAGGTCACAACTACTTTTCTAGCTGTTCATACACCTCCTCTGGTATTTTCCTCCAATACACAAAAACTTGCAAACAAACTCATAGCCTGAAAACTGCAGCTGCTGTGGAAAATATTCATTCTCTAATCAGGTCCTGTCTAATTATCTTCTGTCAGAGAAGAGAGCTCTTTATTCAACAGTACTCACAGAAAACTGGGTTTGGTGTCCCCATCATACCTCTTCTCAGACAGATGTCCTGCTCCTCTTCTACCAATTTTCTCAATTCTGCCATACAATTCTTTTGTACCAGCGTTCCCTACTCCATTTCAGCCAAAATAAGATGCATTATCAAAGGATGTTGAAACACTTCTAGGGTCATTTATTCATATTTGCTTAAATTTATAACTTGGAATGTTTCAAGGTCCACCAGTACAGGAAGACAATGTACAGTCCAGTGCAGAGTCTCCCGGCTGTCTGGCTTACATCTGCCTCTATCAGCTAAAGCCTAAGAACTGGTCTTCAGACTGAGATGAATAAGTTCCCCAGTCCACCTTTTCACTGAAATTAAGAGTTCCTGATTTCTCTGGTACAGAGTTTCTTTGAATATGGTGAATCAACAAATATGCTTTGAAAAAATTACACTTTCTAATTCATCACATGACTAGGTGACTTTCCTTTTAATTTGAAAGCCATATTGTTCAAGACATCTCCCAACTTTACTGGGAAATTATCTTTCTTATTTCAGCCATATAGAAAGAATAACACAATCCTAAAACACGTCTTAAAGCCAAACTGTAGATTGTCCAGGGACTGCAACTGTAATTCTCTGTGATACCTCTTTTCCCCAGTTCAAGATGTCTCTGCCTGAGACATTTCTGTTGTTGGGATTTGTGTCCAGTTTATAATGTTTAGTTCCATTCACTCTCAGAATCTCATTCCGGTCAATACTGCATGCACCCCCTTGTTTTAGTCTTCTACTTCTTGCCATTGAGGTTGTCCTTGTATACTGCATTTCTTCTCTGTTTAAAGGCTGGTTATATAATCTTCCTGATTATCCCATGGCCACTGATTTTTTTCTCCCATTCAGCTGTCATATATCCACACTTGATAATGAGGAGCCTGCTTTGCATCATTCTGACTAAAAAGGTTTACACAGGTTGAGAGTTTCTTTCTTCTTATTACAGTTCTAAAAAATAAAGGTTGGCAGTGGTTGGACTAAAATCAGCATCTTATATGAAGATTGCCGTTATGTGGAAGGATTTCTGTCAGCTGTAGACATTAAGTACTGAGATGCCATTTAAGAGGTATGAGCCAGCTGGAATGGGATTAAAAACACATGGCAACATCTACATTACTAGATATAGAAATACTTCTGGTTTCTCAGGTGAGTGTTCTGGTGGGGTGCTATGACCTCCCGAAACCGACTCTAGGAGAAAGTCACTCGGCAGCCACTGCATTCACACACACACACACACACGCTCCAGATAGCTTCTCGACACACTGATGGCAAAGAGGCAGGAAGGGTCCTTGTGTGGAATTTCCATGGCAGATATTTATTTCAGCTCCATGCGTGAAGGGAAGCCAGGGACAAAAGCTATCAGGGGATGGAGGGTCCCAGGTTATATACAGGGGCGGGGAAAGCACCAGTGACAGGGGCGGTACATAGGCGGGACTAGGGTACAGGAGCCAATGGGAAAATCCAAGGGGGTGGCAAGGAGCAAGGTCCAGTGGGAGGGTGGGGAAGGGAGAACTTTCTAAAGAAGGAGCAGATAAGGTATTGATGCCATGATGATTTTTTGCTTTTATATACCCCTCTTATATACTTTTTCATATATCTTTCCCCTATACTCTTTCATATACTCTTTTTATGCAGCTTTATGTATGCTTAGTGCTGTTAGCCCACATACTTGTAATTCCCTAAGTCTGATAACGAGCTTAGACCCAAAGTTCCTTAAGCCAAAAGACTAAACATCTGGGAAGCCTTGTAGTTGGGGGTCAGAGAGCCCCAGACACCAAGGTCCTCTCTAGAACACATTCTGTAAACCAAGATAGACCCATGCAGGGGGAAGGTTCCTCAGGAGGGGGCTTCTCTTGAGCCTCCCCTTGGGGAATCTGTGATAGATATGCTAATGTGCAAGGTCTATAATTGTGTATGCGAATCATCATGTGTGTACATTCTCCAAGGGGGCATTCTGCGGGGTGCTCCCTGCCTGGATGTGATGTATCTAAGGATCCTTAAATAAATACCAAGATAAAATGCCTTTTTCCCCTCTAACTGTGTTTGGCTTTTAATTCTAAGCCCAGGTAAAGGCATCAGTATAAGGGGGCGGGGAGGTCAACTGGGGAAGCAGAACTGGGATACATTTACAGAACAGGGCATTCTGGGAGAGGCCTTTTTAGTCACCTTAACCTGAGGAGCTCTCTCGGGGTTTGTCCCTTTAGGGGACTCTCTCATTTCCTGATTGGGATATTCACTGGCTCCCACACTCATGTTCAAGGGTTTATTATGACTATACTCCTCTATAGGATGAAATCCAGGTAAGATTCATGTCTTCACCTTTTACCACATGCACTGGATTCTACTGAAAGTCAGACATATATTTGCTATATACAGCACGCTACATGGTCACCTTTTCTAGATGGATTATCAGGGTGTCAGGTTTGCAATAGTAAAATGCAATACTTTACAACCAATAAGTGGCAACACATCGTCTAAAACTTACATGGGTAAATTACCTTGGAACGCAGGTGAGATTATGTTGTCCTCTCAGCAAATACAAGTTCAAAATTACATAGCATTCATAGATGAGAATGTACATTCTGGAATGTGTAAACAGCTTATAGTTCAAATACATTAAAAAACTCTTCTTCACTTTGGCATACTTTTTTGCTAAAAAGAACATTGTCTTCTCAATGAAACTAAATCCAGACATTCAGATCAAAAGTTCAAACTATTGCTCATATGTGAGGATTTTCATGTGTTGCTACCTGCCAGTAATGAAAAAGCATATGTATTCTCTCTGTTAGTGTCTGTGTAGGATCTGCTATTGCTCCTCTTCATTATTTCAAGAACCATATATTTTGCTTGTGCTATATTACTCCTCCCACACTTCCTCCCATGCTGGTTTTGGCTGAGACAGAGTTAAATTTCTCCATAGCATCTCGTAGGAATGGGGCTATGTTTTGAATTTATGCCAAAACCAGCAGGGATGGTTTTGTTATTGCTCAGCATTACACAGATTCTTTTCTGCCTTTTTTGTTCCTCATACCACCCAACCAGTGAGGAGGCTGGAGGTGCACAAGAAGTTGGAAGGGATTACAGCTAGGACAGCTGACCCCAACTGACCCAAGGGTTCCAGCAAATAAAAAGCCTGGACAATAGAAAAGAGAAAAAGAACAGGTTAAGACAGTGATATGTTCTGGGTATGCTTACACTAGGGGACCTGAGAATTCACCTCACTCCTCTAACTGGTTGCACCCACAGCTATGTCTTGACTGTACACAGAACTTAATTCTGGAAATGCAATTGCTTTTCCATGCTGGAGACAGATACTCAGGTATCAAAGGAAGAGAAATCTTTGTTTCTCTACTCCATTGCCAATTTAAGCAGGCAGGTTTTGGCAACAGCTGTTTGTCTGTCTTGCAGGAAAGGTAAGTAGGCTGAAACACATTAGGACAGTCTTCATGCTGTTCATTTAACAGACCAGAAGCACTACATCCACCCACATCCCTCTTCTCTTTTGATCGCAATGCAGCTACTATTACTGAGAAAACACTGGATTACATCCATGAAAAGAACTGAAAGACGGTCCCTCCCCCACAGTATGGCACAACGAGACTTCTGTAAAAACTGCAGAAACAAAAAGTTATAGGTGGAGCTTTTCTTGACTATAAATGAGCTAGTTCACACCATTCTTATTTCTGGAACAGACATTTTCCTAACACAAAGATTTTCTGATCATTTCAAGAAGTGACTGTAGAAGATTGCAGAACAAGACTGGATGGGCCTAATGGGTGCCGAATGCTTAGTGATGAGCCTTAAAGGCACCCAAAAGAAGTACTGCCATGGCCTTCTCCACGGGGTGCTGTTCTTTTATTCCCTGTTCTATGTGTCATGTTTGAGTCTGGGGAGCAGCTTGTTTGCCAGAGGCTCTTGATCAGGGGCTGTGACTAAAGCACCACACAGGGAATATTGTTTTCTTACTCACATAGAGCCCAGTGGAGTCTGCCTGAAAAAAAGTAAGTTTTTGTCTGTCCTCTAGTCAAAACACTCAGCAAGGGCTAAATTGGTTACCAATTTTGTTGGGATTTAACTTCTCTCTGAAATTTCTTGGGGCTGCTTAGAAATATGTTCTCTGTAACCTTTTCTTTGATAGAAATGTCTTTCTTGCTGTAACCCTTTCATAGAAAATCACTTTCCATTTCAATTCTTACTGTGCTGCTTAAAAAAGAAATAACTTTTATAACAATCTTCAAAATATTTTTTGTCTTCTCCTACATTAGTGTCAGAGGCTAAGATTTTTCTCCCTTTCAAAGATTTTTCCTTCACAGATGCACATGGGCCTAATTAGAGCCCTTGGCTGAATATTTCTAATGAAAGAAACTTCACATTTAAAAGGCAGTAGTATTGGAATGCATCTCATAAAGAAATCTGAAGGTAAGCAGTAACATCTCAACAGTGAATATTGTTGTTTTTGGAAGAATATCACCACTGGGAAATTTTCCCTGTACTGGGGGGCAAATTTTTTTGAGGGTTGAACTCATGCCTAAGTTAGGCTAAATCTGAGCTGAAAAGCAACAGCTTCCTTTGTCACAGAAGGATCCTTTACAGTCATTCATTTCATCACACAATTTCCTCCCTCTGGGAAAGACACAGCATCATCTCATAATGCAGTGAAGTACTTTGTGTGTAAGCATCTATATCCTGTGGTGATAAAACTGAGATACCGCTGTTCACCAGACAGACCATCCCTTGAAGCACCCACGTTCCTGTGTGACACCCCATGGGGACTGATGGTGCTCTGCTGCACTAGGCTTTATTTGCTCTGAAGCTAAAGGCATTGCTGTACTGTTCGTAAAGAGTCACTGTCCTCCACAACTCTGCTTTAGCAATTCGAGCCCATTAAAGGCTCCCTAAATACATGGATCATTAAGCTTGATGGCATAGCAGCCGAACTTTACAGTCACCAGCTTCCCCCAGAATCACAGAATCATTCATTTATAAATCTAGATGAAAATGCCTGCTAAGTAAACTGTATGGTCACAACTATTCTGTAGCTAAGATCTCTGGCACAAATGGATTTCCAGGGATTGAAAAATCAGTGTGAAAAATCAGTGATGCCTTTGCAGAATGTATCTAGTTACAAGACTCTGCAAGTTCTACTCTCAGTGGGCACTTTGCACCTCATCCACATACAAACTGAGACAACACCTCTCAAAGATCTGGGGAACTTGTTCCCTGACTTATTTGATGTGACACTGCAATTTTTCCACTTGCCCATATTATTTAACTTAGCAATACTCACAACCTAATTTTTTCATCTCATTTCAGTCACATTCTGTCTTTATTTGATTAACGCTATACCTTTGTTTAAGGTTTTAAAATACAATGTTACCTACCAATCACTGTCAGGATGATCTAGTGCTTTTAGAGATAACCCTTTGATTTTGCAAGTGTTTTTCCTAATTCTTATCAGCTTCATTTGCATTACCAAACACTAGGGGTGATTGTAATCCTATGTGTGATAGTTACTCAGACTCCAATATCTGCCTGATCTTTTATTAGCTGATATTCTCCAGGTGCCTGTTCAGTACCTCCCTCTAATCCCATCTTTTTGATAATTTCATTATTCTTAAGGATAATTAACATCACTACTCTTTGCCTCTCCAGCCCAGAGGTCCAATGCTACTTTTTCCAGTTCAGGTCAATAGACCACCAGATACTGTCTTCCTTAGCTGAGCTGTATTCACCATAAATGCTTTTGGATAACAAGGTTTGCCAGTTATATTTTCTGTGTAAAGATTTTGGCAGACATTTTTGTAATACTGAACAATTAAACTTTTCCAGGGGCTGCTGGCCTCTCTGGCTATACATGTTCAGATGATTTTCTGTCTGCAAACCCTATTTCTACAATCTTACCTTTAGCTTTGGTTAAATATATTAGCATGGTGTAACGTGCTGTCAGATTCATAACAAAGAGCAAAACTCAAAGGAAGAACTGTATTTATCTTTTTGAGGCAAGGTTATTCTTTTCAAGCGATAGCTGGTCACTGTTATCAGCTTTTACATATCTGGGAATCCGCTGTTTAACTTCTAATCACATGCTAGACACCCATTTTGATAGTTTTACAAATGAGTTTTTTATTCCTATCAGATAATTCTGGGTATACAGGATAACTCTGTCAGAATTCTCCCTCACATAACCTTTTAACATGCTTTTTATAGCTTCTGTCCAGAAAGTCTCTAGAAAAACCTTATTTTTGCCTTAATTTTTAACTCACATTAATTTTTGAGAAAGGTGCCCTCTGGGAACAAAATGGGAACTGACATCCTCAAAAGACTGAACTGTTTCATCAGCAATAGTTATTATAAACTTCTGCAACCCTGCCCACCAGGAATGAAAATTAGAACCTAAGAATAATTTACGTCACTGAATAATGATAACTTATGGACCTTAGTGACGTGACTCAGACTTCACTGAACTAGACACAAAAGGTGCAGAATAGAACAACTTCCCTAAGTCATACTTATGCTGCTTCTACTCTTTTGAGAAAGTATTAATTAACTCACCTACTTGCTCAGGAGTTCAATACACTGAAGTTAAAATGCCGTGCATTTTCATTTACCATGCCTATATGCTTCCCAGCTAATTGCAAACCTTCTGTTCAGACCACAGGCAGTTTTGGAGTGGGTTGTGGGTTTTGTGTGTGTGTGTGTGTGTGTGTGTGTGTGTATACTTCAGTTCCTTCTACACAAGAGAATTAGCACTCTGAAGTCGTGGAGACTGAAGACTCCCTACAGGTGGCACCACTCTGAGGACACTGTGATTAAAAATGACTAAAGGGCTGTGACAGCAATGAATCCAGCTAAACAGACGTGCAATGTGGAATAAAATAATTCCAGTACTCCGTATAATGGGAGTCTGGGGAAGTGGTTTATATGTCAGACCTCCTTTTTTGTGTGTGTGCTATTGTTACTTATTACAGCCAGAGTTTAAATGAATGACTCACAGGTTGATCTCATTTAGAATATCCTCTGGGGACCTGACCAGGAAATGATGTGTCCTGGTTTTGGGCTTCCTGCTCCCTGCTCAGAGTTTCTACATGCACATATGCCCACTGGTTGCATAACATGCCTTGTCTACCAGAGGCAGTCAGGGAAATGGTAAAAGATGTCAATGTTAAACCAGGAATCCATTTGATTATTGCAGTTTCAGCTGCATCATATTAAGAGTTTTAATGGATGATCCCATTCTTTAACATTCTTCATATAGGTATGTGGCTCCAGTTAAGTTTGAGAAACTTAGTTCTTCAAAATCATTAAATGTTTGGGGTTTTTTTTAATGTAAAACACTCACAGATGTCCTCCATGCCCCCAAAACATTTGAAAATTTTAAAATATGCATTGATATGTCTATGCAAGTCCTAGTGGGTGATCTGTTGCTTGCAATAAAATCCTCAGATAGTTTCCCCTGCTTGATGTTAAAGAGAGTCTTTTCAAATCAGGTAATTTGCTGGTTATTCACTGAAGAAAATTCTCATTATTATTTAGCTGCAGAATAACTTGTCCCTTGAGACTTTTTCCCCAAGGATTTGTTCATTCTGATGCTAATGTCACTTTCCGATAACATATGAAGGTCAGTCTTATTAGAAAGATTTTGTTTCATTCTGCTAGTTAGGGTGGTACTTTTATAGGCTGACAATCAAACAGCAATCAGTCTATGAGATACTTTTTCGAGTAATAAAGAATTTCTTAGTGTCTAGGTTCCCAATTTTAATAAGACAAGCAGATTCTTTGCTTTTTATCCCAAAGACCAGCCAAACTTGTTACATTAATCAACCCAGTTTGAAGCTATCAGATTTATCTACCTGACTGATAAAAGGTTTTAAGCTTTCAGAACTATGTTTTGAAAAAAAAGATAGAGTGGCCAGCATCCATTTACTGGATGATTATCCTGCATCAAAAGTATTTCTGTGTCCATAGAAAGGGATCTTTTGCGTTCCTGCCTGAAAGTAAACTGAGAATAGGCAATTAATTCAAAGTACAACAGAATCTCACTTAAAAACTCCTCTGACTGATTAAATGATAGAGGTTGTAGGGTGCTGGAGACATAGTTATTAAAATAATTTCTGTTTCTTGCAGTTCAGATTGAGTTTAAAGGTAGTTTGTGAGTAGCAGAGAAACAGTGAGAAGTGGGGACATTGTCAGGGATTCTGGACAGATGGATGAAACTTCTGTTTATCCGTATCTGACATATCCATATCTGAACAGCTTTGATGAGAGACCGCAATATTTCCTGTGTCAAAAACAGTGAAAGACCCCGGTATTTCCTGTGATAGAAGCAAAGAAAGGAGTAGTACACGGCTATTACCTACTCCCTCCCTGTTATCTCTCTAGGCAGATTCCAATCCAATATTTCCCAAATTCTGCAGAACTCAAAGTAATTCAGAGACTAATATAGGTTTGAAATGCTGTAATCAGAAGAGAACAACAGTCATCATGATCCTGTTAAAGGGGATCTGAACAATCCTGTACTCCCCTGGAAGGAAGTCAAAAAGGGACTTAAGAGCGCCACAGCTTGCAGAGCTGAAGAAAATCACTAACAACTACACCAGGGCCCTACTTTGTCTGACTCTTCAGCATTGCAAGACAAGTAATTGTTTTCCAGGTTGAAACACTGCACAGGAACAGATGTGTTCTGTTACTCTGTAAGTGCATGTGAGAAAAAAATGTTCTTCAGACACACACATCTGCTGAGATATCTGCAACATTTGTTACAGATTCCTGCTAGCTTTTCTAGTTAGATTTTTAAATATGAGCATTCAAAAGTCCATGAAGTGCCTGTGATTGCACCACAGCTAGGAAAGACTGAAGCTGCCCTGGTTTCACACACCTGAGTCAGTGTTGTACGGGGTGCAGGTGCCCAGATGTTGGCAGTGGGAGATGAAGGGAGTCTCTGTGAGGAGAGGCCAGGACTTCTTCATGCTGGATGCAGCTGTAGCCAACCCACCCACTGCAGGGCACAGATGAGCCCATGACCGAGGTAGGGGTACTTCAGGGGAAATTCATGTAAGAAAAGAGTAAGGGAAAAAGTAGAAGAAACAGCTCTGCAAACGCCAGGGTCAGAGGAGGAGGAGAGTGCCATGGCCAAGCAGATACTTGCACTGAAGCAGGAGAAAAGTGTGAGGACCACCCAGCAGCAGGTAGAGGGGTTTAAGTGAGACTGGGAAAGGGAAAAGGAAAGATGTTGCTTTAATGTTTGTCTTTTTGTTTCACTCTACTCAAATCACTAATTAAATATTTATTTTTATTCATAATAGATTAAGTTCTTTTTCCTCCAAGTAGAATCTGTTTTGTCAGTGATGTTAGTCATAGGAGGTCTTCCTGTCTTTCTCTCCACATGGACCTTTCTCATTCCCATCTCCCTGCTTTCTCCCCTTTGTCCCACTGAGGGTGTGTGAGAGAGCACATGGGTGGTATTTTGGCTGCTGACCAAGGCTAGTCTGTCACAAATGGCAGAGACTTGGGTTATTTTTCAACACATAGGCCAGACACACTTCAAAAGATGTTACCACATGCACACATACCTGTGCAGGGCATTGGCACAGAATTGTATCCTGTAGGTTGATACAAAGCTTTTTTGGTTCTGACTCCCTTTTTTGTACAGAGGTGGGAACAAGTCACACTAATTAAAACACTTCCTGAAGATATTTTTCCTGTTTCTCAAGAAATTCTGAACTTTTGGTACATTCTGAAATGAATGTCCTTGCCTCTTACCTATCTCAGGGACACAGGGTCCCGCCACATTTACCAACCTGCTCTCCATTTTCCCCTCTGTCAGGTCTGTGCACCTCGTGCCCTGCGCAGCCCACTCCTTGGGAACAGTCCAGTTGTTGGTCACAAGCTCTATGGAGTACACTCTAAAAGCCCTGTGAAGCACACTTTGACTACTGCTTTAGCAAAACCCATATATAGGCACAAATTCTAAACAGTTCTTCATCAAGGTGTTCATTATGTGTGAAGATTTCTTTTTTCCCCTCTATGCTTTATCCTAATAGAAATAATTCTTGAGGTTTTTATCTTAATAAATGGATCAAATAAATCCCCCCAGAAGGTTTTACCAAGTTACAATACTTCCTCCAAAGTTAGCAGCATCACTTCCAAATGCACAAGTTGTTCCATTCTTGGATACTTAACTCTATAAATAGGAGGATTAGATTCAGTTTTCTCATTCCCCAACTCATACATATGCTTACCTATAATTGAGATCTCTTACTTTACATCTCCTTGCTAAGAAATTAGGACTGTGAGTATCTGAGAGATAGGATGAGAGAATTTTAAAGTGCTTGATACTTGTCAAATTCTAGGTATAAATTAAACTCTGTAATTAAAAAAATAAAGCCACTTAAATACCATTGGAATAAAAAATATTAACACAATCTAATTTGTATATGCAGCCATCTAAATTCAAATAAAGTAATGAATAACAGTTTATGCTTCATCTGAGGTATTATCATTTTTTTCCTTAGAAAATAATCTTAGAAGCATTCTATATTCACAACTTTTGATGAGAAGCATATTTTTAGTAAATAATATCATTTATAGGTGATAATAGCTTTAAAATCTGATTTCTTGGAAGGTGTGCAATATTTCTACTTCTTTTTTGATAAATGTAACTGCAGCTAAATTACTCTGCAAATTTATATGCAGGAACTGCGGTCACTAATTGGAAGCTGAAAGCATCAGACACTCCAGTAGCCCTAGCCTATTTCTGTACCAAGTAATAGGATTATTGAAAACTCTGTCCTTACATATTGTGTTCAAGGAGAAAAGCACTGAAAAATTCAAAGGTTTAATTTAGGCACCATTAGAAATATACTGCAATCTGTGGACTATTCTGTGCTGATAGGCAAAATGAGCTACTCAGCAGGGAGCAGGAAAGAGTGTATACAGAAAAAAAAAAAGAAATTAGAGTGGCCTTTACATTCATCTCACTGTATGGCATGTACTTTTCATTACTGCTTATACATATTTTGGTTCATAAAATTCAACAGTATAAAGTGGACATAAAACATGCATAGTGTTTTCAATTCAGATTACTAGAACAGACCTCTTAATGGAAAGGTACTAATATGAGCTATTTCCTTCATGTATGACCCTGAAATAAAATAGTTCATCAATCACTTCCAGATAAATCTACCAGCTGAGCAAAAGTAATAGACTCTTAGAGGTCAAAATATTGGTTGTTATAAACGTCTGGTTCACTTCCTAACAAGATACTTTAAAGTTTCATCAAACTAGAGCATTGCTTTCTTTAAATAAGACATCCTGTGCAGCCATCCATCCCACTATTTTAATTGATAGATATTTATAAAGTAGACTGTTTGGACCATAACTTTTCTATTACTCACTCTTAGCAAAATGTAGGAAGGTATCACCAATTCTCATATGCAAGAAAAGACATAGTTTTGTATATATCCACAGCTTCCTTCTGCTCACTGTAGAGGCTTTGAAGACTCAGTGAAAATCTGTTTAACAAGATCCCGCAGTTGTCAGTATGGCTGTTGGTACTCTTAGTGTCTTTCATTTCACTGTATTTCATGTGCAAATATATCAAAAGCTTTGCTTTCAGGAATATTAATTATAGATACCCCACATGCCATCATCACAATGTGGTGATAGTTATGTTCTTCCCCATCAAAACATTTATTTATTTTTTACTTTTTTTTGAATTTTATTTCTTTTTTTTTTCCTTTTTAAATATTATTGCTTGAATATAAAATTGGGTGTGTGTGTCATCCTTTGGAAAACAGGAGGATTCAAACAAGATGGTATTAGAATTCTAATTTTGCTCAATTTCATTCCAAACAGTATTTCTGCAGGCTTTACTGTCTTTACAACATCACAGTATCATAGACTCCTTGGTATAAAGATAAATTCTTCAAGGAGTATGCAAACGTAATTTTTAAACTTTATATTAAAAATAACTTCTTCATGATGCAAAGTGCAATTTTTATTTCTGATTGATTTATAAAATGTAATCTATACCATTCAGATTATTTCTTTGGCTTTGGCCAACTTTTCTATCTGAGCATGATTTTAAACTGAATATTTTAATTAAGGTAGACCATTAACAACATTTAATATTAACAAGTTTCAAAGTTATGCATTTTTAAAACAGAAGAGAATATTAGTAGAAAAGAATTGGTGGTAATTTGGAGGACAGATATTTGATATATTAATGAAAAAAGAGACATCCTTGAATTTCTTTCAACCCAAGAGGGTGAAAAAGAAACTAAAATTAGGTGGTATGTGGAAACTAATTTAAATAGGATCCTGCAAGAGTGAAATTATAATACCTCAGAATATCCTATATTTATTGTTCAGAAATGTAAAGGTTACAGAATTCTTCCTGATGAAACCATAAGTTGGTTTTATTTTACAAACAGAGTTCTGAGGTAGGCAAATCACTGAGATTCGTTCCTATTTTCATAATCATGAAAGTTTGCCTTAGCTTGGTTGTTTAAGTCATAACCAAAGAGAAAGTTCATCTGGACATACTATGGGGTAGTCTATTTTTGTGAGATGAAATTAAACAGTTTCTTCTTTCACCATCCACCTTCCTAAATGAGAAATTTATTTACCTGTAAGGATGTCTAAAGATTTTTAGCTTTTATATATTTTTAATATATCTGTAGCTTTGTACATTTGAAATATATACCTGAATAGTTTCTAGCATTTTATTACATTTTAGAATAGTAGATTACCCTTCCTCACACCTTATGGCACCTTCTTGAAATTTTGTTTAGTCTTATTTTCAAGAAAAGAATTTCTAACAAGGACACTCTGTTTTGTAGCAGCACCCAGGAAATACAACAAAATATAGTGCAAAGAACCCTTGGAGAGACTCTAAGGGGCAGGCCCAAAGGCGGGTTACCAGGGCAACCATTCTCCTATTGGATGTACTTGCTAGATATTCTAATTAATTAAACTTCTAAAATTTGTGAAAATCCAATGCCAAGTGTGGGCATGGCTATATTTTGTGCACTTGAAAGCTTTCATTAAATAACTGCTCTTTATGTTACCACTTTAATATCGTTAGGAAAGCTTGTCTTTCCATTCTAGGCAACATCATGATGAAACATAGGTTAAAGATTTAAAACATGTTCTTAAACCCTGGACTTTTCTGAGAGGATAGATTACCTCAACCTTTAGAAAAAGAGGCAGAGAAAAATTTTGACCATGTGCTGTCTTCTCTTATCTTCCCTGGTGACTGTATGCCTTCTATCTCCCTTTAACAGGTGATCTAGCATGTATATTCTTCTGAATAAGAGCTCAGGGAGCCAAAGCACATGGCCAGATCTAAGTGAAACAGCTTGAGCCTGTACATTACCCACAAGGAAGATAGCCCTGAGACAACAGAAGCAAAATTCAGCTTTGCTTGCTCAGCTTCTGCCATTATCCCTGGTCACTGTGTGTATCTTGCCTCACCACTGTAACTATTTCATAATGTAGTTATCTTATAGAGCAGTCTCTGCAATCCTCCTGAACATTCACTAGCTGTATATTCATCAAGAAACTGAATTTTTATGCCAGGTGTTGCAATCAGTTCCTCCCATGTGGTTTCTTTCATGATAAACGTTAAGGGTAACTCTTGATTTAGCACCTTCTAGATGTAAATAAATGCTTCTATTGGCTTTTTGGATCTTTAAATCATATGAATAGCTGCTGAGATGATTAGCACTATTATTTGGTGGATGGGGATGCAATTTGCTCCCCCTTTATAGCAACATTTATCATCCTCACCAGACTGGAAATGTTTATTCAAATAGCACAAATAAAGAAAAACTAGAAAGATTAGTTATTAAAATAAGAAAGATTATTTTCAGGACACACAAAATGAACACATTACTTGAAATGGAACAAAAGAGCAAGATAAGCGAGGTGGAAAAGAATTCAATTAAAATTAAAAAGTTGGATGAAAAAAGTGAATGATTTTTCATAAGTATGCAGTGAAGCTGATAGGCCAAATGCAGGATTCACCCTGGGTTAAAATAAGAAGGTACCACTGTCTCAGTTTGGTCAGGAATGAAAACTATATTGGTGGTACAGCAAGATGGAGATGGCCTTTCTAAAACAGCTGCCAATAAAAGAGTTTTCAAGAAGAAAGATGAATCAGCAGCTCTCTTTTGCTGCATCATGCACTTCAAAGTGAATACTTTTTCTACTTTGTCTTGTCAAACGTTGTCAAAGTTCTAGTGGATTTTGGAAAATCTTTTTGCAGTAAAATATTTTGGACAGATAAGAAAAATGCTGAAATGAGTTTTGCTAAGACAAGTGATTTACCATTGAGGAAACATTGTAAGTAAATTACTCTTTTATTTTTGTTTTCCTCAGATAATTTCATAGAGGCCTGAGCAAGTGGTGATAAATGAAGTAAACATATTTCAAAGAAATTCAAACTAAATCCATCAACATTTAGTGACAGAAGTGGTCCCACTGATATCTGACAACTGTTGTGTGCACGAGAACTTCAAGTATACAGAACACTGATGCACTGGCCCCCATTGAACATAAAACAAGCATATTTCATTTATACTCTACTGATGAATGTTCTGGGGGTTTTTTCCCATTACACTGAAGTACAGCCTAAGTGAAAAGAAAACTAAGATTTGGAAGACGAAATTTTAGGATATTAGCTCACAAATATTTAAAATCTTTCTGAACAAGCAATCCATTACTTCTGCTTTTTTCACAGTGTCAAATCCTACTTTGTTTTTTACTAGGTAATGCACATGGTCTTAAAGGAATAATTCTCTCTTTCTCTTATTTTTAACCTTTTTCAAGGATGATTCATTCCAGAGATTAATAAACTATTTTAAAATGGGATTAACCTCTTTTTGGAAGTGCTTCTCCCTCCTACAGGAACCAACAGTCATGTTTTAGTAGCACTCGGTTGCTGGGATGAATATCAGTGATAAGAGTCAGGCATATTTTCTACTTGTTTCTGCTAAAATGTCAGCAATGGCCCACCCTAAAGAAACCAGCCTGTTTGGGGGGAATTTTTAGAACTCTTAATATCATTGCCTTTTCCTAACCTCGAGGGTCCACACTGTCACAGTTCCAGAAGCAATGCTGGAATCCTGGGTGGACACATACAATTAACATATATTAATGCTTATTAATGTGCATAATTATGTTCTATGAAGGCACTCTATGTGTGTTAGGATGATGACAATAAGTTCAGGATAACTACAGTATCTCCACTGCCTTCTCTCCTGACTGATGGTTTGCTACAAAATGCTTCCTGTGGCTTATACTATGAGAGTGTAGTATGTTCTCATCACCTTCAATTGACACTTCTGTTAGAGTCCAGAATTATAAACAGAGCAGTTTACTGTCTGCACTTTCCAAAGTGCTCCTTTCAGGCCAAAACACAAGAAAACAATTTGGTTAGAAAGTCGAGATGAGAACGTATACAGTGCAAATCTGGGACTCAAGGCATTCTTACTCAAGTTGTGTGTGTACATGTTTACGTGACAGAAACATATCGTGACACTACTTTTCTTGCTTTTCCTCCAGGCATATTGGGTTTGTGTGGCAAACTTTCAGGAGCAGCAGGGTGGGGGGCAGGGGGAGCATTTCAGCAGTGGTTTCTCTGAGAAACTACCAGAAACTTCTCCTACATCCACTAGAGCCAATGCCAGATGGCTGAGACAGCCATGTCACTGGCCAAAGCTGAGCCCATGAGTGACAGTGGTAGTGCTTCGGGGACAACATATTTAAGAAGGTGAAAGAGTTACTGAGGAGAAGGAAAATGCAGCAAGAGAAGAGAGAAGTGAGTGTATGTGAGAAGAACACCAAGGTCAGTGAAGTAGGAGGGGGAGGAGGTGCAGGTGCCAGCCTAGAAGCTCATGATGAAGACCATGGTGAGGAAGCTGTGCCGCTGCAACCCATGGAGGTCCATGGTGGAGCAGACATCCACCTACAGACCCTGGAGGACCCCATGCTGGAGCCAGTGGATGCCCAAAAGAAAGCCATGACTCTGTGGGAAGCAGGTTGCTGGCAGGATCTGTGGCCCTGTGGAGAGAGGAATCCATGCTGGAGCAGATTAGCTGGAAGGACTGGTGACCCCACAAGGGACCCATGTTGGAGCAACCTGTTTCTGGAGGTCTGCACCCCTTGGAAAGCACTCATCTTGGAGAAATTTGTAGAGTACTATCTCCCATGAGAGGGATGCCACACAGAGCAGGGGAAGAATTCCTTCCTCTGAGGAGGAAGCAGTGACAGAAACAGCGTGTGACACCCATTCTCCATCCCACTGAACTGGTGGAAGGGGAGAAGGTAGAGAAATGGAAATAGGGAAGGAGAGATAGTTGAGTTGAAGGTGTTTTAAGATTAGGTTTAACTTCTCATTATCCTCTGATTTAGATTGGTAAATTCAATTACTTTCCCCCGGGTCAAGTCTGTTTTCTCCATGACTGTAATTGCTGAGTGATCTTCCTGTCCTTACCTCAACCCACAAACCTTCTGTTATACTTTCTCTACGCTGCCCAGTTAAGCAGGAGGGTGATAAAAGGGCTTTGGTGGGTCCCTGTCATCCAGTCAGGCCCAGCCTACTCCACAGGCATGAATTCCTCTTTAGTTTACAATACAGTTGGACACAGAATCATAGAATCATTAAGGTTTGAAAAGACCTCCAAGACTCCAAAAAACTCACTCAACAAGGCTTTTAAAAGGGCTTACAGTTGTTCATGTACTCTGTTACGCTCATGGGAGAATTACTAACAAGATACTCTCAAGAGGTCAAAACAACAAAAAAGACTTTACTGGCAACTTCAGAGAATCAGAGAACTTTAGCAAAAGGTTTAGAGCAGCATTCAATCAACATGAAACAAACACTCCTCAAAGCATTAACTTGGCCCATTCAACTCATCAAATTCTAAGCCCATTCAATTTTAAATTGAAGATTCTTTAACAAGGGAATTAGAAGAAGAAAGAAAAAGACACTAAAGATATGGAAAAAAAAACCCCAAACATAGGTACCATTGCTGGTCCTAGCAGTGTTCAGCTGATAGAAGTTCTAAGAGGAGGTAGGGACAGGATACATGTTTCCTCCTGTTCTGCTTTAAATAGCCCTGGCCTTCCTCAAACCCCCTTCCCCAGGTGGGGCTTGCAGTCATTTGGCCACTTGGGAGCTGGGTGAGGGGCTCCAGAGGCAGGTGTGGAGCACTGCCTCTGTGTGCCAGGGACTGGCAGCCACGGCAGGGCTGGGATACAGGCTGGGGGGAGGGGTGGGGTGTAAGGGGCAGTTCAGCACCTCACCAGAGCAAGACACCTGCCCCTTGCCCCACATGCGCACCTGAAACATTTTGAGCCAGCAATCCTTCCAGGTGCTCACACAAGACCATTGAGCCCAGCCTTTGACAGAACAGCACCATGCCAGATAAACCACAACACTAAGTGCCACATCCAGACTTTTCTTGAACACCTCCAGGGATGGTGAATCCAACACTTCCCTAGAGAGCTCATTCCTATGCTTGGCAACTCTTTCAGTGAAAAAATATTTCCTAATGTCCAACTTGCAGCTCCCTTGGCACAGCTTGAGGCCATTTCCTCATTATTCTATCTATTACCCCATGCTTCCTGCACTTATTTCACTGACTTAAATTCAAATTATGAATTTTTCACAGTAGGCATTATCTTTCTGTTATGTGTACTCCCTATGCTCCACTACAATGGGTCCTTGAACTTTGCATCACATTCCAAGACAATACTTGAAAACAGAATGCTCTTGATAGATCTCTAAACTATTAAAAATGAAATTGTGCATGATGGCAAATAATTTAGCAATTTCTCTATGGATGAATTAAACAGAATTCATGTATTTCTCAAAATAAGCTAACGAATAACAAAACATGCTGACAACTTGGGAAGTTACTAAAGAGGTACAAATGCCAAAATGATACTCTTTACTTATCAGCAGAAGAAATTTTAGAAGATATGTTGCTTCTGGGCTGACTGCTCTACAATTACCTAAGCTATGTCCAAGCCTACTCCAGCTCCAAGCCCTACAATGCAGTTACCCCGGGAGAACTGCAGGACACCATCAGGAAGCTGGAAAGTGTTATGAATATGGGAAATGTCTTCACAGTGAAGAGATAATAGGTGAAAAGGCAGGGTACTGTAATTAAAATGTAGCTAAGAGCTACAAACCAATATTTAAACTCTTGAAATTCCTAGCTTTGAGAAAAATGAACCGATGACCCAAAGCAATCTTGAACTGGTGAGAACAAAGATGCTTCTATATAGTTCAGTTTGTTTCCTCTTTGAGCAAGTAAATACATCAGCTAAGAAGTATTTTCCCAGACTTATTATGCACTGCAAATATTAAATAGGAGCATAAGACACAATGCAGTAACACAAAACAGATAACTGAAGTGCAAAGGAAAAACTGAGTCCTATTTTACCACACACAAGCAAGGCACTGAAGGCCTGTAGAACCTGAATAAATGTATTAGAAGCAAATTCTGAGATTAATGATGTGTTGTTTTTAATAGAAACTAAATTCTAACCATCTACTGAAATGCTAAGCAGCATATGCAGGAGACGGTTTTGTCCCTACTGCAAGAAAAAAATATGCGTTTACTGATTGTTAAATTTCAATGCTGACAACTATGCTAAACTTAGCAAAACTTAAACCAGGTCACAAATATATAACCATATCAATTCTCTCTGCATCATTTTCTGCTTCAACTGATGAAGAGGAGATTCAAGAACAACTTTTACTGAGAAAAATAGCCTGATATATCAATGAGTCAGTACATTGAAAATCTGTACATTATTAAACAGATTCTTTACACACTTTATTTGATGGCATGCTTCATTTTCACTTAGGGTATGTGTTACTACAATTCACGGCAGAATTGGGCATTGTAGACAAGTGATTATTTATTCCATCACATATCGACTATATCATAACTTCCAAAATGCAAAATATTCTTTGATGATTTGAGCTGGGAGTGTAAAGACAAATTTTTGGTGTAGCTGCTCAGTAAATACTCCAAAGAAAATTTTCTGTACTAATTATATTCCTGTTCAAGGATAATGTCCAATGTATATTCATCTCTGACAATTTGATTGTTAATTATCCTAGCAATTCACTGCATGATATTTATTTATATTGTACATTAAATGTTTCCTGTGTTTACTAAAATATAAATTACTCTTCTATATATCATAGATGCACTTGTTTAAATTTGAACAGACTGCTTCTCTAGAGGACAATTGTAGCAATGGATTTGCCTTTTACTATACTTTCATTCACTCACTGTCCTTAATTCCTCATCTCCACAATTTAATTTTTTCTTTCAGAGAAGAAGATATGGAGAAATACCTTTCTGGGAGTAGAGAAAAATGTTCATTCCGCTGCTGAAGATCAGGAATTCTAGAGGTTAGATGTACTCCAGTTTTGAAGACAAGGCATGAGACCCAAGAATTGTCTTCCTGTCCTGATTTCCATCTTTTGCTTTTGCTCTCCTTCTCTAAACATCTTCCTTCTTCTGCTTCACAGCATCTATGTTCTTTCTATGGCTTGTCCATTCCACAGCTGTTGGCAGAAAGGGATGAGGAGGATTATTATCCTCTGGCAATGGGGAAGCATGTGAGAATATCCCTCCTTGGAGAACTGGCTGCCATGTCGTCCTCTTTCTGCACACTCTTTCTACCATTTAGTTTTGAGAAGATTGTCTAGAGTTGCTGAAATGAACCCAGATGAATGCTAGTTGGAAGGTCTTTAGGAGATGTCTCAGTTTTCAAACTGTAATAACTTCTCCTGTGGTTCCCATAGAAATCCAGAGGTAAGAAGTTGTTGTCTCAGTGTCTTACAGAGCTGGGAACGTTTTTTCTTCTGTTGTACACTACAGAGACAGACTAGGGTGACAGATTCCAGACATCGTTTTATTAGTTCCTGAATTTCAACAAAACCTGATCTTCTCATACATCTTGAGGTTAAGGGTCCATGAGGCTCTCTTACTGCAGGCAGGATCCACAATGCAACAATCTGAAAAGCAATGTTTTGCTTTTATTAATGAGATTTATTGATAATGAGACCTTTCTTTGTAGCTTATTGATTATAGTATGTTTCATTATCTCTGAGTCCTCATCAAAGACAAGAGGAAGGAGCATATCTGAGCCACAGATGATACAATAAAAAAATCTTTCCAGACAAAGCAAAGTCAAGGTCTTTTCTCCTCAGTTTCATGTGTTACTTCTCCAGCTAAAAATATACTTTCGGTACAGACATAACTGAATTATAGATGTACATACCATTTAAAATAAAGAAAACTAGGAATCAGGGCAAAAATGTAGTGGTGATAAGTCTCACGTGGTACAGAGATTTTTTTTCTATCTACCTCTCGGAAGTTTTACAAATATCCACTCTTTCTCTCTGATTTTTTAAAATTAATTTCTTAAATATTGAGAGAATCCAAAGGGGGAAATGATTATCATTATTCTTTAAGCATTTTGTGAGACACACCTAAATGTTTGAGGTACATACCCAAATCTCCATCATTTATATTGTAGGCTTGTTTGTCATCTGCATTTATGTTATTACCACAGTATCTTCACCCTTCTACAAAGCATTTAACCTGCAAAAATTCCTGATGGCAGAGTAGTAGTATTAGTATTCCCTTCATGTAGAAGCAGCAGCAGCAGGAGTGGTACTAGCTGTAGCTGTACTTTTTTAGGAGTACTCTATGGTGCAGTAGGAGTATTGTGTGGTATAGTAGTGGTAGTATCGTGTGACTGGGCAGACATATGGTAAAGACTATTATTCTGTAAATATTGAAGCATATACTGAGGTAACTAGGTGTTTAGAGGGCTTTTCAAATTTCAAATTATTTGAGCTTTTGAGCTTTTCGTATTCACATCTCTATCCATCCATATAGTTTTACTGTTCCCTCAACAAACATTCAGAAGGCTTTATTTACATTGCATTCAAATGTTTTGGACAGTTCTAGCAGCTGCATAATTCTTGGTCCACATTCCAAATGAAAAAGGATAACTCATGGTCAAATGTAGCAGAAAATATTGCAGGTTATGCAACTCTGCAAATTATTCAAATTTCTTAAGCCAACTGTGTTTGTTGATGCTGACTGTATGCAGCCATGACAATCAAATGCAGTACGGAATTTTCTTTGCCTAAGTTCAAACAGTGGGCTGTTGAAGTCTACTAGTTCTCTAACCCTTGTCCATATTTAAGATGTAATATAGATAATTTTCAATAGTCAATGCCTACAGTATGTTTTTCTAGTTTTGTAACCCTATTACACCAAAATAATCTTTGTCCAACTGTTATGGGACCAGAGAGGTACCAGACCTATAGGGGGATAACGCCTGCGTGTCTGTGGTGAAGTGGTACAACAATAAGAAAATTCTTAATTTCCACATCTCAGAAAGACTGTTCTTCTTCATTAAAATCATGAAGTAATGTAATAATTCATGCAATGACATTCTTTCATCATTTCAGAATCTTTTAGAAATACTGCTAATGAAATGCCACGAAATGGCAGGCTTTGACAAGGTGACACAATAAGTAGAAATGTCACATCAATATAGTGTACACAGGATTTTTTCTTAGATTTTAAATACACAATTTAAAAAATGTCTCCTTTACACCACACCATCATACATTAAGGTCTATTTTCCTCTAATTATACATACAACAATAGTGTATTATAATAATTTTAAAAATCAAACCTGCTTTATTTCAAAACAAAAGTGTAGGAGAACTGATACACAGATTTCTTTAAATGCCCACCATTAGGTAAAATTATTTTTTTCTGAGCTGACTATACTGCTGAGAGCCATAGTAGGAACAAGGTAGGTTAGATAAGAGGTACTTGGGTTTTAAGTTTGTCCCATGCCAGCAAATCAGCATCACCTAGTGCTTACTGGATGATTTATGGGATAAGAAACTATGCCCTGCAGGATCTTTTAGAGGCTAAATGCTTGTTAGATGACCAGGCAGGGAACTATTCCAGCGTTCCTACATTTCTGGATTAGGATAAAGGTTAGTTCAAGGATAGTTATGGTGATGCTCAGGGTGGTTATGGTGCTTCATCTGAGTCCTTATCTCTTAAATCACTGGATTCTTGTTGTTATCTAGAGTTCCACTAACTGTCATTACTGATTTGTACTGAAATAAAACACACCTCTAAATAATACCGCTTAAGCAATTCGCAGCCTTTAATTACACTTTTACATATTTTTCGAATTAAAATATCTCTGGCTTTCAGAACTTCCTTGAGCGAGTAGGGTATACCTCAGCCTCTTAGAAAAGAGACCTCAAAATCATTTTTCAATTATTTCAAACAGAAAACAGTTTTAGATTTTATTTTGAAGGAACAAATGTCTTCATTTTACTTAAATGATAATGATGCCTTGAGGCAGAGCCTTCATCCCCCGAAAATTTATGAAGATATAAGAGTGTCTAAGAGGAACAGTATTTGGTGACAGTCGAAACAAGAACACAGGGCTGAAAAAAGAGACTTTGTCCTTTGAACCAGGGCCTGAAAAGGGTGGCTTCTCTTCTCTACAAAACAAGTCCTGGATTGAATGGAGGCCAAGAACCACCAGAGGCATGGTGCCAGGCAGCAGGGCAACAGGACAACAGGACAAGAGGCAACAGGCAGAAACTCATGCGCAGGAAGTTCCACCTGAACACAAGGAAGAACTTCTTTACTGTGTGGTTGACTGAGCACTGGAACAGACTGCACAGAAGGGTACAGAGTCTCCCTCACTGGAGACATTCAAGAACTGTCTGGATGCAGTCCTGTGCCATGTGCTCTAGGACAACCCTGTTTGAGCAGGAGGCTGGACCGGATGACCCGCTGTTGTGTCTTCCAATCTTACACATTCTGTGATTCTGTGATTTCAAGGTAAATGCTTCCCAAAACAGTGTGCAGCACATACATGCTATCCCTGTCTCCTATTGAAGGCAAACAGCCTTGAAGAAGAAATTAAATGGAGCTTTCATTCAGCCAGCCACCAACGTGAGTCAACCTCCCAGTCTTCAGTAATGTAGGACAGCAGTCTGCCTGGTCTACCTTTACAAGCAGAGTTGTATCTCATATATAGTCAGCTGTGCACACTTGCCAAGGGGTTTTACAAAGCTCAGTTCAGCTCAAAATGAATATTGATAAATGACTGCAGGAAATGGTGGGCTGCCAAAATCAAAAACCGCCATGTATCTTTTCCAGTGGCTGTGATATGTTTTCTTTAAATATTATACCACTGATTAGGTGGGAATAATTTATTTCTATTGAAGTGATCTTTTAAAAGAGTTCCCATATAAGGAGCTTTTCTACTAACAGTGTTGCTCAGTGCAGTGGACTGAAAATGGTAGTGAAGGGGAACATTCTTTTCAGCGTACTCCAAGTCAGTCTATTCCGACAGGCAGCAAGAGCAGGTAGTGATTTGAGACTGAAGTCATATCAGACTTCAGGCTTTGAAGTGTATGAGAAAATACGTTCTTTGAGTCTTATCACTGTCTGTTCATCTCTCTGAGCTATTTTTTGAGATACTGTGAATGCAGTTTGTTCTCCTTCTGTGAACTGTATTAAATAAACTCTATGGATTTACTGTGATAGTATATTTATAGATATGCTAAATGTTTCATTTTAACACTAATCTGCTAAGATATTGGTTTTACATGGTTCCTTGCAAAACACTAGGGAATCATGGTCATGATGGAATAATGCACTAGCAAAACTTATCTTCTAACTATCTCTTCTTTCTCCTAAAAGAAGGTACTGAACAGAATGCATCTTGTCTTTGACTATACAAATTTCATATTCATAATTCACTGAGTTTCACTCATTAACACAGGTACTATTCTTGAAATGTGAAAAAGAAACAACAAAACCCTCCCAAAATTAATTTTGTAGTCACACCTAGGGCCCAGTAATTGTTTCATAAAGTTGATTTTCATAATCTAACAGTACTAATGAAATTTTATTTTAACTGTGATTTTTAAGTTTTGATCAATGTTTTGCAAAGTTTCTATTTTATGCATATAACATGACCAATGATAATGATGAAATTTTTTTCATCATAAGAATAAAATATTTTCAGGTCACTGAAAGTCTCTGTGACTGGTGAGTAGTCTAACCAATTTAAAAGATTCAAAATTTTCAATCAGATAGGTACAAATCACCGAACTGTTAATACAAATAAGGCCTTCTTTTAAAGACTATGCTGTTATAGCCATGTATCTGTCATGGCAGATGAGGTTAAAAATCCACAAAATTTCACAGTAACCATAGGTTGGTCTTGAAACCATGACAACACTGTGCCAGAGGAATAGCGAAGAGTACCCAGAAACAGAAATCAATGAAGAGTCCCCACATACAGAATACTATAAATCCTTATTTTGTTGACAAATAATTTTTTAGATTGAAGCAGAAACTGTAATAGAGAATAAAGTTAAATAATAACTTGATGGTACCTGATAAGATGGAAATAAAACCTCAAGTTACCTTAGGTGATTATATTGCTAAAAAACACACCCCCACAGAAATTTGTATATGTAAATGATAGTATAATGAACTGAACCAAGACCACCACATGCGCATTAAGAGTTTTGTTATGTAAGTGTGAGTGACTAATCACCTGTTTCTGCATCATTCTTTCTTTGTTATCTCTCTGTATAAAAAAGTGTGCTTGTTTCCTAAAAGATATGTCAGCTGTGTTAGACACCTGGCACCCTTTTCTGTAGTATTGTAATAAAATCAAGTATCTCCACTCCATATGTTGATTGGCTCTTGCATACAGGGTGCAAAAACTGTTAACTGGGACATGTGTACTATTTGAAACTACTCTGCTGCGAGGTGTGTGACAATGACTCACATTCACCCACACTCTGAAGGGTAAATTTATCATCCTTCCCACCAAACTCCTCCATTTTCTACAATTCCTGTGTACTCTTCTCAGTGACAAAGGCACTCTTCCCCCATTTCCAAAACATGTCTTTTTCCATCCTTCTTTCACCAGTCTGATTACAAATTCTGAGTGGTCAACAGCGTTTATAATTTCAGCAGTTTAATTTCCTCTCTCAGCTTTCCCACCTTTCCTGACTGTTACTTTGATCCTTTTCTCCCAAGGATGGGAGTATCCACATGATACAACTGCAGCAGCCACCTGTTCTCTCCAGACCTACTCTGCCAGACACACAAACAGCAGAAAGAAAGACTGGACAGCAGTCTTTGCGTCTCCCAATACAAAAGCAACGTGTAAAGCTACCTTGTACGTGTAGACAACTTGTTCTCCCCTCCTAAGTACACTATAAGGTATAAACAGGTGTATCTACTTTCAGCCCTGTTCTTTTTGGCAGCCTTTATCCACAAAGTTTGGCAAATAGGGAAGGAAGCCAGATCGATGGGATAAGACCTCTTGAGCTGGCAGGGACCCGTGCCTGTGGTGCCAGCCAGGACATCTGCTTAGGCAGGAGTGAATATGTCCATTGATTCTGAGTTCTGACTTTTTTTTTTTTAACTGCTCAGGTCTTTCTAGAATCCCAGATAATTTCATGTGATGAAAAGTTAGTCAGCTAGGTAGCAAAAGCATTAAATCAGAGATCAAATTTGTCACATTCAGTTCCATTTGGATGAGTAAGTAAGCATCAAATGTGGATCACAATATATAATAAATGATAAAAGCAAAGTAAACACTTTAAATCTCAATTCATTCTGCCAATGCATTAAGGATTCATTAATGGCAGCGAGTCACTTTTTAATAAAATCTATCAACAGAACATGAAAAAAGCCCCTGTGGTTGTCATGGTATTTAATATAAAATGTATGGTAAGACAAATGGCTGATTTTTAATGAATAGATCCCACTCTGTAAAGGCAGATATTTAGGCTCTAAAACCATGTAGCACACACAGCAAATTGTCTGGATCTAGGGCTTTGCTACTGGAATTATAATTAGTCTGTCTGCAACTCCATCTGTAAAACGATTCCTTCTCAGAGCATGCAAAGATTCTGTTGTGGCAGCAAAGAAATTTCATAAATAACAGCAAGAATGACAGCCGCAATATGGAAATCTCTTTTTAACCCAAAAATATCAACCAAAACCAGGGGCTAATCCTTAAGGAAAATCTTAAAATATAAACAGCTCAAAAGTGATAAAAACCAAAAACCTATAAGATAGATATTTTCTTAGGCAAGAAAAAGTGTCAGGCTCTTTCTAGAAATCCAGAGGAAATTTTTTTCTGACTCACAGGGAATATATGAGTTTTATGAGTTGTCTATGTGACAAGCAGCAAAAAACACAGTATCTGGGAAGCTATGCTTATTTATTATTTTTCCTTTCTTTCAGCTGATGCTTCTAAGAATCTTGCTTAAAACTCTTGAGTTAAGGGATTGAAAAAGTCATCTGTTCACTAAATTATTTTGTCTATTTTATTTGCCTCTTCTTCGCAATTGTAAATACTCCTTTCTCTTACCTGAATTACACATCACTTGTAAAAGAAACTATTATAGCCACACAATACTTTGCAGGGTGAATGATTCCATCCTGGCACAAAGTAGGTACTCCTGACTCTTGTTAAATGTGAGCAGACACCAGGATCTCATGAGAATGCAGAGGCACTCACATTGCTGGTAAAATGGGGCGCACAGACTCCAGGCACACTTAAGATTAAATGTGTATCTGAACAGGTTTGGTTAGAAGTGATGTAATAGAACTAAAATTGGCCCAAAACCAACTTCCTCATATAATTTTTGGGTGAATAAAGAATGAAAAGTTAAATATTTTTGCCTCTAAGAGCAATGTTTCGTTAGAACTATAAACAAATACCAAAAGACCAGATTTTTAAACCAGAAAATATAAGCATCTGTAGGAAATTTAAGTAAAAACAAAGAACTTGGAATAGGGTCTACTCACTGAGGTGTGTATTGTTTTCTGTTCTAGAAATTTATTTTAATCTCAACCTGTGTATCCAAGTTTAGAAATATTCTGGGAGATTCCTGTTGTCTCTCCAGAAAGTTTGTCCAGGACCCAAACTTCAGCCCTAGGACTAGGCAGGTGCATAGGCCTGTTCTCTGCTCTGTTTGCCTGACCAGTGATTTCTTCTCTCTGTGCACTGGGACACCAAGCTGATAGACTACAAGTAATAGGAGTAAAACCAGGAACTGAAACACTGACTTGTTGGGGGATTATTACTTGTAAAGTGCCTTAGTATAATTACTAGAGTACAGAAGAGACAGAATGAAGAGGATCCCACTATCTCTTTATTATATTTAAATACAAGAAAAATAGTGTGACAGTTAATATGGTGATTATTTTGAGGATTTGTAAAACTAGAAATCACATAATTTGATTAATTATATTGATTTAAAAGAAAAAAATTAGAAGACAGTGCAGGTATTGATTTTCAAGATCTGTGCTCAACAAAAAATTCTGGGATGCATAAAGAAAGTTGAAACAGATTCCCTCCCACTCTGTAGTCTTTTCTCCCCAGAAATTTGATTTTTCACTTGGATTTCTTTTTCGACCAGCTTCCCCAGGTAGCTCTCAGACATCAGGGAAAAAGAAAATTGTATGGGAAGGAGTGATACACCATCTGGCATCTGGTTTCACTATTTGTGTGTTTGAGACATGCATCTAAGTGTTCAGAAATATCTTCATATGCACATATTGTATTCAAATGTATGGTAAAAGAGCAACAAATCTGCTTTGTTGCAGATTCTTTGATCAGCTTCTGTTACAGACAAGCAGAAAGTGTCACTCCATTACATGCTTGTCAAGAGTTCTAATATTACTAAAAAGGGACAATTCTCAAAAACAGAGATTCAATAAAAATATAACTTAGGGTACATTAAGACATGCCTAGATTTTAGGGTTTCCACTGAAGTTAATCATAAATATTCTAGTGCTGCTTATAGGAAGAGGTTAATGGTACTGTTTAGTGACCATCCTAACTCATAGTTTATTCTTTCAGAAGGCAGACTAGAACCTGTGGTAAGATAAGATTTTGGGGCCACAACATAAATGTCTGATGCCAGAAATAAATTTTGACATAATAATACTGCAAGATAGTTTAAATATATAAGCAAACACACAGCTGTTGTTATAGTTTACATCAATACTATTTCTTTCCTCTATTGTTTGACAAAAATTAATTAAAATTAAATATCTCTGTATTTTACCCTATTCTGTATAGTCCTCAATTTACTGTGGTTGGAATACAAACTGGGGACATTATTAGCAAGGGTCTGATGTTAAATTAGTTAAATTAATATTAGCATTAGACTTTGTCTGACCAAAAGTACTGCTATACCTTTTTTTTTCCCCCAGAATCAATGCATCTAAACAGAAGAAACTCCTAGCCTTTTGGCTGAGGCTGTAGTTTTACTTAGCTTTAGTTTACACAGAAGGAAAGATTTATTAGTATAGAAACATAAATTTAAAGAATAGAGGACATGACCTATGGGAAACCTACAGGAAGCAGAGATATGGAAGGGTTTCTAAAAGATGTATCAACAGAGTGATTAGACAGGTAGAAAGACATACATGGTGAGAACAGTTGCAGAAGCAAAGACAGAAAATGATTTCAAACAAAATAAAAGGCAGTGTAGAGGTCAAAGACGATGAAGAAATATTGTAGAAGTCTAAGGTTTTGCTAAAATGTCACTAAAGATATTAACAAAAGTAGTGCCCTTCAATGTAGGGGATAAATTGAGCATAAATAAAGGGGGAAAACCAGCCTGCATTTAATGAGCTTGAAGTAAAAGGGATGAACAGGCCAGGACAACAAATGAGGATAAAATCTAAGATAAAGGTGAGATATCTTTCAAAGAACAAAGACTGCCCTTTTTATATTGTTAAATAAAAGAACCAGAAAGTAGTGAGAAGTTATGTGGAAGGAAAATACAAAGGTAAGAGTGGTGTGGAAGAGTTTCAGAGTTAAAGAGAGGTCACAATAACAAGAGCAAAGTTGAGGGGAGAACTGCTAGAAAATATGCAGATCAGCAGGGAGAAAGAAGAACTGAATGTCAGGAAGAAAACAAGGAGGCAAAAGAAGATGAGAAGAAAGTTGTGCTGCATTTCAGTAATACCATCTTGCAAGAAACTGGCAAGGCCCAAATGGGGAAGAGGAAGAAGAGAGGGATGAAGGGAGAGACACAGAGAGAGAGGCAGGGGGGAAGGAGAAGACAGAGGAGCGTTTGAAGTCTGAGTCAATGGTGGGAAAAAACAGATGGAACTAAGGAGTTTTAAAGTAGCTGGGAAATAGTTATTTAGGTAAACAGATGGTAGAACTGAACAGAAAAATCAGATTTGTAGTGAAAAGAGACAGCCTTCACAAGTACTTAAGAAAATATTCCACTGTGTTGGGGAAAGTATGAAATATGCAGATTCAATGACATGACAAAATAGTAGTGGTTAAATGAAGTGGTGGAGAGCCAGGAATGCACTGATCAGGAACCAGTGTGAGGACAGAAGAGAAAACAAAGAAGAGAAATGTTAAACTCAAATGTAATCTGAAAGCTTAGCAGAGACTGAAGGCAGAGAGGGAAGGGTATTCCATGAGAGTAAAAAAACCATTTTTTTAAATGAGAAAAACATTTCTTAGTGACAGCTACAAGCCACTGGTATGGTAGTGTAATGAGACGGGGCATTTTTGGAATTTTAGAACAGGAGTTTTGGCTCACATCTGGCAGTTTTATCCTTTTTAATGCAATAATTCTTCTACAGAAATCTATTCAACTTCTACATGAAATACATGCGGATAAGGGGGGGTTTATGTGTTTTATTTTTCAAAACTTCCAGAGAAATTGCATAGATTCCTTTTAAAAGTGTGAAAATCTGTATGTCATTATTCAAAAGGTGGGGTTTTTCCAGTTAATTCTTCAAGCTCATGAAAAAACTCAGTATATGAGGAAGATGACAGTCTAGATGCTTTCTCTCAGCTCCTCACTGCTGTAAGTTTTCTGTTTCATCATTCTTTCTGTGCAGATATGTGTAGCTGAATTCCCCAAGTTATTTTTGCCACGTTTAGCTTTCCTTTCATCTATTTAAACTTCGCGATCAGTTTATTAGCTATTCCCAAAAAAGGTCCTGCCATAGCTCTGTAACTTTCTTTATTCAAACAAGCTCTGAAAAGCACGAATAATTTTCTCCTACACTCTTTGTAAAACAGGAAGTCTTACATTATTTTTTGACTCCAAGAGATATTTAGAACATCCACGGGCAAAATTATCACCACCTCTGCTGCCATTTTTCCCCCTGAGGAAATACAAAGTTGTAACATCAATAAATATGGCTTTTCTGGCTAACCTTTCACCCTGACCTCATATTGACTTAACAGAATCTTTACCTCTGTAAAGAACCAAGAGTTGGTCAGGTCCACAGGGGCAGCATATGTTTTCACAATGAAAAGAACAGTTCCCATTGCTCTAATATAATTCATTTTTTAAAAGCTTTGTGGTTTCTAATGACAGCTTCTCTATGCTGTAAAACTGAGCACTAAAAAAGTCACAATACATTTAAGATTTAAATGTTTGAAATGCTCAAAACTAGAGGAAATCTGAATATTCAAACCAGAATAACTATGTTATAAGTTACTCACACACAACATTTCATTTCAGCAATGACCTTGTTCCCAAGCAAGAATTTAGGGGAAAAAAAACCACAACTCTGGAGAGTTTTTTAAATGCATGCCTCATCAAGTTATCATAATTAAATCATCATTTTCATCAAGCAGTAAAATGTGACCAAAGAACCATGCAAAATTATTAATCACAGCACATATACATTTCAACTGCAAACGGTTTAAGATGCATTTATTGAAGTCTTCCTAAGATTATAATGAAATAAAATCATGTTAAATTTTGTTTTTGGAGGAGGAGCTAGAGGTATTGCAAAAAGTTTATTATTGAAAGTATGAAATCCCCAATCCTTAAAATTATTGATATGGATAAGGGGTTCATTTTGATATATATTTCTAGGATTGTTGCATCATCAATTAATAAACTGAAAAAGTTATGCATGTTCTTTATAAGCCTATATACACTATGCTTAAAGTTAACTCCAAAGACAGCAAGAAATCATTACCCAGAGATTTAAACCCTCTCTACTTTAAATTTCCACATTCTTAAAAAGATTTGTTTAATTTTTAATAGAAATCAAAGGCATATTAATGCACAGAATCTGCATGTGTATGCACAGAATGCCCCATGTGAAATAATTTTATTCAATTACCTGAACATATAGAAAATGAAACCATGCAACATAGAGAATATGACTGAGATCACATTAAGACTCATATTCTGCCAGAAGGATGCAGTATGATAAGCAAAACTTACCAAAAACATCTGGTCCAAGATGTTTTGACAAGAAAATAAATAAAAATGATAAAATTTCAAATTCATCACTCTAATATTTGTATTATTTTTGAAACAAACACCCTATAAGATTTGCCAGAACACTGTACTCTGTGGTTGTTCTTCACTTTCCTTCACGTCATGTTCCATGGATGTCATGAGTAGTGAGCAGCCTTCTTATTTAGAAATTATGCACTGCTGACTCAGCAATCAAGACCTGACAATTAGATCTACCTTTCTAATGAAAATCAGCACTGTTACAAGTTCACATATTAATTTCTTGTTTCAAGGTATACAAATATTTTTATCTTAACTCCACGTGATCTCTTTTTTTGGCATCCTTGGTTGTCCTTTCTTCCTACTGACCTCGGTTGGTTTTACTTACATTCTGACAAACACAAAAGAGACAGTGTCTCCTCTATTCTCTCTTCTGCCATTCTGTCCATTTCTTTTGAGAGGGAAGTTCCAGAGACCTCAAGACCACCAACTGGGCCACTTAGAGAGAGCTACTGTCCCCAGTATATTTGCTTATTTGGCCTTCTATCGTTCTTTGCCTTCTTTACAGAGGAAAGGCTTTCCTTCATATGAAGTGT
>VYXC01003790.1:245123-275108 GCA_013397175.1 Platysteira castanea | reverse complement strand
TACATCTACACTGCAATTTTTCTGGGAGGTCACAGATGCTGCCTGAAGGTTAGCAGAGCCCAACTCCATCTACCTTCATCACTGCATTTGTGAACAGCCCAGGCTCCAGCTGACTCTGTAGTAAACAGTGCCAAGGCTATCCTGTCTGCTCAAAATCAGCCAAACCCCAGAGAGATAGGTTGCAAAACGAAGACAGCAATCCCAAAGTGCTTTTGTCCTCCAACACTTTCAAACATTAACTAATTCAATAACAAAGTATTAAAATGTGCTTTAATTTATTTATTAATTTAATTTATTTATTTATTTATTTAATTAATAAATATACTTTAAATAATAAAGTATGAAGATGTGCTTTACAGCTATAAGTATAGTTGGAGATATCTTCCCTAAGAAAGAATACGAACTGGTTTACCTCAAACTCAGACACAAGAGGGCTTCCAAAAATAAATGGCATGTGCAGTTAGCAGATTTGGCTTTTACACTGGCTTTCTGATTAATCTGAAATAAAAGAGCCAAAAAAACCATGAATGTAAATCAGTTCAAGAGCAAAGGACTAATTTTACCCACCTCTTCTAAATCAGTTAAGTTACCAGGTGAATTCTGATTTGTTAGCCTGCCATAGTTTTGAGCTGATCGTTAGAGATAAAAGTTTAGGNATGTTTTGACAAGAAAATAAATAAAAATGATAAAATTTCAAATTCATCACTCTAATATTTGTATTATTTTTGAAACAAACACCCTATAAGATTTGCCAGAACACTGTACTCTGTGGTTGTTCTTCACTTTCCTTCACGTCATGTTCCATGGATGTCATGAGTAGTGAGCAGCCTTCTTATTTAGAAATTATGCACTGCTGACTCAGAAATCAAGACCTGACAATTAGATCTACCTTTCTAATGAAAATCAGCACTGTTACAAGTTCACATATTAATTTCTTGTTTCAAGGTATACAAATATTTTTATCTTAACTCCACGTGATCTCTTTTTTTGGCATCCTTGGTTGTCCTTTCTTCCTACTGACCTCGGTTGGTTTTACTTACATTCTGACAAACACAAAAGAGACAGTGTCTCCTCTATTCTCTCTTCTGCCATTCTGTCCATTTCTTTTGAGAGGGAAGTTCCAGAGACCTCAAGACCACCAACTGGGCCACTTAGAGAGAGCTACTGTCCCCAGTATATTTGCTTATTTGGCCTTCTATCTTTCTTTGCCTTCTTCACAGAGGAAAGGCTTTCCTTCATATGAAGTGTCCGGAACCACTTCTGTATTTTCTGAATGTAGCTACAATATTGATTGGATGAGCCAAACCACTGAGGGGTCTCCTTGCTGTCTGCCTGTCCATTAAGTAGATCTGTTTCTTATAAAAATACAGGGGGGAGAAATGTTTCTGTGTTCTGAGGGAGTGTTCCTTCTGGCTTGGTCACATCTGGTGTTTTGCTGCTCTGATGTATGCTCAGATCTCTGAATTTAGTTTTCAGTAGTGCAAAGATGATATCATATTCATCTGAAAGAAACAGGTGGGATAAAACTCTCCAGATGCTATAGGTACATCTACACTGCAATTTTTCTGGGAGGTCACAGATGCTGCCTGAAGGTTAGCAGAGCCCAACTCCATCTACCTTCATCACTGCATTTGTGAACAGCCCAGGCTCCAGCTGACTCTGTAGTAAACAGTGCCAAGGCTATCCTGTCTACTCAAAATCAGCCAAACCCCAGAGAGATAGGTTGCAAAACGAAGACAGCAATCCCAAAGTGCTTTTGTCCTCCAACACTTTCAAACATTAACTAATTCAATAACAAAGTATTAAAATGTGCTTTAATTTATTTATTAATTTAATTTATTTATTTATTTATTTAATTAATAAATATACTTTAAATAATAAAGTATGAAGATGTGCTTTACAGCTATAAGTATAGTTGGAGATATCTTCCCTAAGAAAGAATACGAACTGGTTTACCTCAAACTCAGACACAAGAGGGCTTCCAAAAATAAATGGCATGTGCAGTTAGCAGATTTGGCTTTTACACTGGCTTTCTGATTAATCTGAAATAAAAGAGCCAAAAAAAATATGAATGTAAATCAGTTCAAGAGCAAAGGACTAATTTTACCCACCTCTTCTAAATCAGTTAAGTTACCAGGTGAATTCTGATTTGTTAGCCTGCCATAGTTTTGAGCTGATCGTTAGAGATAAAAGTTTAGGTTGTATCGTTCCCAATGCGTTCTCGTACCCAGGAGAACAGGCCAGAGCCCAGACTAGTGTTTGTAGACAGTCCTTGACCAGCAGTGATAACCTTGTAACACAGGCACCCCTTTTTAACTTTCCTGCCATTTGGAGGAGAGACTACTTGCATGATTTTATGATTTTTCCTAAGCTTGGGAGAATTGAGAATGAAACCTATTTTGACAATGATGGAAATTATTGTAATTCAGCACTTTGGACACTTTCGGTAATATTCAATTACTCAAGACACAATTTATCTTTCTAGAAGTGGAGCTTGGTACAGAGCTGTTATGAAATTGTTTACTTGAAGAGGAATAGTTTTATTTTGTTTGCTTTTTTCTCTTTATTTTAAATACTGCTGCCAACAAAGGTAGTACAAGGAGCTTAATAAACAATGAAGACTGTTATTGGACTTGACAGAAAGATCATCTTTAATATTTTAGGTTCTGATTAAAAAATATCCCTTTTTCTTCAATTTAGTATGCAGGTAAAACACAGTTTGGAGAGCTTTTCCTCTAAAGCCTTAGTTCAAATCAGGGTCAGCCAAAGCAGTTTTCTTGGGACTGTGAACCATCAAGTTTTAATGTCTCTAAGGACAAAGAATCCACAACATCTTTTTGGGAAACTTGTGCCAGTGTTCAGTCACTTTCATAGTGAAAATGTTTTGCCATGTGTTTAGATGGAATATCCTGAGTTTCAGTGCTCATTGCCTCTCATCCTGTACTTGCACATCCCTGAAAAGAGCCTGGCTCTGTCCTTTTTGCATCCTCCCTTCAGGTATTTATAGATATTGCTAAGTTATTCCTCCTCAGGTGTAAGAATTGATATTTCCTTTTGTCTAGTTTCAGGAGGTTCCTATCTGTCCAATTCTTCTATCCAGGTGAAAGGCAGCACAACCACCTAACTTATCAGCCACTCCTCTCAATTTTGTACCATCTGTGAACTTGATCAGTGTGCACTCAGTTCAATTTTCCATGTCATTAATAAATAAGATATTAAAGAGAGTTGGACTCAGTATCCCACTGGTATCCCACTGGTTATGGCCTCCAGCTAGGGTCCAGTCATTCAGCCAATTCTAATTCCACCTCATTGTATGCTTATCCAGCTCATACATCAGTTTCTCTATGAGAATATATCTTACGGGAGACAGGGTTGAAAACTTTCCTGAAACCAAAGTAGATTATATTCACTGCTCACCCCTCAAATACCAAGAAACTAATTTCATCATAGAAGGTAATCACCTTGGTCAAGCATTATTTCCCCTCCTTGAACTCATGCTGATGTCCTGTACCTTGTAGTGACCTCCTTGCTTACATGCAAATTCTTGAGGTAGCTCTGCTTTAGCCGTGCTTCGCTGTATTTATTTTCCCTTTTTTTCACATTGCTCCAGGCTCTTTGTGTGTCAGAAGTGTCCTTCACTACCCCCACCAGAGCTTCTGGTAACTTAACTTCCCCTAAAATTCCTAGCTTACACCCCTCTTTACCAGGTCAGCCATCCTGCTGGCAAAGATACTTTTGCCATACTTAGTTAGGTGGATCCCATCTCTCCTAAGCAGTTGTTGATCTTCAAGTGTTCCATGGTGATAGAAAACACAATCCTGCTCACAGCACCAGCTCTGCAATCAATTGCTAACACATTGAATCACTGCCATCCTCTTTATACGCTTTGCCCTCACCAGCAGAATTCTGGAGAACACTATCAGTCTTCAATAGCCCCAACCATCTTCCTCAGACCTGTGTGGTCACTTTCCGTACTCACCAAGGTGCCACTAGCATTCCCACTAGTGCCCACACCCAAAACCAGGGGGTTTTTAGTCAGAGGTTTGGACAGGGCTCAGCAGTCTCTCCACAGCATCCCATAACACAGACAACTTTTCTAGACAACAGGCCAGGCTAGCATATCCATATTATTTATCAGCACATTTCCTGAAAGAATTTCCACTCAGGCCAAGATTTCCCGCCTTAAAATGCCCAAGCATAGTTCAGGTAGAAAAGGTATTTCCCAGCAAGCATTAAAGACAAGGCCATGATGCTTTCTGCCATCTGTGGGACCAGGGAAGTTTAGCCATATCAATCCATGCTATGCCGTGCTGTTCTTGCTGAGGTCAGCCTCTGGGAACCTTGGTGCATTCTCTCTTCTGAGGACCTGGAAAGATGTATCTCTCTGAGGAGAAGGTGTTTTTAGTATCATGAAAGTAGAGAAGGAGAAAATGCTAGTGTCAAATAAAGAGAACATAAGAAGAGATGGTAAGAGAAATCATCCAGTATGCATTTGATTTGTAAATCTTGATACAGTGACAGAAAGAAAGAAATTTTATATAAGACACAAGGTCTTACTTGGAATTGAATGGGTCATATACTGAAAGAATTTGAACAGAGGATGACTCTGTTAGTGGACTGGTTTTAAAAAAATTAAAAATGTTTTCAAACAGAGAGCAAAAAAGGCAAACAGAGCACAAAAAAGGCAAACAGAGCAGGATGAAGCAAAGGAGGAAGAGTGTAAAGAGGCTGACAGAAATGAAGTTAAAACTCAAGTGTGTACTCAAGATAGAAATGAGCTAAATAAGATAGTAAATTTGAATTTATGGAGACTAATAAAAATGGATGTAATCTCATTAATAGAAGATTAATAAAGTCCATCCAGTTATCTGCATACAAATAAATATGTGGTACAATGAGCCTACGTAGAATTCTTTCAGAAGATAACAACAAAAGTATATTAATATCATGGGATATAAATTGTCTTTAGCATAGACAGACAGTGTAATGATGTTTGAGCAATTAAGACAGAAAGGGAGAATTACAACTGTGATATGTAGGTAGGAGGATGATTTTGCTAATATACCTATGGTGCATTTTTAAAAGTGATGCAGTTGAACCATCACCATGCGGGCTGTATCAGAGAGGGAAAAAATGGACTCCTTTGGTAATCACAGGCTTACAGGACAGATTTTGAACATTTTAAGATGGAGTGAAGTTAACTAAAGTGCTTATCTCAGATAGGAGACGACTTGTACTATCATATTTTATATATACTATTGTTTGTATAGGTGGTGGAGGGAATGTTATTCCAACTAAATAGTTACCTGCAGCTGGACATTTCTCCATAAACCTTTATTCCCTGTGTCCAAAATCCCAGAGGCTGTGTTTTAATCCTGCCTTTTTTTTTTCTTTTCTTTTTTTAAATTTCTGTTCAGACCTCTGCACTTGTATTCTTATTAGTATTATTTTTTTTACTTGTTACTTCCAGTTGAAGTTATCTCTTCTGATCCTTAAGGATAAGCAACCTTAGATATTGCTCAGGGCTATCAGTACATTCGGTTTCTTCTCCAGATGCCCAGAAATTGGCAAGATTCACAAAAAATTCAAAAGAAGGCTGGGACATACAGCTAATCCACTAGAAAATTCCTCCCCTTGGAAAGGGTTAATGAAGAATTTAAGAAAACATTTGACATCAGCCAGTTAGCAGCAATTCAGCATAAGTATTTAAGCCACTTGCTTTCCAAGGGGAAAAGGAATTCACGGTGATCTTTTCACGTGTGACCTGAGCACATATACCTTATTCCTTTTCCCAGTCTATTTTAACTACATTTATATGCTCTTTTTCCATCTCTCTTAATTTGATGTGTTTCTTTCAAAGCTGATGCGTACCTCCTTGACAATAATAAAAAGTAGTTAGATGCTTTTATTTGTCTATGATTCAAGACTTTGGGCCTTTGAACCTATCTGTGGCTTTGCATGTGTTTCAGAGGAATTTTCAACTTCCCTCACACAATACAATGCAGTTGGTTCACAGTTTTCATAATACGGCTCAGAATCAAAAAGATGAAAATGTCATAAACACAAAAAATATCCGTGCTGCAACTGTTACTTATTCGCACTCATTATGGCAAGAGATTGCAGACATGCAGCAGGATTTCTCTGGAGTTTTACATTGCTTGAAAACTAAAAGAAAGAGGGTTCTTTTAGGTTCTTTTAAGAATTCATACTTTAACACTTCTTTTTTTGAGAACTTAAAATGGTTTAATTCAGGAAATGAAGACTGGAATATGGCTACTGTGTTGGAATATGAAAGGGAAAGCATGGAACAAAAGAAGCAAATAAATTCTAGCTTTGAAGATTAAAGCAAGTTAGTCTGATATAGCCATGAATGAATGCTGAAACTTGACAGTTTTTTTTTTTTTAACTATAAGATTAAACTGCAAGGTTCTGGAACATCTTTTCTTTAGATATAGAAATATAATAGCAGTTTTATGATGGAGTTTAGTAAGTTTGTAAAGTGTTTGGGCTGATAAGTTTCCTAGACACTATTCTTGGGAGACAGTCTGAAATTAATTCATCTGGAGGAAAAGATTTGGGGCACATGAATGGATGCAAGGCCATATCATTTCCTTCCTTAGAAGCAAAGGATGCTCTCTGGCCTGTTACACTGGCAATCTAATTTGCAAGTCTTCACTCCTTTCTATTGACTTGCTTGTCCCTGGATGGATCTTATTCTGGAGTTCCATATTTTTCTTTCATAAGCACCATTTCTCCTCACAAACATCCTTATACCACCTATGCCTTTTTTTTTCCGAGTTCCCCACTCCTACCATTTCATTTTCCTGGTCTGGGGGCTCTGTGTGACCTGACTTGGCCATGACAGAAGGTCTGTATATGCTCATTCTCCTTTCTTCCTTTGACTTTTGTTTATGGATGATCAGACAAATGCTTTGAATCAAAAATACTTTTAATGACACCTCCACAAAATCAGTAGGAACAAACTTGCCTTACCTCCTCCCCTCTAGGGTCAGGCCAAACATCCTTGCTTCTGAATTAGACATTTGTTTTGGGAGCTATAATATACAAACTTTATTTCCTAGACTTCAATGCATTATTTTAAATTAAGGTAAGGAGAGAAGATTAAGCAGATGTCAATGCCCTTGTGGATGAATTACGAGAAAGCACAAAATGTAGCATTCCAAAATCATGATCACCTGTTCATCAATATTTTAAGGAGATATTTCTGTCTTATTTCAGGAATGACAGGGGTGTTGTGGATATGTAAAACCTCATAAAATGAAGGCCTTGTTACCCTTATAAAATCGTGGTTAACTTCTGTTACTTGGGCTCACTAGAAAAGGATTCTGGGCAATGACTCAGCTGGAATAGAGGTAGGAAACAAGTTCTGCAACCATAGAAAACAAGTTATATAACCATCACATGTTCACATCGTGGTTTATGGTGGTTGGTTGAATTATATCTGTTGTATTTTAAAGGAACTTTACTGATAAAGGCCTAAGTGCTTAAAAAGGCCTGGTTTTTGGAATAAACGAGCTTCCCTCTGCACCTGCCTGGGGACTCTGAGTCACTTCTTATCGTAACAGGGGAAAAGGTATTATCCTGTGGAATGGTTTTAAAGAAACAAAGAGAACACATAATCAAATGTGAAATACGGACAGATAAGAAACAAAATTTAGCTGTACTTCCACTTTTATGATGGGAAGATAGCTTCACTGACTCAACTTTTTGCCAAGAAAAAGTACTACTTCCACAGTATGCTTCTAGTGGAAGACAGCTATTTGATATAAAGGTACAAAATGGTTGACATCAACTTATGAAATACTTTCAGCATATTATCTGATACTGAAGATTTATATCCTACAGTAAAATTATGATGTCAGTCTGTGCATTCCAGTGGGAACTTGGCTAACTTATTGATTATTTTAATATATATATATATCTCATAAATCAAAGATTCAGGTTGAATGAAAAAGAATGGAAAATCTCAAAGAATAGAAAACTGGGGACTTTTAAAAATCCAGACACTTCCTTTTTGAAATATGACAATTATTTATGGGCAGACTTAAAATGAAATTTTAAACAGGCTATCAAAGGCATAATTTAATTTTGGCTCAGTAAATTTACTCATATGGTAAACTGGTATTCAGAACTGGAGAGAAGCAATTTTGCCAAGACCTATTTAGCCATTCAAAAAATGGTGAAGAAAGTTTTGAAGGGAAACCAAAATATATTAGAAATCAAAATTAAACACAAATGTAAGTCAAGATCATAGAAACAGAAACAAAAATAGAAATAATGCAAAGAATCTCGAGTAAATCCAAAATATGGCCCATTTCCCAAGTCAATAATATATTCGTAAAAGAAAATTTAAATGCTGTTCGCAATCAAGCAAACAAACACACAAAAAACAAACACCAGAAACACTGTCTAAAATAAGCGATAAACAAGCCTGTGTAAGTGGCTGAACTTCTTCTGCTTTCAAGAAATTTGATGCAGAAAGAAAATATTTGATCTACTTGTTTACCCCAGACCTTTAATTTTCATCGTGATTAAACTAAATATAGTTTATTAAGGCAAAATATTTTCAGTCCCTGGAAACTCATATGCAGCACAGTGAGATCAAGCTAGTATTTATGGTATAGAATAACACTTTGGTGAGAAACAAACAAAAAAATCAGAAGCCCTCCACAAACCTGCAAGTAGTTAACTCCTATCCACTCTCCTGAACTTCCTTCTCAGTCCCAGGCCCACTGACTACTCAGGCTAGAGCCAAGGAATACCCGTCAGCTCCATGGTCTGGGGAAGATCCCTTTCCCCAGGGCCTCTTGACAACAACTGGGCACGGCACAGAGGGCAGATGGCCCCACCTCTGGCATTTTATTCAACACTTGTAGCCTGAAAGTCTGCAAAAAATTCAGACTTTAAGTTAAAAATATATACTAAAGTATACTAAGGCAGAGCTAAAGATGTCTATTGATTAGCATTGATTTCGTCCCAATTAAGGATGGAAAAACCAGAATGATTTGCTGCTAAATAAATGCTGAAGACAAAAACAATAACCAGATTATCCTCCTGTATGTGCACTGACCACTGCAAGGGACTGAATGATAAATACATTCAAATATTAGCCTACAGGATGCAGAAGATGAAAATCAAACCTTTTAGAAGTTAAAATTCTGACTTTCATAATTCCCAATTATTTTGTAATGATAGCTCACAGTAGTAAGAATCTGGAACCAAGTAAGGAAGACAGCATCTAGATATTTGAGATTATTCCAATTGTGACATTTTGTTTCATATTTTCAGTAAAAATTGGATTAATAGGAAGAAATTTCATAAGTATTTTTCTGAATAATAATTTTTCTCTTTCTAGTCACTTACACATAAAATAAAGAGTAAAGAAAATTAAAATTGATTGAGAGAGAACAAGCCTTGTGATCCCTGAAAAACTCACCTCATTATGCCTCTAAGAGACTACCACCATTATATTAATAATCATCATCTCTAGGATGTAATATATTTTTTATCCAAGAGACTGAACAAGCTTTGAAACCCCATTTCTTCATTTCCTCCACTTGCTACATTTCTTTTCATGCTCTGAGAAGTCCTGGAGCATATAAACTCAATTACTTTTGGATGAAACTAAACTTCCTGAGCACACATAACATTTTCCAGTTGCTGTGTGTGTGCAGTCCACAGGAGCATTCTCGAGCTGCTCCAGAAGAAAACTCAAAAGAGCAGCGTGGATGTCAGGTTCTCAGCACCAGTAATTTGATTGTATCTGTCCTCTGACCACACAACATGCTTACATACACAAAGCATTCCTCAAATCAGTGCTAGGATCAAAGATATTTAAATCCTTCTCAGTCGGTAGCTGTTAGCCACCTCAGAACCTCCGAGTGTGCAGGAATATTCTGATGTAAAAGATTGAGAAATAGAGGAGCATCAATACTTGAAACACAACCCAGGTGCATTCCTCACAAACAGTACACTGCTCCGTGTTATGTTTTCAACTTTGCTTTTATTCAGTCTTAACTACTTTGGCTATAATTATGGGGGAAATAAGATATAATTCTTGTAGATAACAGTTTGAGACGGTTAATTTCAGTTTAATGAGACTATGCTGTTACTCAAAACTTGGGTATGCTATTTGATTTGGATCTATTTTTAATTTTAGTCCAATAGCTTTTAAATCAGGTCACTGACCAGTACATTTGCACATCCTCAATTACAGCAAATTTACCCACATTATGCTTTGTGGAGCATTTCAATGTAGCAGCAAGCTCTAAGGCTGTATTATAAAATCTTACAGATAAGGGCATGTAATTTTATCTGAATAGCAACACCAGTTAAACATACCATGTCAGCACAGCACTTCTCGCTCCTGTTCTTTATCGTTTAGAAGCAAAAATTCCTGACTGGCAGTTAAAATAGTTGTCTACTGAGATCTCAAGTGCTAAGCAGGTGAAGAATTGTTTTTTTAAAAAATCTTGAAGAAAATGCAACAATGTCTGACTCCAGGATTTTTGCAGCATTTGCTATATCTGATGACTTTTCAGTTCCTATCATTAGTACTGATGCAAGTCAGTAAACTTATTATAAAATAAATTTCTTATTAAATGTTTAGGCTTTCTTGCTGTCTTAAATTTTTTTGCTATGACACATGGCATTAGATTTAATTCTACATTGCTGGATTTTTTAAGATAAAGATTTTTTATTTGCGGAGTTTCTAAAATTATTCTTGTTACTATTTGTTTATTCTACCAGTTATAAGGCCAGCCAGAAACTCCTGTATTGTTTTCTATCTTATGTAATATCCCAAAGGAGAAAAACATTGAAAGGCACATTTAAATAACCTTTATAATTAACTCATATAAATATAAACATAAATATTCTAAAATGCTTGTCAAAAAACCTACCGTTTTTATGTTAATATGAAAGAAATCTTTGATACTATATAAGCAAAACATTAAAGTTGTGCAATGAGATGTGATTCTCTGCTACAGTGATCAAAGTGGAATTGAACTTAAGGAAATCAAACCTTTATCCAAAAATTCAAATGAACAGATATCTGATCTAGAAAGAAAGCTCCCAACAACTATAAACTGATACTATAATTCAATGGTAACTATAAACATGTTAATTCAGTTGAATAGCTGGAGCTGAAAAAGAAAAATCCAAGTGCTTAAATTTAAATACTGAACAATATAATTTCCAGTATCTTAAGAATCAGACTTTGAATAATAACATGCCAGTTACCTGCTGCAGAATTTTTTGATAAATATGAAATATAAGATATAAAATATTTTACATCTCTTTTCATTTAATTTCAAATAAAATAAATATTGTTGACACTGAGGCTGTTTTTTGTCACTCTAAAAAAATTAGATCTCATGTTATTACCATATGTTTTAGCATTAATCTAAGACATACAAGTTGTGTCCAATATTGTGGATTTACAACCCAAATAGTTCTCTGATTTCATGATCTGCAGATCCCTGCTTCTCAGTGGTGGGCAGGATGTCTGCTGTATCTTATCTGTCGCATTGCTGGACAACCTCCCAGTGGGTGGAGGTGGTCTACTGCTGTAAACCTCCATCCTCACGTGTAGGGATGCTGGTTTCAATGGTGTGGCTCAATGTAGGCAATTAATAAACCCAAACTAAAAGAGCATATAATAAAATGATGCTTTTCTTTTGAGAGAAGGGAGCTGTGATACACTTTTCTGAGTTTCTGGGTCCTAGCGAGGAAAAAGCAATCTCTGAGGGACTACAAGGACTGCATGTTGAAGAAATGTTTTGAAAACCTCCTTTTTGTTACTTCATAGCCCACATATCAAAGGACCTTCTTGTTTAGGAAAAAAGAAAGGTGCTCTGGTCATGATACAGGTGATATAAATAAATTCAGAGCAACAGCATAATCAACACCTACTGTTGGTCCAATGTGTTCAAGCTCTTCTCTTCAAGGCCAGGTTGGATGAGGCTCTGAGCAGCTTGGTTGAGTGGAAGGTGTCCCTGTCCAATGCAGGGGGCTTGGATCTGGATGGTCTTTAAGGTCCTTTCTGACCCGACCCATTCCACGGTTCTATTATCCAGAAACATCTTGTCTGATGCCTTAGTAAAAACACAGGAGAAACAATATTTATCAATAAAATATTAGACCAATAGCCACAATATAAAAACGTTTCTTATGCTTCTAAACTTCCTCAAATTTTGGGGAAAGGACATAATGCACACATATCATACAGTATTTTGACAGTTAAAATATCTCATGGCTGCTTTAATAGTCAAAGTACTTTTTACTTTAAAACAGTCTATTTCATTTCCTAATAGGAAACTTTTTAGGGAAAATGGATGCAATTATGAAAAATAGTATTATATTTTCTCACATATGTTAATCCATTTTCTATCACATTAATAGAGATTGTCAAAGCATAAGGGAATGATTTGGTTACAAAAGAATATTAAAATTTGAAAATAGGTTCATTAAAGATTTTAAAAGAAGGGAAACCTAATCAACATTCAACTTTTATGTTCTAATTACATGATAATCAGTAATCACCATTGTCTCCAGTCACATGCACTAATAAAAATCTCTCCCAAGTGCACAATAAAGTGCCACAACATTAACTGAATTATACAGCAAGCAATTTTTGGTTTTAACATTTTAATATTCTTGGTTGCATTGCTCAGAGGTTGGTTTTGTTGTGGGTTTTGATTTTTTAAATTATACTAATAGGTGGACATTAGAGATTCTTTCAAAAAAAAAAAAACCCAAATAAAATGAAATCTAGCTAATTCACAAATCTAATTTAATGAGCTTTAGCTATTTCCTAGACTACTGCAGTATGGTTCCAAATAATCTTCAGCAGAATCCTGCCAACGGGGCCATGGACTGCAGTCTATATACTGGCTTGGAGGAAATTTCCACTTCTCTCAAACAGCTCTGACAGGAGTTTATGACATTGAATTAGTAGCATTCCAATTTATCAAACCTGCAGATGATTCATTTTTTTTCTCTTCTCCCCTTATTGAACAAGTGATACAGACATTATTGATTAAATGGTCATATGCTACTCCATCATATGGAGCATTCCAGCTCAGTCTGTAATTTATGCTTTTTTGCACAAATTAAAAACCCCCAAAAATGCCAAAGTATTTTCAGACAGTGACAAATTGTCAACATTCAACACCTTGTGATTGATTTTAATTCCTGTATGATGTAAACACATATGTTAATTTCCTGTCATTACAGTAATTTCAGTAAACATAATTAAAATAAATATGTATCTGCAGTTAATTTACAGTTGTACCTTGAGCTATTACTGCTATTTCTGATTCTAAATGTGTGTACCTAGCTGTAAACAGCACATAGAAATTGCAAAGCTAGTTCTTACTGTACTGAAATACCAAACAATTCTTACAGTTTGGGACTGGAACTGAATATTCTCCTATATTTAGTGAAAAGATGAAGAGAGGAGGATTTCAGAAGCTAGGTATTCTCATACAAAAGCAAATGGTTTATATTCTTGGTGTCTTCAGAGATTACTTTTACAAAAGATATTATCCTTACTAAAGGTTAGAATAAAAATCAGAAATTGGTTGCTAACAGCTATAAATGTATACCAAAATTAGGAAGCAGAACTTTTAACAAATACATATAATTTTAAGAAAAGCAGAAATTAAACCTTTCATTTTGGAAAAAAAAATTATAGGCTTCCATATTTTTCGTTTGAAACCCAAAACTTAAGGACAAAATTCCCATACAGTTAATACCCTGAAAACAACACGAAACACCTTTTCTTACAGACCAGATTAAATTCTTTGTTTTGCTTATGATCAGTTTTAGATGCATTTTTTAATTTCTTTTGTTGGAGGAATGAAAACAACAGGTTTAAAAAAAAAAAAAAAATCATGCTTTAGATTCTGAGATTTGACCTTAGCTGCGAGAAAGCTGTGACGCAGTGAGAAGATGTAGAATCTTGCTGGCAAACTCTGCAGCTTTGCAAAAGCATTTATCAGCCTTGTAGGGTGCACCTGGACTCGTAAGAACAGTTTTGGCTGTGCTTCAGGACTTTAATTCCTGACTGCCACGGTTCGTGCCCGTTCTCAAGATCAGCACAATGGTGTTTATGCTACAGAAAAGCCAAACTCAGCAATGCCCAACTTTAAACTGGCCTCCCACCACAGTCTCAAGCAGGAAAAGGACAATAGTCATTAAAACCCAAACATATTCTGTGTCTGTAGATCACACACCAGCGTTTGCTTGTCTTCACCTAATATGACCAGTCTCATTTATCTGGAACATCAGGTTACAACCAAAAACACATGAGGTCTTGTCAAAAGGAAAGGCACACAGTTGGGAGAATTCTGAAAGCTCCTTAAACTTCATAGGATTCCCAATAATATCACTGAAGGAAGTCTCACTCTCATTGTTAGGTGTGGGAAGGGCTCCAGGCAGACTGACACCCCAGCCAAGCATCTGGAAAGCCTGCTTGATGTTGCAGATTAAATGCCTACTTTTAGTTTTCTGAACAAAACAAATTTTTCTAGCATTGCAACTCTTTGATACCACAGGCAGAAAAAACTGTGTGCAGCTAGACATTGCCATATACATCCTGGAGTCCAGTTTGACTCACACCACACATGATATCTGATGCCTCCTTTGCACATTTCTTCTCCCTCCACACCACAGAGGAGTTGCTACGTGCTCTGCCTTTTGGTTATCTGCGCTCTACATTCAGAGTCCACAAATCCAAATCAGACTCTTTTCTCAGACCTTCCCCAGCCTTGACCAGCAAAACTGGTTATATGGAGAAAGGAGAGACTATAAGTTCTAAGGGAGGTGTTTTTGGTTTAACAGCATTTAACAGCACAGGGCAGGACCACCTCTCACTCTGAAGAGAAAAAATTACCAACGGCATGCCTCAGTTCTGAATATTTGTCAGTTTCCTGTAGTTTATAGAATCATAGGTTGGTTTGGGTTGGAAGGTACTTTAAAGATCATCTAGTTCTAAGCACCCCACCATAGATGAGAACCTTCCACGAGACCAGGCTACTCAGAGCCTTATCCAGTCTAGTCTTAGAATATCCAGGCATGGGGAGTCTATGACCTGTGTGGGAAACCTTTTCCACTTCCTCACCACCTGCCCAGTAAAGAATTTCTTCCTAATATCTAATCTAAACCTACCTTCCTTCAGCTTAAGGCCATTCCCCCATTGTCCTGTCACTACATGCCCTTGTGCAAAATTCCTCTGCAGCTCTCTTGCAGGCCCCCTTTAGGTGCTGGAAGGTGCTCCAAGGTCTGCACAAAGCCTTTCCTTCTCCAGGCTGAACAGCCCTAACTCTCTCCACAGCCTGTCTTCATAAGAGAGGTGCTCCACCCCTCTGATCAATTTAGTAGCTCTCCTCTGGACTTGTTCCATAGGTCCATGTCTTTCTTGTGTAGTTATCAGTTTCTTTTGTATATATATAAGTATACTTTGTTTACAAGTTGTGAATTCTGTTTCGACATTCACAGCAACACTAATATTCCTTCTCATGTTAGAAAGCCTGCTCTTAGCATGCAGCTTGTGTCAGAAGAGTTGTTTGGGAAGATTCTACTCATGACTTCTTTAATCCTTCTTCACAGATGAAGCCAGATGATACTAACTGAGCTAAATCACTAACTCCTTTCTGGGGGCTGGAGGGGAAAATCAGAGGTTTTAAACAACACTTTCAAGTTTCAATATTGCCAAAACATGAGTAATTTTTCTTTATTACCTTCCTTTCGTAAAACATATTTTTCGTATTTTTTACCATCTCAGAATTCTAGAATCATCTTTACTAAATGCATTTTAACAATGTCTTTTATATTATTAATACTTCTTTATCTTTCCTGGAAAAAAGCATCACAATGACAATGCCCATGATCACATTTATTTTTTCACAATTAGACTATGCTGATTGCTTCTAGTCATTTTACTAACAATGAATGCACCTTCTTCTTTTTGCAGTGTCTTGAAACAGATATGAGCCTCTATTGCACAGGACCCATCTGGGCTAAGATTTGCTTAAAAGTTAGCAAAATACAATCTCTTTGATAATTTCACCTATTACTGAAACTGCGTCATGTAGCAGCCTCATTACCTAAGGCTACATGGGTTTATATTAGAAAATTATTTGTTTATACTTACACTCACTTACCAATTTCAAACTTTCATAAAGGCATTTTTCTGACTCTGCTTTCTGCCCAAGGCATTTTTGTGTGTCATGGGTGAAAACACTTCAACAACTTTTACATACAGTGAGTAAAACAAATACTCTGTTGCCATTATTTAAACATTTTAGAATAAATTTAATACCTGTGGTTTGCAATAAACCCTTGACATTTGACAAGAAAAGTCTTGGAACAATAAAGGAAAGCCCACATCTATGTGTAAACTAAGCAAAATGATTTTTAAATCCAGATATTCCCAAGTTTTCTTGGTACCAGATTTCCATCTATAACAAAGGAACTGAAATAAGGAGAAAGCCATTAAAAATTCTCAGTGATTATGTTTATAGGATAAAACAGGAATTCATTTCATTCATCTGATTTGAGCAACCAAAAGACCAACAGAGAGGTGAGGAAAGGCTTTGCCTCTTTTCTAGAGGAAGGCAGTATAAAGACTAGCGGTCAGATTTACCCTGATTAGGGGAGTCTTGTTTTGTGTTTGAAGCTTCCGAATACCTAGTGATTGTCTCTTTGGCTTCTTTTTCACTGAAACAGAATTTATCTTGGGAGTAGAATATTAGAGCCCTGGCTGTAAGTGGTCTTTGTAGACAGCAGGGCTTAACCCAGAGAACATTTAAGACCATGGCTTTACTAGTACACAAAATGTGCCAAGCAACAATCTTAAGAAAGACCTGTCTAGGCAAAACACCTTCCATTTATTCTATTAAATTATCCTCCAATATATAAAATAGCTGACTGCAAGTTATCTAGTGAGGGTGGTCCATGGCCCACTCTAAGCCTGAACTATGCCAAGAAATCTTTTGAGAAAGTGTGAGGTCAAAAAGCATGTCATTAGCTGCTCTGGCCACTCATATGTTGAAGTTTCAGCATGAAGAAATATTCCTTGACATTTTTATGTTTACCAGTCAAAGTAGCAAAAAGGTGTAGTTACAGTGTACAACTTCTATGTCTTTCAGCAGGATTCATGTCTGGTTAGGTAGCAGTTATTTTCTAATGGTCTCAGAGAAGGATTAAGCATCTCAGGAGGTATCTGACTGTAAAGACATGTGGTCAATATCCAGTGAGATATATGGCAGAGTTTGTTTAAGTGTGCCACCAGAAAGAGCTAGGCTCGACTACAATGTCAGTAAAGTAGGCCTGAACCCGACAGGTCCAAGTTTCTTGCTCTGTCTCTCATTTCTGAAGCTGTGTTTGATGTTACATAATGTTAGTATAAAATCCAGGAATAATGCTGTGAGCAGGGAAAAGAAGACACATCATCCATCCAACAGGAATTTCCTTCCTTACAAAGTCAGGCTTATTCTTGTATGGTCTTATTATCTGGAAAATCTTGCTACCACATTTGCAAACGTTGCAGAAAGTGTAGTTCAGTGGAAAGACAATAATGTTTTTCTACCTAGAAAAGGCCATTTTCTCATAGTTCAAATACTGTCTCGTAGAGCAGGGGCAGGAACACAGAAGCTGAGAAGGGAATTATATTGATTTGGAAGAACTTCAAAAGAAACTAGTAACCACAGATGTGTTGTGTGAGGTACAAGATACTATTGGTGTGAGTTAAAATACACTCTGAAAATTCAGCCTGAACCAGGTTTGTGTTGGAAGGGACCTAAAAAATCATCTAGTTCCAAACCCCCTGCCATAGGCAGGGACACCTTCCACTAGAACAGGTTGCTCATAACCCCTCCAAGATGGCTTTGAACACTTCCAGGGATGAAGCACGCACAGCTTCTCTGGACAACCTGTGCCAGTGCCTCATCACTCTCACAGTAAAGAATTTCCTCCAAATATCTAATATAAACCTACCCCCTTTCAGTTTAAAGCCATTCCACCTTGTCCTGTCACTACACTTGTTTGTAAAAAGTCCCTCTCCAGCTCTCCTGTAAGCCCCTTTAAGTACTTACTAGGCACTAAAGGCTGCTCTAAAGTCTACCTATAATCTTCTCTTCCCCAGGTTAAGCAGCCCCAGCTCTCAGCCTGTTCTCATAGGAGAGATGTTCCAACCCTCTGAATCATCTTTGTGGCCTCCTCTGGACCCACTTTAACAGGTCCGTGCTGTTTTTATGCTGGGGGCCCCAGAGCTGGACACACCACTTCAAGTAGGTGTCATGAGAGCAGAGTAGAAGAGTAGCATCAAATTCCACTTCTTTTATTTTTTTCTTGATACATTCTTTCATCACACTTTGATACCATAACCTTTCACTAGAGAAGGAAAGGAAACAAATGAAAAGAATTTATTCTTTTTTCTGATATTCAATTACCAGCCTTATAGATAAATTCACCTGCTTTAAAACTTCCCTCCCCAAACAGGTCATCTGTAGGCATGCAGAAGGATAAGAAACAAAATAATATGCTCCACTTACATATTCTATTTTCTGTGTAGCTTTATAATGTGCAAACTATTCAAGAGAAATAGTTTTCTTGGATCAAACTGAGCTGAAAAAAACATTAGTGATTGCCTAAAGCAACATAAATAAAAGAACAAAGTTATGGTTTTTATTCAATGTTTGACTTTTGTTCTTGTTTTCTTTTCCATTGCTGAACCACACTTCTCAACAAAAAAAGACCCTGAGTGTTTGCAAGTCTTACATAATTTCACTTGGGGACTGTAAGCTTTAGTTCTCCAAAATCTATGCCAGATACAGTCAAAAACAAACAGAAAGATCAAGCACCAACAAGCACTAGAATGTTTCCAATTTTTAATTTTGTTGTAAAGGAAATACAAACTTCAGCATATAGACATAAAGTCTACACCCTTGTAAATAAGTCTTCCGGACAGCCCATGCAAGACTACAATAGTAAGGAAGAAGTAAAATGAGGAAATTCAGGTGCAAGGGTAGTCCTAATGAGGAGGGAGCAAGCTTTTAAGACAAGGGACTTCTCAGCCGAGGTCTTTACAAAACCTGTACACGTACATCACCTGTAGCACTCTTGGAACAGAGGGATTTACAAATATTTTACGGGCCACACATCTGAAAATATGGTAGTGATTATCTATCACAACTTGCCAAGCAACAAACAGACCATCTTATCAGCTTTGATTTCCTTTTTTATCAGTGTAACCTTGAGCATGCCCTAGACCTGAATAAACAGGCATTCTATTAAGTATTATAATTCTTATTTAAATGAAGTGAAAAGGTAATAATTCCACATCTTGCAAAGCAGTTAGTGATCTTATTTTCGCCTTGTGTTGTATGCTTATTTGTTTATCGGCATGAAGCAGCTTCTTATCTCTTTTCCAAGCCCAAGGCAAACAAAGTAAACATTTAATTAGAAACATCAGTTTCTAAACTTACTGGCATTTTTGACTTACAGTGAACTCCCAGCTCACTGACAAACACCCAAACAGCACAACTTTCTCTGTACTTGTATCTACTGGTATGGGAGAAGGCATTATTAGTATCACTGATGCTTGTTCTTATACAAACTCCTTTATTCCAAAGTCATTTGAGAAAACATTAAGTAGACATGGATTGATGGTTTAAACTCGACACTAGCTTTTAATCCCATGAATATATATGCAAATGGATGATGAGGACTTTAATGGAAATTTTGCCTATATAAACATTGCCCTCTAATGGGAGAGGAGGAACAAGAGCTACTCAGAATTTATATTTGGATCCCATGGGTCATAACCATTTTAAAGGAATGGGTCTTATTGTGCTTTTATGTAGTGCTTTAATTAACCTTCCATCGCCTCATGGAGTTTGAGGCTTCGGGGATCTTCATCTAGACTGATTTCCCAGATAACACAGACCATTTGTTTTCACCCAGAAACCCTTTTATTAGTACAAAAAGAAAAAAAATCTCAAATGGTTTATGTTAAAGCATTTTACTTTGTGGAGGCTGAGACTGTTGCATAGCACTGCAATGAAGCAGGGAAGCTCACTATCACTTCAGGGCCCCAGAGTAGCAGAGAACAAAATAGAGGATATACACTTCAATAATCCTGCAGATACTCTCTGCTTCATGTTGCCAAGGAGGAAAAAAAGAAGGAAGGACCTCTGCAGCCCTGTGAATATGAATGGCAAAAATATTTCTTTCCACCTCTAGCCCTGACAGTTGCTCAGCCTGTATTTTTCTTAACACAAATGGTTGTTTTATTCCCCAGACAGGTGACATGGTTGGCCTCAGGGCACTTACACTGTCTTGGTCATCTCTAGGGTAAAAGTGAGGAAAACAAAATAAAAATAAAGTTAGAAAAAACCCACAAACAATAACAAAAACCCACCCAAACATCAAAAAAAACCTCCACAAAAACAAACATAAAAACCCCCCAATCTTAACACACAAAAAAACCCCACCAAAAAAAAAAAAAACAATAGAACACACAGAGCACAAACAAACAAACAAAAAATTTCCTTGATTGTGCCTAGAGGAAAACTTTCCTGCAAACCCTTGAGGAAATATTAGAAATGGTGTTTTCTGGTACCATGTGTCCCAATGCTGAGCTGCCCTTCTTTGGGCAATATGAATGCTCTCAAAAGGTGAAGTCAAGCTTTTTCTTCTTTTTTTTCCCCTTTTTTTACTTTCCCAATTCATTTATATTTCTCTGAACTATGGTGGGTCCAGCATCTCCCCAGTGTTTAATTACCTTCACTGCAAGAAAAATTCATCTTACCTTAAGGCTGAATTTTTCTAACATTAACCGCCAGTCACTGAATCCTGTTTTTACTTCTTCTAGGAATGTTTCTAAGTTTCCATCCATCAGATTCACTTATGTGTGAAATGATCTTTCAGCCTGCTTTTCAACAAGCTCAAAGGGTTGAGCACTATAAGTCTCACATTATTTTGCAATTCATAGATCACTTTGAGTGCCTTCCTTCAAGCTGTCTCAATACATCCCCCTTAAGTTACAGAGGCAGATGCAATGGATTATCACTTCAGCCTTTACAGTGCTGCAGCTAGAGGCAAGCTCATGACTCTATTTCTACTCTTTACCTATACAAGGATCACATTACCTCTTCTTGCCCCCAGCATTACGCTGTGGAAGACACAAGGAGATGGCTATTCTGGGTATTTTAAAGCCTTATTTTCCAAGATTTACATTCTTCCTCTGCAGACTGTCTTCATTTCTTACCTAGACTAACTTATCTTTCAACATTTAAGTGCATGTTTGGGGGCAGCTGAACACTTACCTTGGCGTTTCTATTTCTGCATGAGAATATGTAGTCCTCATTGCTTATTTTTCCATCAATAGTCATGTCATGGCTGGACTTGACTGGTAAATTGCTTCATCATCATAAAGAAAATGTTTGATAAATAAATACTGAAGTCATAATCCAAGGATAGACTTCTGTTATTTGCAACAAATAAAAAGTAAATTTGGAGATTTGCAGTAGACAAGACTTTAATTCATCTGATGGAACTCCTGTTATTTCTAAGGTCAAAATTTTTAATTATTTTGACATTGGATGCCATATTATACCACACAATTATCAATACAAACAAGAATAATCCACCCAAAAGCAGTTCTCACTATAGGGTTCTAATAATATTTTTAAGCACTAAAATTCTTCATTAAGTTCTAAATCTCAGTCAAGTAGGAAATCAAGAAAAGACAGCAGGTCTACGTGAAACACTGAGATGTTATCCAGTTGAGCAGGAGTGGGAAACAAACAAGAAAGGTATGGGCATGATAGGCCAAGTACTCCTCGGAGTCACAAAGGTGATTAAATAATTGAAGCATCTGACATATAGGGAGAGGCTTAGAGATCTGGGAGTGCCAAGAGAAGTCTCAGGAGGGATTTTATCATTGTGCATAAATACCTGATGAGAAGCAGCAAAGATTCTTCTCAGTAATTTCCACTGGCAGAAAGAGAGGCAATGGGCACAAACTGAAACACCTGAGATTACACCCAGGCACAGAAAAGCTTCTTTGTACTGCAAGGATGGTCAAACAGCAGAACAGATTGGCCAAGAAAGTTGCAGAGTCTCTATTCTTAAACCCAGCTGGACACAGTCCTAGACAACCTGCTTTGGCCCTGCTTGAGCTTGGAGAGGATTATCTCCAGCAGTCCTCTTCAACCTCGATTGTTCTGTGCTTCTGTGCTTCCATAAATATGTTGTACCATTTTAGCAGCCTTTTAGTCTATCAGTCTCTAATATTGCCAGGAATCTTTCTTTTTTCAGCCAATAAGAACAATTATACATAACTTACCAGAATTACTGCCTGCTCTATTTTGGAGAAGATAACACATTGACTGACTGAATACTGCCAGCAGCAGGGGTTAACATCCAAGGCTCTGAGGTGATGGAAAGAATATTTTCTTTAAAATCCACAGGATACTTCTTGGTATTTTTTCAAGAAAGCCACTGATAAAAGCTAGATTGAAAAGACTAGAGGAAGGACTCTGTCAAGAAACAACACAATAAGTAGGAGAAAAGTTTCCAAGCTCTCTATTTAGTCAGAGTTGCCCCACATATCTGAATTTCCTCATGTTTAAAATTTACCTTGTTCCAGTGTTAATACACTTTTAAAGCACTGATTTCGAGGTTGGAACATACCAATGTCATTTGATACATTGTCTCTGAAGTTCAGCTCTGATTTCAGTGCATCAAGACACAGCTTCACCTGCAGCTGTAATATAGTGATTTCAAGATGACTGGTAAACACCGAAGCATTCAACTTCTATGCATTTCTATTTTTAAAACGAGAGTAGAAGTTCATTCATACGGTACTCAGCATCTCAGTGTTCTCAACTGAAATTCAGACAGGAGACTCTTGCACTAACTTCTAGGATAACTGTGTGCATGTATATATGTGTGTATGTTGCATGCCTGGGCTCCAGCAGCAGCAGAGGGTGCAGGGGAGCTCTGTGAGGGGAGGCCAGGACTGCCTTGTGCCAGACAGAGCCCATTCCAGCCAGCTCCAGCCAACACACTACATGACACTGTTACGCCCCACGGATGAGGTGGGAGCGCTTCTGGCAAAGTGTGTGTAAGAAAGGGCAAAAATGATACAGAGGTAGTGAGGATTGAGGGGGGAAAGTCAGAGAAACAACTCTGTGAGATGGGGACAAGAGGAAAAAGAGAGAAGGAGCAGGCATTCCCAAAGGGACTGCAGCCGTGGAAGATCTGCGCAGGAGCACAGATTTATCATAAACATCCAAACTTCCTTATGTCTTTCTGTAATTATGTCAGCAAAAGTATTTCACAGGGTTTTATCATAAGGCAAAAACACCGAAAAAAAGGGTGAGAAGTATGAAGTGGAAAAAAAACCCAAAAATATTCAGACCACAGGTCATCCTGCAACCTCTCTTCTGTCATGGAAGGGACAGAGAGTGCCTGCTGCAATAACAAGGGGGAGAAGAAGAGGTGTCTTTTGAACCCGGGGAAGGATGAGTAGTGTGTTTTCCCTAACTGCTTTAATGTTCATTTCTTGGTCTTGTTGCTAATTTTCAATATCCAAATTAATAATTAAATATTAATATAAATTGGCAACAAATTAAATTAATTTTCCCAAGTCAAGTTTGTTTTTCCCACAAAGGTAACTGGTAAATTATGTCCCTGTCATTATCTCAACCCATGGATTTCCTCACTCTTTTTTTACCCATTTGCTCCTCTGCCCCATTGAGGGAAGGGAGGGAGGGAGGGAGGGGACTGGTCACACAGGGCCTTAGCTGCCAGTGGAGGCCAATCTGCCACAGACCAGAGGCTTCTGATATGGATCTAGATCCTTGAAACCTCAAATCTCCCACGTGTGCAACAAGGGCACACTCGATCAGTGATCTGACTGTGTGTTCACTACAGTTTGTTGGGAATAGTATCAGTAACACTGTTAGGAGATGTCCCTATTTTATGCAGAGCTATTTTTGGTTTCTTTCTTAGTACAGGAAATTTGTTCTAAAGAGTGTATAAAAATTCCAGTTGATGTTGCCTTTTGCCAGCATAGTGCATGTTAGCACACACAGCCAACTGGAAAGACACGGGATGGTAGATGTCTAGCTTATCGTGATGAGCAGAAGCAGTAGAGCAAGGTTCAGTGAAGCTTCTCTAATTATACCTTAATTTACATATCTATTTTTTCTATAAACCTTGATTACTTTTCTTCCCAAAATGCCACTCTAAGGATCAGCCTTCTATTTTTAACCAATCAAATAATCATGGTCCATAAAGGGCAGGAGACCAGGAACAAGAGATCTGCTGTTTGTCACTTAGCGTTGTAGTGCTGAGAGTTTAGAGAGTGGGGCTGGATGGCTTGGAGGCTAAGCCTTGCTCTCAACCATGATCTTTGCATCATCTCCTTGAACTGCAGGCATGGGGTAAGGTCAGAAGCTCTTGGAGATTGCCTGTGGTTCTGGGCTTAAAGCTGACCTTTTGTTTGAGTGCAAAAATGAGTGTGCATTGAAACCTTGGTAATGTTCAAGAACTTTTTGCAGATTTTTTTTAGTGAAGTGCTGTGAATGGAAAAGTTAGCCTTCTTTATTTTTGCAGTACATTTTCAGGGAAGTCGTTGTTGTTATTGTTTGTCGCTTGTATTTCTTTGGCTTCCAGAAGAAGTATAATAATCTGGTCCTCAGGTTTACACAGTATTCCTAAGAGACAGAAATATTGCTGAAAATCAGTGAGGTCTCAAAGGTCCCAAGACTTACTGTCTTCAGAAATGTTAAGATTCCTTCCACATAACTCTTTTAAGGCTTATTGACAGCTGCTGATTCAGAAATACATTCAATAAAACTCGAAAAAGTGGCAATAACAGATAATGAGCACTTCATTAGGAATGAGAACATCTGGTCATCCTAAGATGTGAAGTAAAAACTACAGCACTTAAGACCAAGTTCCCATTGTCTTCTGAATATTTTATCATAAACATCCAGACTTACTCAGCTCTTTCTCTAATTAATGTCAACAAAAATATTTCACAGGGCTTTGTCACAAGGCAAAAACACAAAAGCAGTTGAGTGCATGAAGAGGGTAATATATAACTGAAATAATGACTATAAACTAAAAGTGCTAGAGAATAAATATTTTATAACGAGACCTGTCCAACATTCTTAATAAAGCTAAAAAAACAGACATATGTTTATCCAAAAGACTCCTATAAAAACAATGCATTCTCCCACAAAAAATAACACTAAATCTCAGATGTTGCTTAGAGCAGACAAAGTAAACCATGAAATATCATCATATATTTTAAAACATTGTGGAAGTACTATGTAGTTCTGTATTACAGCTATGAGGTATAGTGGCTTGGTTTCCCTGTTTAACTTGATGCCATGGGATGAGTTAATCTAAGTAAATAATTTGTTTCAACAAATGCCGCCTGCAAGTGGCAAACAGCATGCACAGGTTTGTACATCATATCATCATATCTGTTTAGGCTGAAAATATTGTGAGGACTTGCACATTTTTCAATATGCCTATCTGTGTAAAACTAGTATATACAAAATAAGTAAAGCCAATTCTACTGTTCTTGTCTAAATTTGACTAAAATATTAAAAGCAAATGAGCTGTGGTAAAATGAAGCTCACAGATAATCCACAACACATATTGCATCCGTGTACTAATATATTCTATTTCTCATTTGTGTAAATTAGCCCTCATTTAGTGATGCGTTGTGCTGCCAAACCACTTCCAAGCAGTTTGTTTTATCTCTACTTAATCCCACAATTTAGACATCCCATAAAAACTAAAGGTGAGTGCAGACTTTGAAACCACAGAACTGGGAAAGTAATGGTGAGAGCTTGCTCTTGTGGCAGAGAGAATTTGTTTCTATTACTCATTCACCTAGGAATGAAAAAACACAGGGGAACAAATAGGAAAAAAAAGAGTGGGGAGAAGGCACTCTGTGAGTTTATAACAGAAAAAGAGGGCACATTTAGGAAAAGACAGTCCAGAAGTCTTAGACCATATGCCAGAAATTTCTAAGAGTTGGGTATAACAAGCAATATATATAAGTGGTTTATTTCTTTTGTACAGACCTACACACCATTTGTGCCATCAAAATTAAAGAGTCGTTGTCCTATAAACCTTTTGGCAGTCCTTCTGTTTTGTTGCTGTACTACAAATTGACCGTGAAAAGGTTTGTTTGATGACAGATACACACAGAGCAGCCAAGGTGAGCACAGGAACAGGGCAGTACGGTAGCTGGATCACAAACTAGAGTGCTGAGAAGACCAGGTTTGGAGCCTACAGAGCATGACAGTGAGACCAAAGAAAGATAATGTTGTGGAACCCACTGGGATCACAGGTAACATAGCAGTCCTCCACAGAGAGAATCACAGCAGCTTCCTACATGCTGGAAATTGGGGGCCTGCAATTTTAAACAAATCTGCCTGGTTGTGTGAAGGATAAGCTGCAGGGACAAGAATGTGCAGTATACATTTGTGCATACAGATACATAAATACACGGGAACAAATATATTTCTGAAATTAAACCCTCAGGAAAATCAGCGATCTCTGGGAGTACCTGCCAATCACGAGTTTGGTACAATGGCATGAAATACTGAGGAGCATGAACAGCATTTAGCTATGATATCAGCTCACAGTCCTAGGAGAGAGGAAAGCACAGGACTGACATAAACAGCTTGCCATGACTGATTGAAATCAGCATAGAAAATTGCTCAAAAGTCGTCCTCATACCTGTATTATCTTCCTTCAAATATTCTTTAAAGGTTTTCTTTGCCGCAATGGCTACATGAACCTAGAGCACATGACACCTATTGATGTGCATGGGATTCTGTCATAGTCTTCTGCACACTCAGCTTTTCCTGTCTCTCTGCTGACTCCAAATTTTCAATTCTGCAGCTTAAGGTCTTCTGTTCTGTGCCCTATTTGCACATAGTGTCCATTTCGTGCATTTGATTCCTCTGTATAACAGTATGAAGGTAGTACAGTAGAAAACCAGTCTTTCTTTTCATAATATGGCATACTGCAAAGATTTTCTTCTTTCAAGAGATTCATAGAAAGTAGACATTGATATGGGTTTTTTGTTAACCTTTGACTATATTTTCTATACCTCTACAAATTTCCAAATTTACATTTGATACTGTGACAAGTTCTGGTTTACCAACACCTGCTTTTTCTGTGGTAGATTTATGTAACAGGTTTATGTGGTAAATTTTACTGTGGCTTTTTACCAGAGTCCAAACCCTTTTATAACAATTGAGATTAAACTAGGCTGCTGTTGGTTTATTTTGCCTCTTTTAATTAGCTCCAGGGGGTATTCTCTGAACAGTTGACAAAGATGCAGAGTATCTACCAATTGGTTTAAAAAATTAAACAATTATTCCCCTAACCATACCAATACAGATATTGCATAATCCAAAAATGCATAATCCAATAAAGAACAGAGGAATTAGAGAGCTTTTTTAAAGCAAGGGTTCTGTTTCATTGAACAAATATTATATCTAAATGGAGCCTTGAAAGAATGTTCATATGCTTTCTTTAACTTCATGTTAGACATGTTTAGTGAAGAGAAGAATTCAAATAATTTTAATTATCCTTTAGGAATAAAAAGTCTGAAAAAATGTCCACTAAGCTTCTCATACCTTTTGAATGTGTTATTAACTACAGGAATCAAAGACTGAAAAGAAAAAAAAACATGTGAAAAAGCTGGTTTTATTTTTACCACACTAATGTACAATCACTAGATGTAACCCAAGGCTTTTTTATAATATAAGATATTCTTTTAATTTGTCCTTCAGACAGGAAAATACAATTAATTGTAGACACTTGTTTCTACACCTGTGATATAAATACATGTCATCATTGCTGTCACTTTAGTCTTTTGAATATTTCTACATCCTTAGCAACAAGAAGATATTTAGCTGGTGGTGTTTTGTTCAGTAAAATAGTGTCATGCTTTTCTTAATTCCCTATTATTAAAGGTGTTATGTGCAAACAGAGAATATTTGAGGTTGGAAGAGGCTTTAGAAGGTCACCTGGTGTGCAGGCAGGGTCACCTTGACCTTGTTGCCCAGGACCTCTCTGTCTTCGAGGGAGTCAACAGCTCCTTCCAGTTCAGTATGATCAGCAAACCTACGTCATATACCTTGGAGTTCTGCGTCCAGGGCCAGTACACTGCTATTTATGGCTCATAATGAAGCCTGAACTTAATTGGTAGGCACCAGGAACACAAGTTATTTTCAGGAGAAAGCAGTGTAAGAAAAATCAAATCTTGGTCAAGTGTTAAAAATATACCCTTAAAAATAGAGTAAACGAATATAGTTCCATTGTTTTCAATTTACTTATGTGCCCCTAAGTAGCAGCTTATTGCTTTCTACTTTGGAAGTAAATACTGTGGTGACTTTCTTGAACCAATAACCTGTGAACAGCTTTTTAGTGGAGGAGAGAATGAATTGGATGGAGGACCACTGCTCCTTTTCCCTTACAGAAAGCAAAGCACTTCTGCTTTGCAAATAACATCTTTAATAACATCAGCCATGCTAGGTTTATGTGAGTGGGATGACACACATCACTCTAAGGGAATGAAAGGGAACATCAGCAGGCAGCCTAAATGGCGGTGTATTTACTTCTGCACTATTCATATATTCATAAATTCACACCAGCTGAGGATCTGGCTCCTGAAGCTCCCTTACAGTCCAAGAAAGCAAAGTGCCTCATCACAGAGCAACAAACTGCTCACAGTTGGTGCCATTCAAGGTGCAGTTTGGAAAAGCAGAAGTACTTTGGAAATACTGGAAAAATAGAAAGGATGGTGGTTTCACATCCAGTTCACTAAAATACTCTCTTCCCATATTCAGGTGAATGACCAGAACAATATAAGATTTACTGCTAGCTGATAAACTACTAAGAAAACAAAAACCTGAATAGTTACCAATAATTATGTTTGAAAATTAATAATTTTTCTGTTAACATTTATATCATATAAAAAATATCATAGAGAGCAGTTTATGGATATGAGCTTTTCTTGTTTTCATAATTCAAAAATCTCTGTTCCTCAAGCAGGCAACACAGTCAAGTAAATATACAAACTTGAAAGAGGCAGATTCCATTAAGATGGATGTAGTTTAACAGTGCAGAAAATATGCTTTGTTACAGAAAAAATAATACTCTAGTAAAGTATATGAACAAATGAAGTAATGATTTTGGATTTCTACATACTTCTTTATTAGGAATTTATTTAATTTACAAGCTAGGGCCACAAAATGCTTACAGAAGTAACATTGATCAATTATACACTGCTCAAATTATGCAGTGTACTATTTCTTCAGGATGAGTTAATTACTATTGCCTCATTTTTTGTGCATTCCTAACATCATTGTGCTAGAAAGGATATTTTGAGACAGGTTAGATTTTGGAAAGGTGGCACTGAACAGGGGGTGACAAATTAGAAACAGTGCCTAACAGCAGTTTTGTTGGCTCAAGGAGCAACTGTATTTAAGTACCAGCCTACCTTTATATTACCTCTGCATGGCACATACATGTGGAAGAGAAAAATATGGAAGAGGAAAGAAATCTAGGTGAGGTAAGTCCACATTTCAGCAATATTCTCCCTTTGCAGCAGACCAGTACAGAGGCAGGCAGTGAAGAACTGCAGTACGTGCTGCTGTGACCTGTGCAGCAAATATTTCTGAACAGCAGAAATGCAGAAAACCACTGAGGTGGTTGACATGGTGCTTGTAGCAGTCTGCAGTGGACCAGTGTTCTGTGACACTGAGAAACTTGCATTTGTCTGCACCTTCTCACCTCCTAGCCCTTCTGTATATAAGAATTTGCGCTTCATCTACCCAGTTGGAAAACAGTCTCGTGATCTCTCCTTTTTTTGGTAGAGAAAACAAAAAAAAAAAAAAAAAAAAGAAAAGA